>CM076254.1:1482500-1532500 GCA_038380765.1 Odontothrips loti
CGTCTATAGACGAAGGGAGAACCATCTATCCTGAACCTAATGTGTTTAGACCCGCCCTCTCTCTCCCCTACCCCCCTCTCTCTCTCTCTCTCTCTCTCTCTCTCTCTCTCTCTCTGTCTCTCATTGTCTCCCTCTCTCTCTCTCTGTCTCTCATTGTCTCCCTCTCTCTCTCTCTCTCTCTCTCTCTCTCTCTCCTCTCTCTCTCCCTCTCTCTCTCTCCCTCTCTCTCTCTCTCTCTCTCTCTCTCCTCTCCCTCTCTCTCTCTCTCTCTCCCTCTCCCTCTCCCTCTCTCTCGCTCTCTCTCTCTCTCTCTCTCCTCTCTCTGACTGCGTCACTGCAACACTGTACCACTGTAATTTATAGTATTACAGCAAATGTGTTGAATATGATAATTCTGCAACCTGGTTTGGCGGGTGTTGCTTAATAAAAATAGTCTTTTTTTGTCCATAGCCTATGGACGATTCTGCACGTCCATGGGGGACAGGCAATATTTGTCACACTAGTGGAACAAAAATTGTACGAGCTGTAGACGAATTACACTTTTGTCACTGTCCGCAAGTCCCAATTATGACTACAGTCTTATGTGCGTGCAGAATTGTCTACAATTATTTTCCGCGTGGCAGAACGAATGAGGCGCTCTTTTTATTTTTATTTCTGTCACTATTGTTCACGCGTTTCTCCTTTCTTGGAAGGCTGCGCCTCGATTCATCAGTTGAAAGAGCACGTAGCGTGTTGGCGTGTTGGCATTCTAAGCAAACAGGCATCGAGTGCAGTGTGTTTTATCGCTTAAAAACCATGTCGCAGCCAACACCTGCTGGGCGTGAAACGAAATTGAAGAGGAAGCCGGAAGGAATTGAAGAGGAAGGCAAAGGAAAGTTCTACAAAGTTTCAGCTGATCAGGATGTGGACGTTGAAACGGACGACGACTCAATGGCGTCCACGGTCCCAGTAACCCCTCAATCTAGTTTCGAACGCTCGGGCTGCAGCTCTTCATGGTGTGTAAAACTGTTCTTTGTGTCCAACCATGTGCCTTTTGCCCTGCTTGCCAGCATTTAAGTTTGATTTATTTTATTTCGGTTTGTTTATATTAGTGGAGATTCTGGTCAAGAAGAGGACGTTTCTTCCACGGAAAATGAAGACGCAGGTTCGCCGACAAACGAGGAGAAGTTGGATGAAAAGGAGGTTGAGCCTTCGTCCAGATTGTCAGAGGAAAGTGGATAAATAACGTTTTAAAGCATACATACGAACTTTTTGTTTTCCTATTTTAAACCTTACATACTCCTTTTCACACACACACACACACACACATACTCACACACACTCACACACACACACTCACACACACACACACACACGCTAATGGTGCTTGCTTAAATTGCTAAGCAAAGACACGAGAAAAAAGGTGGGCATCTATGCGGTCAGTGGATACGCCGTACAGCAGCCCATCTTTTAAGCAATTGGATATTTGGCATGTTTTGTATATATGCTACACGTGAGTGCATGAAAACGCCAGCGAGAGCTTACACGTTTACGGTCACAAGAACATAACTGGCTGAGCAACAGTGAAGCTCTTACTCGAATGGGACTTAAAGTTTTTGGTTGCATGCATACAGGGCGTCGTCCTGGTCTAGACGGTGCGGGTAGGTTGCCACCGGCCGCGGGAACTAAAAGTCGTCCACCTGGATGTGCGAGGTGTGTAGGTGTGTGTGTGTGTGTGTGGGGGGGGGGGGCACATTGGCATAGCGGCGGAGGCCGCCGTCAACGCGGTTGTAGGGGACGTGTGCGTCGCAGCCTCCGCAAGTGTGTGTTACCTAACCCATCAGTTTGAATGTGTGCTTTGGAATTATTATCACCATTTTTATTAAATAGGTTTCAATTTTTTTTTACTGATAATTTGATCTTTGATTTGCACATATCATATAAATAGATGTTATCAAGTGTGTGTCTGACCTTATTAATAAAAAAAAGTATTTGCGTAACTAAACAATTCTATACAATGTTTTTCCACCGTTCGTGAATCTCTCTCTCTCTCTCTCTCTCTCTCTCTCTCTCTCTCTCTCTCTCTCTCTCTCTCTCTCTCTCTCTCTCTCTCCCTCTCTCTCTCGCTCCCCTTCTCTCCCCCCCTCCCCCCCCCCCCCCCCCCCGCTCCCTCTCTCGCTCTCTCTCTCTCTCTCTCACTCTCTCTCTCTCTCTCTCTCTCTCTCTCTCTCTCTCTCTCTCTCTCTCTCTCTCCGTCTCTCTCTCTTTTTCTCCCTTTCTCTCTCTCTATATATAAATCATATAAATCTGTCAGCAGGGTTGATTTCACTTTTATCATGCCGAAAAATGTCGATTTCACTCGACAAAGTGAGAGAGCGGCGCGCTACCTCATTACATTATGTGCATTTTTTTTTTTAAAAATTTGCCATCAACTGCGCTTTTGTCGTCAAATGCTCCGCGATTGTCACCTGTTTCCTTTTGTGTTTTGCTTGTCCTTTTCAAACGTGTGTATTTTAGAGTTTAAAAAGAGTTAGTGACTTTGTTCCTGTTGATTTGACCATGATCTGCGATGTGTGTGGTAAGCAGTTGCCATCGGAGGACAGCCTTGGAAAACATATGGCTATGCACAACGTGCAGAGAAGTCGCTTGCCTAGAGATTGCAAAGGGGTAACAAAACAAGAAATTGCGAAGAAACAACGAGGTGAGGGTGAGTAGTCTCTCTGCCAAAAATCTTTTGTTCCCCGGCTATTTTCCTTGCCCCAATTGTCAGGATCGATTCACGTGTTTAATAGCTTTACTTCCAGAATGTGAAGGTTACAGGTTAGGTGTTTGTGCTTGTCATTTTTCAGTTGCTCTCTGTGAAATCTGTGGCAATTTATATGCGAGGCAATCAATCCATGCGCACAAGCGCACACACACTGATCAGAGGCCGCATAGCTGCTTGGACTGCGAGAGGACGTTTTCCACCCATCAAAACATGAAGAGACACCATGCACATATGCATTTAAAGCCAGGTATATGTGTACGCCGTGTGACCCACGCACTGTTCAGTGACACATTTTATTCTGTCAATTTTGTTAATAGAAGGATCTCGTGTTTCAGATCGGAAGTGCCCTGTGTGTGACCGTCCCTTGAATAAAAAAAGACGCTTTCGACGTGTTCACAAGAAATGTCTAGTTGAGCTGCCCACCGAACAAGACATTTTGGACATAGCTCTGTGGTTGGCAGATGTAGAATGAAAAAGTTTGATGTTCATCAAATTCGTTGTTGGGTTTAGCTTCATCCATAAGAAAGTAGTCTTTCAGATATAATAAAAAGATTATTTTTTATTTTATTTTTTTGTGCAAGTGTGGTTTCTTTACCCATTCAATTAATTACTTTGGCCAAAAGGCAATTAAAAGAAAATCACCTCTCTCTCTCTCTCTCTCTCTCTCTCTCTCTCTGTCTCTCTCTCCCTATCTCTCTCTCTCTCTCTCCGCCGCCGTCAACGCGGTTGTAGGGGACGTGTCCGTCCCAGCCTCCGCAAGTGTGTGTTACGTAACCAATCAGCTTGAATGTGTGCTGTGCTTTGGAATTACCGTCACCATTTTTATCAAAAAGGTTTCAAAAAATGTTTACTGATAAATTGATCTATGATTTGCACATCTCATTTAAATAGATGTTATCAAGTGTGTGTCTGACCTTATTAATTAAAAAAAATATTTGCATAACTAAACAATTCCATGGAATGTCGATATTTTTTGCCACCGTTCGTGAATCTAAGTTTGAAATGGAGTTCATCCTCTTAATTCGAAGTGTTTTTGGAAACGATAATTTGTCGTACACACTACCGCCCGAACAGTCGGCATAAGGTTATAAGCCCGGCTGATGTGTTTTTTTTTTTACGGAAAGTGTGGGGACGGGCTAAAAATGAACAGAGTAGCAGGTTTGCACTTTCAATTTTATGATTTAGATTTATTGGACTCGTTTCCAAATACGATTAGGCAGCTTTGTAAATAACATACACCTGCTAGGATTGAATGTGCTCAGCACAATGCGTTCTAGTGAATTGGGTCCTAGCTTTTTGAACACTTTCCAAATTTTCTTTGTATAAACATGCTTGATCAGGTGCACAGACCTTAGTGATCGGCTGAACAAAGTTAGCAAGGACAAGATCAATGGCTCTGGAAAGAACCTCAAAGTTAAGTGCTCTAGTTGACTTTCAGTCAACGACACATTTTCATTACAGGCGCTTTTAAGATGATTAAAATGAGCACTGGACTCGTTTTCGCCAAACCATAAATCAGCTTTTTTCAGTTTCCTCAAAGGGTACAGGACGTTGAAGGAAGAACTGTCAAAATGATTCATCTCTAATTCTTCAAGATGTTCTGATGCCTTCTGTAACAGCAGCATAGCCCAATCGGAGTCACCGTTGACGCCGAAAAGCTTACGGATCTGGTGGGGAGAAATTAATAACAAAATATAATAAAAAGTTCACAACACCACATATTTTAATTATGGTAGTAGCCGAGCAACCGAATTACCTCCATATTGGCTTTTTGTTTCAGTGCGTCGCAAAGCTCAGGAACGTTGAAATAATAGGATAAACGATCTACAAAAACATCAATATGCACAGCTTGAAATTCTTGAGAGAAGAGCAAAACGCGCGCGTCTCTTGCCATTGATTCCATTTGTAAAGACCGACGAAACCAGACATCCCTAGATTTGCACACCCAACGCCACTCCCTACAAAAAAGAAATAAATTAAGGTTAGAGGACCATGAAAAACGGACATCTTTTTCTGTAGCTGCGTTTAAATGTTATTCAAGTTACCTGCAGACCTGGCCGCATGAGACGACATCATCGTTTTCCAAATAATCGATCACAAATCTCAAGGCAAGTGAATTACTCATGCTTGATGCAGCACCAGTCAGCAACAAATGTGTTGGTATTTCAGAAGCTATCTTGCACAGCTTATGTGTAGGTTGTCAACCCCCCCCCCCCTCTCGCCCACCACCACTGCCTAACGAGCCACCCACCGAATAATTGTTTTTGCTCGTTTTATAGCCTTTGGAGTGATTTTATCGCCTCATTACATTTTTGTCGAATCTCTGACCTCTCCGAAAAACGACGAAATTCAGTTTGGAACAAATGCGATGTAGATTCGGACTAATATTTGGATTTGCATGTGTGTCAAATCTCAGCTGTAGGGGATGACTTTGGCAAGGACGCTCACAGTGATGTGTGTGACAGGTTGAAATTGATTTTATCATGACGAATTATGTCGACAATATGATAAGCAGTTTGTGCCCTCATCAAATGAAATTGTTTCCGATTCAGACTTTATAACTCGATTCGAAAATCTTACTGAAAATGGGAGGCGAATGGGGTTCGACATTTTCAAAAGGCTCAGATCACTTTGCTTTCACACAGTTGAATTTATTTAAGTGTATCTCTTAAATTTTCGTGTTCAATATTTTCCAATGCCAACATCAACATTATTTCATCATCTGTTGGTTCAGAACCACACAATACTTCTGCTTCTTCTTCTTGTACTATTTGACGCGTGTAATCATTCCAATCTTCTTGCATGGAATCATCTGAGGAGTATTCCTGTTCAATATTCTCTACAGAGCACGATTTTAAAACATGAAAATCTTCATCATAACGACATTGCATGTATTCCTGCCACATTATTCTCGGGTCATCCTCCGTTTTGTCACTGTCTAAATATATGCAACACATACAAGTAGACATTAGTTGACACATTTTTTGCACGTCAGATTTGAAAAGTTGATGACGCCGTTAAGAACCTACCTAAGATCACTCTTCCGTTAACTCGTATTGTGTTGTCGGCTCTTCGCTTAGCGGGAGAACGAGACTTTCTTAAAGATCGAAGATGGTGTAGTTTCCTGGTGGGGAAGTAAAACGTATCGTTATTTGACGGGTGTGCACGCACATTTTAAAAAATATGACATTGACCGAAAGAATGAACAAACAGAAAGTAATCAGTGTCATCGGCACGCAGAGCAAATCTTGAGCACGTTCTCCAGTACGGCAATATCCTCCGGACAAAGGCTTCTCGCACGCCTTGCCAGTCATATCCATGCAATTTCTGAGGATTGGGAGAGGAAAAATCATAATCAAAAGCGAGCGAACAATTACATGTAGACAGCAAGTCGTCCGGTTTATTTCAGCTTACCTGTCCTGGCTTGCAAAGATGTTTCCATATCTCGTTCCCCGAGGGAAACCACTTACTGTTTTCTTTAGAGTCCACCAACGCGTGGAGAATGAGCTCATCACATTCAGGGACGTATGGAATTCTGTAAATTCTCATTGTTGAACTGAAATACACGAAACGTCGAATTTTATTTTGAGGGCTGACGCCAACCAGCGAATGAGACACAACAAGCGGACAAGGGCTGACCTTACCTCTTTCTTAACTAATGTTTAATGTCACGTCGTAACGTACCTGGGGCCTTTGTGACGGCTATAAATCTGAAGCACAACCGCACCAGCAGACCACTCAATTTATCCAAGGGCTTTTTTAAAAAAAATGGGAATGGCACAGAGACGCTGATATGGGTAGCTGATCCTGCTTGGAAAAATTAGGAGTCACTGCCTTTCAACAATTTATTTTGACCACCAGCCCTGCTTGAGGGAAACGTTTGCACACTATGTATCGACTTCACGCGAACGAAATCTCGCTGAAATAGTTCGAAACTAATTTTGTTAAGTTTTTTGCAAAGTAACAAACTAGACAATATATATATATATATATATATATATATTACTCTACACGAATCCACCAATAAAAGAGAAATCCCACATACTTGCCATTTGCGTGAATCGCAAAAGAAGCAGGTGGGTAAAAGTGAACGTGTATTAACGGTAATGATGAATCGTAATATTTTCTTGATTAACATGTACACACATATATATATATATATATATATATATATATATAATGTGATATATATATATATATATATATATATATATATATATATATGTGATATATATATATATATATATATATATATATATATATATATGTGTGTACATGTTAATCAAGAAAATATTACGATTCATCATTACCGTTAATACACGTTCACTTTTACCCACCTGCTTCTTTTGCGATTCACGCAAATGGCAAGTATGTGGGATTTCTCTTTTATTGGTGGATTCGTGTAGAGTAATGTCGTATTCAGTTTCACTTTTAAACAAAATTGTTCACAGTAATCTTAACAACGCAGTCATTCGGTTATGAGTATGAAATGTACCACATCAGTGTGAATATATGTTTTACTTGATTTGTGAACGGGGCATACTATTTTTATAAAAAACGTTTCCACGGAATTTTCCTGATAAATGTCGGCAACTGTAACTCTCGCAATTGATATGTTAACAGATGATTGTCGTTCACAGTCTGGTGGCAAGGGTTGGCAGTCTAGCTCCGGCTCTCTTTTCCTCCAATGCTTCCACTGTCCTAAACTGACCTAGCTATGCGAGTGCCATAGGATTTATCGTATTGGTGCCAACGGTCGTCTAAACGGTAGGTTGTCGGATTCAATTGCTTTAAAGTTTGCTTCATTGGTTAGGTGCAAGTTTGTGTAACTAAAAGTGAAAGCCCATCACTTCCGTTGTACAAACGGAAGAGGAGCATGTAATCATTCGTGAAATATCATGTCGGCACTTCCTTAGCCAAATTATAGCTTCGATATTATATCGTTTGTTTTGTCATGTAGGTTTTTTTTTTGTAACAATGGATGTTAAAGAGATTTCCAACGACACGAGGACTTTGCTTGCTGAGAAGAGAATCACCGTGCCCTGCGACTTTTTAATGGAGGAAGACGATTCCATAAAATTGTTCACGATACCATACGGTGCTGAAGAAACATCACACCTGACCATTTGCTTCTACGTTTATTATCGCTCGTTTCCTCACCTACTGACTGTTTCGGTTTTGGAATTGGACAACAGCGATGCGGATGTGTTGGTTGTTGGAGACCTTCTTCCCCTAGAGGACGGCTGCTCTGAAAGCAAAAAAATTAAGCCACTTTGTGTTTGCGTCCGTGATAAAGGTGAATTGTTTACTCGTGAAGGCAACTGTTACTGCTGTTTAGTCCGAATACGACTGTATGGCCCACACGTTCAGCCAGATGTGATTGGCAAGAGACTGAATGAGGCACGTATGTCCGGTCACCTGTGTGATATAACAATTACTGTGGATGGGCACGATTTTCCTGCGCACAAATGTGTTCTTGCCTGTTCAAGTCCTGTTTTTCGAGCGATGTTCTCAGAGCCTTTCATCGAAAACATGTCTAAACGTGTTGATATCAAAGACACGACGAAAGACATTTTCGAAAGGTAAAGTACAGTTTGCTATGATGTACCCTAACCCAATTTTTTCTCCCTTTTTATTTTTTATTGTACTGACAGTACATGATTCATCATCTTGTGTTGCAGGTTTCTTGAATTTCTCTACACTAATATGGTAAAGGAGTGGGACGGATTTGAATTTGAATTGTTAGAACTGGCTGACCGGTATATTGTCGAGTCTCTACGCGAGCGAACCACACAGAAGTTGTGGCACTGTAGTTTTAAAACTGCGTTACATATTTTGTCGGCGTCCCAGACAAAGGGGTTTGTCTCCAAAACCTTGATAAAGAGAGCAGCATCTATAGTTGGTGACAGTTGGGAAACAAAGGACAAGGAGACTTGGAAGAATTTTGAATCCCACAACCCTGTCATTGCAGCTGTTATGTGTGGCCTACTTGAATGAGAGAAGCGCAACGATTCATCGTTTGTGTAAGGTGGGGAAAGCATAAGGGCAAATCACCTTTGTTTCATTTCAAAATGCGATTTTTTAAAACTTGACCATCGTTTTATTTTTTTAAATAAAGCATTGGCATAAATTGAACATTGTTACACTACATTTCGTGCTCCTTTATCTTCCTCTCCTACCTAACCTAACCTATCCTAACCTAACCCCACCCCGTCCTCTCTTTCAAAACACAAGTTTTGTTTCGAAGAATTTGAAGTGTGACGGCGGTCTAGAAGCTCAATAAGTGGCCCCATAAACCAAGAAGAACCCAGTGTTACAGTGGAAATGTGGATAATGGTGGAGCCAGTGATCTAGTGACTGAAATGCGAATTTAAGTTGTGGTCATTAGCGGCGTAAAGACAGGTTAGGTGGCCGTGTACAGCCGGTATAGTCCGCTTGCTGTAACCAGTTCGAACATTCGACCTGTATAGTCTGTTCGCTGCATATAGTCCCTGGACTGTACAGTTCGTTCGCCGCAACGTGTTCCTGGTCGCTGTTCACAATCAACAGCAAACGTCATGGGTCCGTGCACTGCGTGCGGGGAAGAACTAACGTTTGACCATGTGGAGTGCACTTCCGGAAAGGCGTGCAAGCTTCACTTTGGCGCCTGCTCTGGAATTCAGGAAACGTCATGGAGGAAAACTGACAAGACGACCTGGAAATGCCCGCAGTGCAGAAAACAGAAGAACAGCAGTGAAGCTCCGGTGACACCAGAAGAGATGAGGAAATTTATGAGGTCAGTCAGTGATTTTATGAAGTCGGTGAATGAGAAATTGCAAGGCATGGAAGAGCTTAAAGAATCAGTTAGATTCATGAGTGAGCAGTACGACGAGATGATTAAACAAGTAAAGCAAGCAGAGGAAGAAAGAAAGGGGCAATGCATTCTAATTGCCCAGTTGGAGGAACAGGTGCACAAGAGAGACGATGACATCAAACCCCTGCAGAGGCGACTGAGAGACACGGAGCAATATGCAAGAAATAGAAATGTTGAAGTAACAGGAGTAGAAGTGATGGCTGGAGAAGACCTAAAGAAAGTTATGGCGAACATTGCAACAAAGATAAACGTTCCTTTTGAGGAAAGTGATATAGACGTCATTCACCGACTGCCATCCAGGAGGGGCGATGGGCCCCCGAAAATTGTTGCACAGTTCTCCACCCGATCCACTCGGAACAGGTGGCTGAAGCAGAAGAACCACGGTGGGGTCATCCTGAGCGACGCAGTGGTCCCCGGAGGCACCGGCAACACCAGGGTGTTCCTGAACACCCACCTCACACCCGAATGGCAGCGGCTCCTGTGGCTGTCCAAACAGGCCGGTCGCCCGAAAGGATTCAAAATGGTGTGGTTTCAAGACCATCGCATCATTGCCAAGAAAGACACCACCGACCCGAAGCCTGTGTTCATATACGATGAGGAAGACATTGCGCGATTGAGCTAGGTCGACCCTTTCGATTTGTTCTTAGTGGTTGGGGACTGGTATTACGATGGACTGTGATGTGAATGTGATAATGCGTAGTAAGTTAAATGAAGTGGCAAAACATACAGACAAGTTCAAAGCTGTCCATATAAATGCTCAGTCGTTGAACAACTCCACTCATTTTACGGAGTTCTGGGATACTTTCTCAAATAGTGCCATGGATGTTATTGGTGTTAGCGAGACATTCTTCAAAGATAATAGTCAGATGAGTGTTCCTAATTATAATGTGTTTTGTGTCAATAGGAGTGATAGATGCGGTGGAGGTGTAGCCCTGTATGTGCACAATAGACTGAAAGCGAAGCTTTTGGCAAAGTCAAATGGCGACGCGCTTAAACCTGAATTTGTTATTGTGGAGGTACAATGCGCCGATGAAACTATTCTCGTTTCCTGTATTTACAGGCCACCCAAGGTGGGCTATCTAGATACCTTCTTGGACGAACTGTATAATTTCTTGCCATTGTACAAGTATTCTGTATTATGCGGTGATCTTAATGCCCGATTTGGAAGTGGTTCTTATGAAACTAAACTTGTGAATGAATTACTGGATCTCTGTGATCATGTATCTATTCCTTTCGAAGCTACATTTAAACAGCGTAATTGTAAATCCATTCTGGACGTGATTGCAAGTAACTGTAACGATCACGTAGTTGAGTATGGTCAGTGCGTGGCACCTGGTTTCTCAGCCCATGACCTGATATACTGTGTGTTTGACTTTAAAGTTAAGGCTGTGAAAAGAAAAATAATTACGTTTAGGGACTTTAAGAAAGTCAATAAGTTAGCTTTAGTTGATGATGCTAAGAAAATTCCATGGTATAAAATTTATGAATGTGTAACTTGTGATACCAAAGTCGAAATGTTAAATGAGTTCCTGTCACAGCTGTTAGATAAGCATGCACCCATGAGAACTTTAAAGATTAAGAATGATGACCCACCTTGGATGACTAATGAACTAAGAGCACTCAGAGATGAAAGGGACAAAGCCAGGGTAAAAGCGCTTAAGACAAATAATCATAGTGACTGTAAACTCCATAAGGACTTAAAAAATAAAACAAAACAGCAAATGCGTAATGCTAAAATCAGACACTACCATTCGATCTTTGATACAAACGAGTCTCCCAGTCAAATATGGGCCTCTATTCGCAAGCTTGGCATAGGCAAGTCTAAGCAACATAAAATCTCTGATTTTCCTGTAACTGCTAACGAGCTTAATTGTCACTACTTAAATGTTTCCAAAGTTGACGATCCTGATTTAGCTACTGCTACTGAAATGTCTTATAGTGAACAAAACTGTAGTGTTGATTTTGACAATCTATTCTTCTTTAAATTTGTACCAGCCCAAGATATATGTAATATAATAAGAGGTTTTAAGTCTAATGCGGTTGGTGTTGATGCCGTCTCTCTTAATTTCATCAAATTGTTCCTTGATGAAATAGCATTTGTCTTAGAACATATATTTAACTACTGTCTCCAGTCTAGCGTTTTTCCTTCATTGTGGAAATGTGCAAACGTTTTACCTCTTCCTAAGGTCTCTAATCCGTCCCAGTGCGCTGATTTTAGGCCTGTGAGTATCCTGTGTCTCTTTGCTAAGGTCCTTGAAAAAATAGCACATGACCAGATATATGAATATGTTACTTGTAATAGAATTATGAATCCACTTCAATCGGGATTCAGGAAAGGGCATAGTACCACAACTGCATTGTTAAAGATTGCGGACGATATAAGGTTGGCTATTGATCAGAGGAAACTGACTTTACTAGTCTTATTAGATTTCAGCAAGGCATTTGATAGAGTTAATCATAAGCTGCTCTTAATAAAACTTAGGAATATTGGTTTTTCGGCATCTATAGTAAAATGGTTTAAAGAATATTTGTCAAATAGGTGGCAGAGAGTTATGTCTGGCGACTTTATTTCTGACTGGGCCCGATTAGAGACTGGAGTGCCCCAGGGCAGTGTACTTGGTCCACTTTTGTTCGTCTTGTACCTTTTAGATTTTCCTAAAATCCTTTGTAATACTAAACATCACCTTTACGCAGACGACACACAACTGTATACTCACTTTGACATTAGTGAGGTTCATGAGACGGTTGAAATGGTAAATCTAGAACTTGTAAACTTGCTGAAGTATATTTCTAGTCATAACTTAAGCCTTAATGTTAGCAAAACTCAACCCATTATTATAGGATCTGGACCTTACATTAATAAGTTGAAACAAATGGATGTGCCTTTAGTAAAGATTAATAATACCACTGTGCCATATAGAGATGAAGTACTAAACCTCGGAGTCACCTTTGACTCAACACTTAGCTGGAGACAGCATGCCAACAATGTTGTCAAAAAAGTATTTGCCACATTTGCACAAGTTCGGAGAAACTTTGATTGTCTACCTCAAACCATAAGATTACGTATTGTTCAAAGCTTAATATTGCCCCATCTTGACTACGGCTTGGTTCTTTTCACGGATATGAATAAGTACACCTCTGACAAACTCCAAAAAGCTGAAAATGTATGTATTCGTTTTGTTTTTGAAGCCTCTGTGTTCGAGCATATCACGCCCTACTACGCTGAACTAAGACTGTTAAAGTTTCAAGATAGACGAGCCGTTAGACTGGCTACATTGTTATGGAAAATCCTTAAGTTTGAAACACCCTGCTATCTGTATGAAATGTTTAAGTTCTCAACTCGTCATCCTGACCGAATTCTGATTCCGCAACACAGAACAGCTAAATACTCCAACTCATTTTGCATTTCTTCAGCTAGAGTTTTCAACATGTTCATGGGTCATAGTTATTTAAGTTTTAAATCAGTTCTTTCCTTCAAAAGAGCTATTACAACAGAACTTATAGCACAATACTGATAGATGTACCTAACTTCGTGGTTGCCACTGTGATAAATAAGTTATTTTCTTTTTTTGTTGTTGGTGTTCTAATTGTTTAGTTTTCTGGAGAGTCTATGTATATTTTGTAAAACTGTTATTTTTTTTCTGAGAGCGGTACGTACGCTCGTGGGACTTTTCAGTCCCGTTGTACTGTACCTTAAAAAGCAATAAATCAATAAGCAATAAATCTCTCTCTCTCCCTCTCTCTCTCTGTCTCTCTCTCTCTCCCTCCCTCTCTCTCTCTCTCTCTCTCTCTCTCTCTCTCTCTCTCTGTCTCTTTCTCTCTCCTACCTTACCTAGCCTAACCTAACCTAACCTAACCTTTCCCCTCTCTCTCGCTCTCCCTCTCTTTCCCCCCTTCTCTCTCTCTCTCTCTCTCTCTCTCTCTCTCTCTCTCTCTCTCTCTCTCTCTCTCTCTCTCTCTCTCTCTCTCTCTCTCTCTCTCTCTCTCTCTCTCTCTCTCTCTCTCTCTCTCTCTCTCTCTCTCTCTCCTCTCTCTCTCTCTCTCTCTCTCTCTCTCTCTCTCTCTCTCTCTCTCTCTCTCTCTCTCTCTCTCTCTCTCTCTCTCTCTCTCTCTCTCTCTCTCTCTCTCTCTCTCTCTCTCTCTCTCTCTCTCTCTCTCTCTCTCTCTCTCTCTCTCTCTCTCTCTCTTTCTCGCCTACCTTACCTAGCCTAACCTAACCTTACCTTTTTGCTAGACGCCAGCTGGCTCCAGCTTCAGCACAGGACAGGCCCATCCATATTCGAAAATTAACACAAACGAGGAAATTTTTAGTTTGGGGGCCCCTTCAGGATCAGGCAATGTCTTTTATCTGGTACTTGGATGTGGAAAAAGGGGCGAGAGGCAGGGCAAGAGGCAGGGGGCGCGGGACGGGCAGGACACAAAGATAGGGAGGGGTCCACGCCACCCCACCCACGATACCGTTGTACCGAGTACATACCGCCTGACGCATAGGCAACCATGAAAGTCATATGTACGCGCGTGTTGTGCGGGCTGGCCTACCCGATCCACTGCAGGCGCTATGCTCACGCGAAGCCTCGCTAATTTATAATAAATTGACCAGACTAAATCTGTATTAAGACAATTTTATCATGACAGAGCATTTTTATCCTACTCGACAAAATTTGAACCTAGTTCCGGGACAGGTCTGTTGGCCAATCCATCGACAGAATCGGCAGGATTTTAGAAGGGGTCCGTCGCCAGGTTCAAGTTTGAAATTCGGCACGATTTAGAAGTTTGCCCAAGAACAAGAAATGCGCTAGCATAAGTTTTTCCAATACTATGCTCATTGATTCAAGACTGGCATAAACAATTCTATATTTTAATTCTTTCTAGGTGCAAACTAGCCAAGTAAAATTGAGCACAGCAAGGTGCCTATAATTTTCTTGGCTCTATACAAAGTTGGCGTAAAATTGATACGAAATACAGCCATCAAGGCATTGATTCAAGATTTTTTTGGTGTTCTCTGAATACTGAGGTCATAAGTATACAATTTACTTAAAATGACCCTCCAATATACTTGGTATTTTCAATGCACATATTTACTCGGTTCAAGTAAAAAAGTGTTGATTCAAGAAAGCCTTTCTCTGGGTGCGGAACATTCCCCCCATGAATTGCCCTTGCATGGCATGTGCTACGAGCTGGAGGGAGATCTCTCTTCTCTCTCACTACAAGACCGTCTAGTCTCTCCATCGGCTGCCCCCGGGGCCCCAGGGCTCTCCGACCGCTGCAATAGGTGGAGGCACTCGCCCTGCACTACGCGGGCCTCGTGTGGCTCTCCATCGGCTGCAATCAGCGAGGCACTCTGCCTGCTCCCCGGGGCCCAAGGGGAGCAGATAGAGGGTAGGCAAGCCCGCGGGCCGCAAATGTTTGGCATACTGCCTACCAAGATCTTCGCAGGCGTTGCCCGCTGCAGGCGAGGGGCGAGGGACCCATCGCTCTCTCTCTCTCTCTCTCTCTCTCTCTCTCTCTCTCTCTCTCTCTCTCTCTCTGTCTGTCTCTCTCTGTCTCTCACTCCCCCCCTCTCTCTCTCTCTCTCTCTCTCTCTCTCTGTCTGTCTCTCTCTGTCTCTCACTCCCCCCTCTCTCTCTCCCTCTCTCTCTCCCTCTCTCTCTTTCTCTCTCCCTCTCTCTCTCTCTCTTTCTCTCTCTCTGTCTCTCTCTCTCCTCGCTTACCTAACCTAACCTAACCTAACCTATACTACGACGCCCCCTCCCCCTCAACCTCTCCCTGGATCCGCCACTGCCCGTCGCCCCTGGCATCCATGAGGCTATGGAGTAATGCCAGAGCAAGCAAGTATACTGATGTTGTTTTCTATTCTTTCCTCGCTCCTCTAGACTTTCCAACCAGTCACTGTACGCAGCGTGTCCTACTGCGTCGTGAGGGGCAGCTCAGATTTGGATCGAGGGGCGGAGTGAAGAGTCAGAGTGTCTGGTGTAGTACGCTCGCTGCCTTCCTCCCTTGGGGCGTCCGTCCTCTAGCTCGACGCTGCACCGACTCCCGAGCCGGGGGCGGTTTGCGAGGTCCAATGGTCATAGCCGTGTCGGGGCGCCGTCCATTAGCATAGTCCAGTAGCGAAGCAGTGTCGGGCAGGGCAGGGCGCCGGGCAGGTAGGCCACCAGCCCGGCGTGGCTGTGTGGCGCGGCGCCTCCCGCGACAGGCGACCGGCGGCGATGGGTAGGCCCATCCACGGGGCACAATAGTAGTTTGGCGTAGTGCCTACCAAGGCGCAGGCACCCTCTTTCTCTCTCTCTCTCTCTCTCTCTCTCTCTCTCTCTCTCTCACCTCTCTCTCTCTCTCTCTCTCTCTGTCTCTCATTGTCTCCCTCTCTCTCTCTCTCTCTCTCTCTCTCTCTCCTCTCTCTCTCCCTCTCTTTCCCCTCTCTCTCGCTCTACCTCTCTCTCTCTCTCCCTCTCTCTCTTTCTCCCTCTCTCTCTTTCTCTCTCTGACGGGTGCCTGGGGGTGTCTGCCCAGACAGACAAGTGGTTTTGTCTTCTGGGTTCAAGAGAAGCTTGCGTGGCCCTCTTAAAAGAGGGCCTTACCAAAAAAATTTCTCAGGTTGCAGGTCGCTTCAAGCAGCGGCGCTGGCATTCCCTGAGAAGGCACACGGCATTGCCGTGAGCCGGGCAAAGGTCCTTCCCACATCTGTGGGCGGCCTGCCAGTTTGGCGGCTCTCTTGCACACGCCATAGGCGCATTGTGCAGAGAACCCAAAAATTTGCGCTCTCTCGGCGAAAGAGCCTGCATTCTCTCTTCTCTGTCTCTGTCGAGACGCTCGCCTAAGCTTCGTTCTAATTCCGGAGTAATCTCCGGCTTTGGATCTTCAGGTTCAAACGTCCAAATCTCAGCCATGGTGCAGAGGTGATGCCTCGGTCGAACTCCCCCGAGCCACTTCATTCGTTGACGTATGACAGCACACACCGCGCAAAACAAGGTGTCTAAAATCGGCAGCGCCATCTGTCTGGGAAAAGTACAATTACTTGCCAGACTAACGGCGGCCATGTTTGCAGTGGCAGCCGTTAAACAGCATTGACGAGATTTCTGTGAACCTTTTCTCTTCAACTTGAAAGTGATTAATGTAAGCCTTTAAATTCCTGATGTTTTAAATCACTTTTTCACTGTGATCAAAGTGGTTGCATGCAGAGCAGTATGCAGATTTCTGGGCTCCCAAATGGGAGGTTACATTTTTTGTCACGGAGATGCCATTTTTGTCAGGGTGAGGTTATAAGTTGGTCTTAAGAAGAAATGAATTTTTGCCCTGCAGCCCAAGGGCTCACATTATTTTGGCGTCAGAGTTGAGTGTCGGCACTGCTCATCTGCACTGGTGATTGAGGGGATAAAAGCGCTCTCATGCATAGCTTTGTGCAAATATTTGGCCTCTGAAATTGGAGGTTTCAGGATCAGAGTAAGGAAGGCATAATGGCCATCGATGACATTGTTATTTTTTTATTTTTTTTGTCTCCCTGCAGATTGACATGGAGTGGCAGGACACTTGGACAGCGCAGCAAGAAAAGTCCCAGCAACAGATTCTGGAATTCCAGGAGCAGCAAGAGCTGCGGACTCCTGATTCAAAAGTAGGTGCAATAATCACATTCTCAACTGAAGGGCTTCTGTGAGCATGTGGGTCTCTGTTTTACGTCGTAATTGTATACTATAGCGGCTTCTCGCTTTAGAGGTTGAGTTTGGTCAATTATGATAGGTATGGATGTGTAGAACGTTGCTACGTTCCTATTTTTTGGCGCTCTGCCACCGTTCACTTATAAATTAATGAAATGTGTTCCGCCCTTAACCTTACACCGCCGTACACCACCCTCCCTCACATCACACAACACGGTTGAATCGGGCAATGAATACCGACTGGATTCTGAGATTCACACTCTGGTACACAGATGAAGAGTTTTGAGAGACATCATGTATGTGTTGGATGTCGTTAATGCAGTACTTGAGAATGTAAAAATTCGCCGAGGCACATAGGAAGCAGACGACATAAGTTTTTGGCGAGCGGTCACTCTAGGATGTCAGCGCAGCGACGCCTCCTAGCGGCCATCGCGGAAAGCTCGTCGCGGAATCCACGGCCAGCTACGTCCCCCAACGCACCGCTCGTCGGTAAAACAGGGCAGGAGACCTTCCCCAGGACCAACTCACCCACCAATGCGAGCCCCATCTTGCCCCACACATTTCTTGCCCCATACATTCACCCTTCTAACAACGCAAAAATAAGGTTTCTTCCCCCAGCACATTTCTTCTCCCAGACATTCACCCTTCTACCGCGCCCTTCACATTTCTTTCCTCCACAGAGCCCCATCTTGCCCCACACATTTCTTGCCCCACACATTTCTTGCCCCCAGGACGCTTGTTTAAAGCCATCATTTTTTAATCCCGGTTCAGTAGTTGATGAGATATACATTCATTTGTGTCCATATTGTCTTAATTAATTGCTTCTTTCTGCTCATGGCTATGTGTCAATTTTATTCCAAATTCAATTTTCACACTGTTCTACCCTATCTCATCCTAAAGGGCACCTTTTTCTGAGCCAGGAAACGCCTTCCCTTCAACTTTCAGTCAACCTGTTTGGGAGTAATAAAATGTTTTGTGTTGAAACAAACAACGTGATCGTAAGCAGTACATCTGTCCACACATCCTGGGACCCAAAGAGCGTTGTTTTTTTCAAGCTGTTTTCAAACTGAGTCACAATAGGGTGCAGCTCAAGGCGCATCTTTTGAGCTATCATTTTTTAAATTTGGACTAGTGGTTCCCCAGAAATCCATTGATTTGTGTGGAAATGACCCCAGGATGGATATAGCCTTTGGTAATGCTTTACATCCAAATTCAATTTTCACACTGTTCATACCTATTTCATCTTAACGAGCACATTTTTCTGAGCTAGGAAACACCTTCCCTTGAACTTCAAGTCAATCTGTTTGGAAGTAATAAAATGTTTTGTGTTGAAACAAACAACGTGATCGTAAGCAGTACATCTGTCCACACATCCTGGAACCCAAAGAGCGTTATTTTTTTCAAGCTGTTTTCAAACTGAGTCACAATAGAGTCCAACTCAAGGCGCATCTTTTGAACTATCATTTTTTAAATTCGGTTCATTACTTGCTGAGAAATTTATTGATTTGTGTTGAAAGTTGCAATGAGTTGGCCCAAATATGGACAATTCTCACCATTTCAAAGATATCTGCAGAAATTCAACCGTTGGGTCCTCAGCCTTGCCATTGCAGCTCTTGGCCCTTCAGACATTCAAGTTTTGATGGTATGAGTTCTACATCTTAAATCTGCTAGCCAGATCATAATGCTCATGAATGATCCGGGACTTGGGGATCTGGGACCTCGTCTCCATTATGTCAGGACCATACTAGCCAGGAGATAAAAATTATAAAAACTTGTCGTAATAAATTGTACTTTTGTCCCACACAAGTTCACATCCTACAGGTTCTCCAGTCAAAAAATTGGACCTCCGTCTCATGTCTCTGACTGGAAAGAACTGCGTTCCAAATGGTGAAAATATGATGAAATAATTTTTTATTTTTTTTGCTGAATTTGGGTTCTGGGACAGTTGTGGGTGTCGCAGAGATCATGAGAAAAATAGTATGACTTCATTCAGCCCTTATGCTGGGGGCTCGAGCCCTCTTGAAATACCCAACTCATCTCCATAAGAGCAGTAGAATACAAGACCAGCCAAGAAAATTATAAAAACTTGTCGTAATAAGTTGTACTTTTGTCCCACACAAGTTCACATCCTAAAGGTTCTCCAGTCAAAAAATTGGACCTCCGTCTCATGTCTCTGAGTGGAAAGAACTGCGTTCCAAATGGTAAAAATATGATGAAATAATTTTATTTTTTTTTGCTGAATTTCGGTTCTGGGACAGTTGTGGGTGTCGCAGAGATCATGAGAAAAATAGTATGACTTCATTCAGCCCTTATGCTGGGGGCTCGAGCCCTCTTGAAATACCCAACTCATCTCCATAAGGGCAGTAGAATACTAGACCAGCCAAGAAAATTATAAAAACTTGTCGTAATAAGTTGTACTTTTGTCCCACACAAGTTCACATCCTAAAGGTTCTCCAGTCAAAAAATTGGACCTCCGTCTCATTTCTCTGACTGGAAAGAACTGCGTTCCAAATGGTGAAAATATGATGAAATAATTTTTTTTTTTTTTTTTTTTTTGCTGAATTTGGGTTCTGGGACAGTTGTGGGTGTCGCAGAGATCATGAGAAAAATATTATGACTTCATTCAGCCCTTATGCTGGGGGCTCGAGCCCTCTTGAAATACCCAACTCATCTCCATAAGAGCAGTAGAATACTAGACCAGCCAAGAAAATTATAAAAACTTGTCGTAATAAGTTGTACTTTTGTCCCACACAAGTTCACATCCTAAAGGTTCTCCAGTCAAAAAATTGGACCTCCGTCTCATTTCTCTGACTGGAAAGAACTGTGTTCCACATGGTGAAAATATGATGAGATAATTTTTTTTTTTTTTTGCTGAATTTGGGTTCTGGGACAGTTGTGGGTGTCGCAGAGATCATGAGAAAAATAGTATGACTTCATTCAGCCCTTATGCTGGGGGCTCGAGCCCTCTTGAAATACCCAACTCATCTCCATAAGGGCAGTAGAATACTAGACCAGCCAAGAAAATTATAAAAACTTGTCGTAATAAGTTGTACTTTTGTCCCACACAAGTTCACATCCTAAAGGTTCTCCAGTTAAAAAATTGGACCTCCGTCTCATTTCTCTGACTTGAAAGAACTGCGTTCCAAATGGTGAAAATATGATGAAATAATTATTATTATTTTTTTGCTGTATTTGGGTTCTGGGACAGTTGTGGGTGTCGCAGAGATCATGAGAAAAATAGTATGACTTCATTCAGCCCTTATGCTGGGGGCTCGAGCCCTCTTGAAATACCCAACTCATCTCCATAAGAGCAGTAGAATACAAGACCAGCCAAGAAAATTATAAAAACTTGTCGTAATAAGTTGTACTTTTGTCCCACACAAGTTCACATCCTAAAGGTTCTCCAGTCAAAAAATTGGACCTCCGTCTCATTTCTCTGACTGGAAAGAACTGTGTTCCAAATGGTGAAAATATGATGAAATAATTTTTTTTTTTTTTTTTGCTGAATTTCGGTTCTGGGACAGTTGTGGGTGTCGCAGAGATCATGAGAAAAATAGTATGACTTCATTCAGCCCTTATGCTGGGGGCTCGAGCCCTCTTGAAATACCCAACTCATCTCTATAAGGGCAGTAGAATACTAGACCAGCCAAGAAAATTATAAAAACTTGTCGTAATAAGTTGTACTTTTGTCCCACACAAGTCCACATCCTAAAGGTTCTCCAGTCAAAAAATTGGACCTCTGTCTTATTTGTGTCACGTCACGTGAAAATATGAAGCAGTCATCCATTGCCCAAGTTCGACAATAGTGTTTCAATTTTAAAAATGCAAACATTCATCGTATTAAAGTGAGACTTGTATATTCCATTTCGACCTTTAATTTTGGACTGCTGTGCAAAATTTCATCACTGGGACCACTTTGGTTCAATATGTATGGATTTTCCAGTATCTTACCTGTTTTGTTCTAGGAAATCAAAGTGTGCTGTGAGAGGCTTTGCCATCTGCAGACCACAAATATTTTCTGATGACTATTTTATTTTGATGGCATAGAGTCTAGATCAAGGCGCTCCTTTTGAGCTATCATTTTTTAAATTTGGTGCAGTAGGTCCAGAGAAATTAATAGATAAGTGTTGAAAGTGGCAAGGAATTTGTCCAAATTTGGGTAAATGGCTAAGGAGGTGTTGAATATCAATCCTTGATCGTAACGAAGTGAGACCTATATTTCCTATTTCCACATTAAATTTAGGACCTGTGTGCAAAATTGAGGCACTGGCACTGTCCTGGTTCGATATTTATGAATTATTACACATCAAAGTCTGACATGAATCGTGCTCTGACACCAAATTTTGTTCTATGTGTTATGTATGTTCTATTCTGGTTTGGGTGTGGATGGAGGTATTTGGCAGAATTAAACTCAGGAGCAGTTTCACAGGACTACATTCACTGTGAGAACAATGGACACTCTGACCAGACAAAAGAAGGGAGTGTGATATCCTGAGGTTGGTACCGCTGTGGTTCCATGGCCGGCCACCGGAGCGCGCCACCGGCGCGCCCGGGAGGCCGGAGCGGAGCCCAGCGGGACCGCCACTTGTGATTCAACTGAGCACCAGGAAAGAACTCCACTTCTAGTGAATCTGAAAAGAAACCTACTTGCAGTGAGTAATTATTTACTAGTGTACCCTCATCCCCGAACACAGCCAGCCCATGTGAGAACACAACACTGGCGACGAGGCTGTTGAGTCAGCAGAGAAATCTGCGAGGCTCGGGTCGGATTTACAGGGCAACATGCGGCAATGTGTTGGGTTTTGATTGTGGGGATTGTGTAGTGCTTTCTGTGTATGGACCAGGGTTGTTAACGTTACTTTTAAAATGCAACGCGTTACCGTTACCTCGTTACCGTAGACTCGGTAACGATAACGCGTTACCGTTACAGCCTCCAGAGAAACGTAACGCGTTACAGTTACAGTAACGTCGTTACTTCGTTACTCGTTACATCAGTTTTCAAAAAATGACGAAAAACGCCCTTTTACAAGTATACTGTGTTTATCATCGTGTACCAACACTGAATTACAAGAGGAAAGTGCAACTATAATCCTTTTATTAAGATCAGGAACAATAAAATAAAACGTTTTCTTTACAAGGAACTATAAGATTACGGTATCGTAATCGGGAGTCAGGTACAGGGTCAGACCAGACAGGGCCAAAAGGGTCGTTTGCACCAATATCTCCGGTTCACACGCGAGAGCACCTCGTTTTCCAAGTTCTTGTCGACAAGCATACTGCGCAGGTCCGCGAACAAGACTCCCGCCACCCAGAACAGGCGCTCAAGCGACGCACTTGGCATGGAAACATGGCGTTGCACTATGTTGGACTATGATTGCATTTATCGATCTTCCCGTCGAAATTTGCCGATGTAACGAGTAAAATGTAACGTGCGTTACGTCTCGTTACTGACTTGAGTAACGATAACGCGTTACCGTTACTAACCGCGGAAAAATGAAACGCGTTAGCGTTATCGTTACAGTAACGAAGTAGCGCGTTACACTAACGTCGTTATTTCGTTACGTAACGTTAACAACCCTGGTATGGACCGTGCTTGGGGTTGTGTAAATCGTGCGAGTTGTGAGCGTTGAGCGACAGCGTGGAGCACGCGTGGTCGGTGAGCCAGTTGGTGTGTGTACAAACAAACCCACGGCAGTGGAGCGACAGGGAAGTCCGAGTTGTACAACTGTGAGAGCGTGAACCGTAGGGGTTTTGGGTTTGTTTGCGTGAGCGAGGTAGAGTAATGGCAGGGAGACGGACGCGATGGGAACGCGAGCGGCAAGCGACACCGTCGCCGCCGCCGCCGCCGCTGCACTCCCCGGACTCGTCACCGTCGCCCCGTCGCTCGCCAGCTCGAGCACGTAGGTTCCACTTCGCGAGTTTCGAGCAGAAACCGGGGACATGGGGAACTTACAAGCGTCGATTGGGCAAGCGTTGGCCCACCAAGGATTTCTTGGGGAGGCCGAGAAGAAGCGCGCTTTGTTGACGTGTGCCAACGAGGCTTTGTATGACCTAATGATTGCGTTGTGTTACCCGAGGGAGCTGGAAAGCGACTCGGTAACATATGTCGACCTGATCAAGCTGCTCGACGAGCAGTTTGACGATGTCATGTCTGTACATATGGCCGAGCATTTGTTTGAACAACGAGTGCAAAAGCCCGGTGAGTCGGTGGCCCTGTGGCTAGCTGACCTCCGGCAGCTGGCCATCCCGTGCAAATTTCTGGAGGCAGACCTCAGCAGAAGGCTTTGCCGCCAGCTCGTGCGAGGCGTGTGTGACAAAACAGGTCAGCAAAAGTTGCTCGGGGAAACGGACTTGGATGTCAGGAAGGCCGTCGACGTGATCCGCACGCACGCGCGGTGCAGGGCAGAAGGCGAGGCACTCAATCGGAGGCCCTCCGTCGAGCCCGTGCACATGGTCGCTTACGCAGGGAACAACAGCAACAACAACAACAAGCAGTCCAGCTGCTACCGTTGTCTCGGTGCCCATTTGGCGGACACGTGCTGGGCAAAGGAAAAGGATTGTCGGTCTTGTGGAAAACGAGGCCACATCCAAAAGGCGTGTCGCAGTGGGGCGCAGTCGGGAAATGGTGGCAGTGTCAGCAACAACAACAAGAAAAAAAGAAGTCCAAAGGTCAGCCAAAGCAGACAGTGAACATGATCCACGCGTCTAGCGGCGGGGCCGGGGCGGGTGGCGCTACGGGAGCAACCACGGCTGGCGCTGGTACAAGCGCCGCCGGTGCAGCTGCAGCCGGAGCAGCCGGAGCCGGCGTGGCCGCTGCCGCACCGCCCGGTGCGAGCGGCCAGCCAGCAGGCGGCAGTTCGGCAGGGGTTGCCTACGCGTCAGGCGCTCCATCGGCGGCCTGGGAGTACGGGCTTTTCAATGTTGATTGCGCCCGAAACTACCCTGGGCCAGACCAGGTCACTGTTGTTGTTGACGGCATTCCGCTGACGGGCACCCTGGACAACGGGGCGCCGTGCGGTATGATGTCACGTGAGGAGTTCTTGCGACACTGGCCGGAATCGCGTCTTCGTAAGGAAACCAATGAAATGTGGACGTGGTCAGGTGCGCCCGTGATGGGACTTTGCAACTGTGCCGTGACCGTCCAGGTCGGTCGCGTGGTGGCAAAGCTCCCCCTGCTCGTTGCAGAGGGCCACGGCCCGTTCCTCATGGGACGATTCTGGCTGGACGCGCTGGGTTTCCGTGTGTCCGGGCCGGTCCCGGTGACCAGACCCGCGCAGGGACTCGTGGCAGCCGTGGGTGTCAGCGAGGCAGCCAGCCGAGTAGATGGGGCGACAGCTCAGGAAAGGGATGAGTTTGCTTGTTTTAAGCGAGGGCTCGGTACATACCGGGGCCCTAAAATACTAGACAAAGAACAGAGTAGACTGCCAGCCCCCATATGCACAGCACAGAGCAGAGTGAGAGCACATCTGGAGCTCCGGCCGGCGCGACGAGTGCCCCTTCGGGTGTTTCCGCCGTCTTCGGCTCTCGTTCGGGAGGCTGGCCCTAGGGGGCGGTCACTTATTAGCAAGTCGGCCCGGAGACAGCTACGCTGCGCCACGCCGGTTCGTTCCGCACTCGCCGCACGGGCTGTGTGACATCCCTCACCACGGGGGTCGCCCACGCCTCCGGCCGCATGTGCGTCTGCCTCACTGAGGGCCGGTCCCTTTCCGGAGATAGCCGAAGACACCCGAAGGGGCACTCGTGAGCCGAACAAAACTGCTCTCAGGCGCTGGCAGTCTACTCTGTTCTTTGTCTAGTCCTAAAATGAGCATCAAACCCCCGCCCGACGCGACACCTATCTACTTGCGGGCGCGGCCGGTTCCCTTTGCCAGGAAGGCGAAGGTGGACACCGAGCTGCAGCGGCTGGAAGGCCTAGGGGTAATATCGCCTATAAATCAGGCCGAGTGGGCCACGCCCATTGTGATAGTCGACAAGCCGGACGGGGATGTACGTGTTTGTGGCGACTATCGAAGTACAGTCAATACGGTAATCAAACCGGAGGGTTACCCCCTGCCCACGCTTGACCAAGCGTTCGCGAGGCTGGCGGGTGGAACCGTGTTCTCAAAGCTGGACCTGACCATGGCATACAACCAGGTAGAGGTGGACGATGCGACGGCACGCTTGCTGACCATCAACACCCACCGAGGTTTGTACAAAGTGAACAGGCTCTGGTTCGGCGTGAACGTGGCCCCTCCCCGGTTCCAGCAGCTCATTGACGGGCTGTTGGCGAATATTGACGGTGTGGTCGTGTTGCTGGACGATGTCCTGGTGACAGGGCGGACCAGGGAAGAACACGACCAGCGCGTGCGCGAGGTCTTGGTGCGGCTCAGTGACGCCGGGTTACGTATCAAACCTGAAAAGAGCGTGTTTCGGGCAGCTAAGGTCGAGTACCTGGGGCACGAGGTGACAGCCGACGGCATAGCGCCACTCCCTCACAAGGTGGAGGCGCTGCGGCGTGCACCGGCACCCCAGGACGTGACTCAAGTCAAGGCCTTCCTGGGCAAGGTGAATTTCTACCAGAAATTTCTTTCCCGGCGAGTGGAGCTGCTCGAGCCGCTCACCAGGTTGCTCTCCCGCGACGCCAAGTGGCAGTGGGGCGAGGAGCAGCAAAATGCGTTTCAGGCTGTCATAAACGAGCTGTGTAGTGACTGGGTACTGGTACACTACTCCCTGGACCTGCCCGTCGTCCTGGCCGTCGACGCGAGTCCTTACGGCGTGGGCTGTGTCATGGCCCATGTCATCGACGGCGTCGAACGGCCGATTGCCTACGCATCCAGGACCTTGACCCCAGCAGAAAGGAATTATGCCCAGTTCGACAAGGAAGGACTGGCGATCGTGTTTGGCATAACGAAGTTTCACCAGTATTTGGCTGGCAGGACTTTTGTTGTCATGACCGATCATAAGCCCCTTGTCGGGCTTTTCAAGGGCAGGACGCCGGCGGTCACGAGTCCGAGGATCTTGCGGTGGCTGTTGACTCTGTCGGCGTACTCATTCGAGGTGCGATACAGGCCGGGACACCTCAATGGCAACGCGGATTGCCTATCGCGCCTGCCGGTAGAAGGCCCTCGGGAGGACCCTCCGGATCCACCCATGGGGTACCTCGCCTACCTGGACCTCGAAGGTAACCGGCAGCCGGACAGACCAGCCATAAAAGCAGACGACATCGCGAAAGCAACAGACGACGATCCCGAACTCGGCCAAGTACGAACGTGGGCGCGTGACGGGTGGCCTAAGCTGCAGCCACCGGGAGAGCCGGGCGAGCTGTGGCGGAAACGGGGTCAGATATCGGTCACTCGCGACTGTGTGTTGTGGGGAGGCCGGGTAGTGATCCCGAAGGCCATGCGTGCCGACGCGTTGGCTCGCCTGCATTGGTCGCACCAGGGAGTGGTGCGAACCAAGAGCATGGCGAGGACGGTGTTTTGGTGGCCGAGGTTGGATGCAGAAATCGAGGCAATGGTAGCACAATGCCAGGTTTGCCAGTTGCACAGAGCCGACCCGCCCAAAGCACCGTACCAACCGTGGCCGCAGGACAGGCCCTGGGGAAGAATCCACGTGGATTTCGGAGAGCCGCGGCAGGGCGAGTATTTCGTGATCGCCGTGGACTCGACGACGAAGTGGATGGAGGCCTGGTGGGTGCCGGGCCCCTCCTCGGAGGCCGCAATTACGTGCCTGCAGGACGCGTTCGCGCGGTTCGGTGACCCCAATTTAGTAGTCTCGGACAACGGGTCCGCGTTTACGTCCGAAGTATTTCAAACTTTCCTGCGCGATCGAGGAATAAAACAGCTGACCATTGCCGTGCACTGCTCGTGGTCCAATGGGTTGGCTGAACGGGGTGTCAGATCAGTCAAGGAAGCGTTGCCGCGGTTCGAGGGAACCAAGCGACAGCGCCTGAGGCAGGTCCTGGAGGCAGCCCGCTTCACACCTGGGCCGGATGGATCTAGCCCTGCCGAGCGCCTGCTGGGTAGGCAGCCAATGCGCCCTCTGCGGCGTATGCTGCCTACCGCTAGGCGCGCCGAGGCTGAGGCTAGGGGGGAGGGGGAAGCAGGGCAGCAGCTGACTGCAGCCCAGCTCTTCCGCCCCGGGCAACAGGTGTGGGTTCGAGTACACCGAGGGAAGAGGCAGCCGAAATGGACGCCCGCCGCGGTGGTGAAGCGCAAGGGAAGTAGGCTGTGGATGTGTAAGGACAAGAATGGCCATGTTCTAAAGAGACATATTTCACAGATGCGTGGACGAGGAGACCAGAATGCTTCAGAGACAGGCGAGGACCCACCTGCCGGGGCCCCCCCCCCGCCCAGGATTCCCCCGCCGAGCCGACCCCCGTCGGAGCCAACCCCGGCGAAGTGACTCCCACTGAGGTGGTTCCCGCTGAGGCGACCAGCGGCGAGGCGGTCCCCGTCGAGGCGAGCACGGGCGAGGTGCCTTCCGCCGAGATACAACCCGGCGTTGGGGCGTCAACGGCGGCTCAGTGGCGGCCAGTCCAGACGCAACCCGCGCTACCTTCATCCGATGAAGAAATGCTGCTGGGCAGCGAGGAGGAAGAGCCGGCCACAACCAAGGCACCAGGGCTGACGGAGAAGGACCTGGACGAGTGGTACGCGCAGTTAGAGCAGAAGGAGAAGGAGCTGGAGAAGCTCCGGGCGGCTACCCGGGACCTCGTGGTCTCGGAACAGACCCGACGGGCCGCGGGGCCCCACCGGACCCTCACAGTGCCACCGTCGAGGCCGGCATAAGCCAGCCCGCGGGCACCGTCGAGGCCGGCAAGGTCGAACCCACGGGAACCGCCGTGGCCGGCGTAAGCCAGCCCGCGGGAGCCCGGTGGCCCCCAGTGCCGGGCGCGCCAGGGTGGACCGAGTCGGTCGAACTGTTCAAGCTGTTGTCCGAGGGGCGGCAGCTCATTGACGAGCTGAGGACGAACCGGGAGGCGGTAAAGAGGCAAGCGCCGGGGCCTGCGGAAGCGGGCCCGGCCGCTAAGAAGCCGACACCGCCCGCGGCGGTATCCGAACCCGGGGAGGTTCGTAAGAAGCTGAATGCTAAACGGCGTGAACGCCGTAAGCGGCAGCGCGCTCGGCTGGGCGAGGAATTCACGCCGTCGCCTGGCGAGCTGCGGCGCCGACAAAAGCGCCAGGAGCGGCGCGGGTTGCAGCCGAGGAACTTGGCGGAGGCGCTCAGTTCTGGAGAGGCGGCGTCGACGCCGTCATCCGGAAGCAGCGCCACGCCAAGTCCGGCGGCACCAACGGCCAAGGCCGGCACAGGGGCAACTGCAGAAGCAGCCTGTCAGACCCCGGTGACGACGCCCACGGCGTCGGCTTCAAATTGGCGGGCTGGAGCCCCTGGACACCGCCAGAACACCCGTGCCCGAGGCCGCGGACGCGGCCAGGGCCGTGGTGGGCAAGGAGGCCAGGGCGAGCAGCCGGACGCCGCAAGCGAAGCCCGCGGTGAGCGAGGCGGCCGAGGAGGCCAGGGGCGAGGCCGCGGTGGTGGCCCGAGCCCGGGCCGGGGAGGCCGCCCCCAGCGGCATGCTGGCCGTCCGGCACGGTACCAGTGATAAGTAATGGGATGGTGCAAACCGACCCTGATGACGACTCGGCGCTCTTGGACATGATTTGGATAATGGAAAAAGGGTGGTGGTAAACAGTACAGGTGCTATCAAATGGTACTTGAGTTTTTAGGTGTTGTCGAAATAAAAAAAACTAGGGGGAGGGGTGTGATATCCTGAGGTTGGTACCGCTGTGGTTCCATGGCCGGCCACCGGAGCGCGCCACCGGCGCGCCCGGGAGGCCGGAGCGGAGCCCAGCGGGACCGCCACTTGTGATTCAACTGAGCACCAGGAAAGAACTCCACTTCTAGTGAATCTGAAAAGAAACCTACTTGCAGTGAGTAATTATTTACTAGTGTACCCTCATCCCCGAACACAGCCAGCCCATGTGAGAACACAACAGGGAGTAACAATGTATTTTCTCTCAAGGGATGAAAATAATTGTACAACTAGTCTGGCTCAGGTCTGCTGGGGGATGCACCTGTTTTACCGACGTGTCGCGACGAGCTTTCCGCGACGGCCGCTAGGAGGTGTTGCTCCGTTGCCATCCTAGAGTGACCGCTCATCATCTACCTATGACGTCTGCTTCCGACGACCATCCCATTTAGACATTCTAAAATACTGCATTTAGGACATCCAACGCATACATGATGTCTCTCAAAACTCTTCATCTGTGTACCAGAGTGTGAATCTCAGAATCCAGTCGGTATTCATTGCCCGATTCATCCGTGTTGTGTGATGTGAGGGAGGGTGGTGTACGGCGATGTAAGGTTAAGGGCGGAACACATTTTATTAATTTAAAAGTGAACGGTGGCAGAGCGCCAAAAAATAAGAACGTAGCAAAGTTCTACACATCCCTACCTATCATAATTGACCAAACTCAACCTCTAAAGCGAGAAGCCGCTATAGTATACAATTACCGTTTTACGTTTATCTAGAAAGATTCTGGCTAGGCCTACTGCTCTTTCTGCTTGGCCTTTGGATTGTGGGTATTCTGGGCTGCACGCTGCAATCTGGAAGTTGTACTTTGTGCAGGTTAATGTCAGCCTGGCAATTCTTTTAGAATGAATTTCTGATTTTGGTTGCTTCAATACTGGTACTAAGGGCTGACAGTCAGTATTGATAAGAATATCAGGGTGGTCATACAAGTGGTAATTAAATTTTTGACATGAGAACACAATAGCCACCCAGTCGCCAATCGACGTCCAACGTGGTCGTCGAAACGTCGCAGTCAGCTCCCTAACTGTGCGTCATATGGACGTCTCCCATTGGCATCCCCCACGACGCCCTGCCGATGTGCGCCATGACACCTCCTCCTGACACGTTGTCGGCACGTTCCAACGACGCTCTCACGACGTGCCCGGGGGATGTCGTTTTGGCTTGTTTTCGGCACGTCCCAACGACGCACTGACGACGTGCCTGGGGGACGTCGTTTTGGCACGTTGTGGGCTCGTTCACACGACGTGCTGCGGACGTGCCCTCGGAACGCCCTTTTGCCACGTTGCTGGCGCGTCGCCACGACGTGCTCCCGACGTGCCCTCGGGACTCCTTTTTGGCACCAAGGGCGGATTTAGAGGGGGGGGGGGGCTTGCCGCTTCCAGATCCGCCCGTTTGGGACGTTCACATTGGAAAATGCGGTTCAGCAGCAGGATTTGCCCTGTATCCCCTGTACCCACGCCAGTACCCGCAGTATCGGCTGTACCCATGATACAGAGCCTCAGTATCGGCTGTACTCGTGATACCGAGCCTTAGGCTGGAGTGCCAGAGGGGACATAGCCGTCCGGAGGGAAAGTGTATTCACCTGAAGGACCGAAAAATAATTGTGGTGTGCTTGACACATGCAGCAATATTGCATAATACTTGTTAGACTGCACCAAAGAAAGAACGTAAACATTACCAAAAAAATGTTCTCAAATGGTTCTCAAAACTGATTCATTTTTAGAAAAATGGTAAAAATCAAGCAAGACCGACCATGCCATGACCAAAGAAGTGCGTGCTACCTTTTGATATGTTGTTTTCATAGAGCTTGAAACTTCTTTTAAACCTACATAGTTCACTGGGACAATTTTGGGTAAAGACAATTTTTTTTTGTTTTCTTTTCCTTTAGGGTTGTCAATAAATACAGTAATCTGCAGAGTAAAATTTAGTCTACGCTTCTTCAGCTGGTCAGGTACTTCACTAGTTTTCTTGAGGTGAGGAAATAATTTTTATCACACTCAAGTTTCATCAGAGACAGTTTGCGAGGAAATCCATGCATTAATGCATCAATGGTTTGTTTTTGTTTTTTTTTCAAAATAGCTGCCATGCTTGAGGCAAAACATAACAAAGAGACACTAATTTTAAGAAAACATTACAAAGAACACATGAAGTCAGAAAATAAACTAGATTACAACAAGCTGTACTAAAGGCAGTTTACGAGAAAATCCATAAGTCTTAAATCAGGTTTCGCTGTCTGTGAAAAAGTTCGGATAACTGGAAAAGGTATGAAATTTGGTACTGTACTGAGGGTATCATACGCTCCTTATATTTATTGAAATTTGTATTAAAATATGGCTTTAAATCTGTAAGATTATAACATAGTTACATGCTTTCTTTGGTCACTTTCTGTACCTTGCTGTACCTTGACAACCTGACATAACATTTTAGTCTCCGACTTTGGTTTTATATTGATCCTGGTTTAAACTAAACATTTCAAATTGAGTTGATCTTAATCATAAGTCCTTTCATTAGCTCTGCAAACCAATGAGTAATTTATGGAGGCAATATATTAAGAGTAATCCTTTGTGTTTGTTCTGATCTTAGCCGAGCCTTTTCTCAGAGAGCGAAACCTCTGTGGAGACCATGTTCTTCCTCGTAAACTCTCTGTAATGTAATTTGAATGTAGTATAGGTTATTGCTTGAATTCAGATGTTCTTTATAAGGGTATTTCCATAAACTTACTTCCTTTTTATAATGCTTTAGCACAGGTTTCTGGCAAATTTGTAATAATGTTAATCCATAATTGTCTTTGCTCAGCATAGGTTTATACTAGGTCCTGCCTGAAAATGATGTTCTCTATTTTCAATATAATTGAGATAGGCAGACACAATATGTTTATCTTTTTGGTGGTAGAAATTATTTACTACTTCTTATAGTCTTTGCTTTCACAGTGGTCCGGTTCTCTGTGACGTCATACAAACCAACCGGCAACCGGCCGGTAGGCGCGAGGCTAGGCGGCGGGAGCGAGTGCCGTCGCAAAGTCTAGTGGAAAGTTTTTAATGTGAAATCGCTCACAGACAAAAGTGAGCACATATTATTTGGGTTTCATGTGATTTTCAAGTGTCGGCGTGTGTGTGGTGATGAATGCGGTGTGCGGTGCTAGCGGAATGTCACTGAAAATGCACCCAGAAAGTACATTGTATTATAGGATGACAAGTTTCGTGGCCTAAAAACTAAAAGTGACGCTTTTATCTCATTTGTTTGGATATTGCATGAGAAGTGAAGTTGTCAAAATGTATACATGCCACGTATCTTACGTACACTATGCATTACATTATAAAATATGGGGTGTGAAAGCATTGAAATCGGAGCTGGAACCTAACCTCCTAACCTCAACTGTGAGTATTCATTTATAATGTATAAAAAGTTTTGATCAGTGTTGATGGTTTTCTTTAACAAATACCTTCATTTTATGGTATTCAATGCTGAACCAAGCTTATTTTTTCTCTGCAGTTTGCTCAGGAGAAGATTCCCAGAAATAAGTTCCCAAGAGATAAGTAGCGGGACTAGACTACATAGACATTTACAGGTAGACAGAGTGTTTCTATTTGTATTAAAAACATTGTGTTGTAAGAATTCAATATGACTGAATTCTTTAAGTAGATGGTGATGGATAATTCAGGATTCAAGGAGAGCGAAATGAGGTACGTCTAGACACAGTTGTGGTTCGAGCGGAAGTGAGTTTATTCTTTGCACAGGACATGGTTGCAGGGCATGGCGGTAGAGTACAGAGTATTGTGAGCAGGCGGTGAGTCGAGATATCGACTGTGGTTTAATTTATCATACTTCAACTGTTACATAAGGAGGAGGGAAATACAACTCAGAATGTAAGAGGTTACAAATATACAACACACCCCCTTAATCTTGCAACATTCTGGGTTCCACTGATAAACCTATATAATAAGAGCAGTTTACATGTTTTGTTACGCCAAGTGGCTTTGTTAGAATATCTGCAGGCATTATATCTGTTGACATATGCTCCAACATAATTTCACCGTCCTGTACAGCATCTCTCACCAACTGCATTCTGCAACCGAAATGCTTTGTCCTTGCACTGAAACCTGTTGAACAAGCTAATTTTACTGCACTCATGTTGTCATTGAATATTGTTACTCTTTGACTTCCACAATCAAATAAATTGTTGACAAATCCATTAAGGTATTTTGATTCCTTTACTGCCTCAGTGACCGCTATGTATTCAGACTCTGTCGAGGACTGGGCAGCTAGCTTTTGCTTTTTGCTTTCCCAGGAAATCAAATTATTGTCAAACATGAAGCAATATCCGCTGTATGATTTGTAGTCAGATGGGTTACCAGCCCAATCTGCATCGGCATAGCCAAGTAGACAGAAAGTAGGATTTTTAGATTTGCAATAATTTAGACCGACTCTTGGTGTGGATTTTAAATAAGCCAATAATCTTTTTGCAAGATTCCAATGAACTCTTGTATGGCAAGTGTTATATTGACTTAAGAAACTTACTGTATAAGAAATGTCAGGCCTTGTACAGACACTGAGATATAACAAACAACCAACAAGTTCCTGGTACGGCTCTTCTCCTTTTCTCCCACCCTTTAAATCTTTCAATTTTAGTTTATATTCCATGGGAGTTTTGACATTTTTGCAATTTTGCATATTAAATTTTAACAAAACAGAATTAATGTATTCTTCCTGGTGAAGGAGGAGAGTGCCGTTTTCCCAGTCCCTTTCAATTTTCATTCCAAGACAAGCTTTGGCCTCCCCCAGATCCTTTATTTTAAAATGAGATTGCAGAATTTTCAGCAATTCATTCTTTTCCCAGTCGCAGTCATAGAATATGAAAAAGTCGTCAACATACAGGGCTATAATAATAATTGATGTTTCTTTCCTTTTAATATATACACAAGGTTCGTCCCAAAAATTTACAAACCCTTGAGCCTTTAATACTTTATCCGCTTTCAAGTTCCAGCTTCTAGCAGCCTGTCGCAGGCCATAAACAGATTTATGAAGTTTACAGACATGGTTTTCACAACCTTCAGCCACAAAGCCTTCAGGCTGAGCCATGTATACAGTTTCCAATAAGTCCCCATTTAAGAAAGCCGTTTTAACGTCTAAATGACCAATTTTTAAATCAAAGTTTACTGCAACTGAAAAGAGCAATCTGAGGATAGGCCGCTTGACAACAGGGGCAAATGTTTCATAATAATCCACACCGTAGGTCTGTGTATATCCTTTGGCAACTAGTCGAGCACGAAACAAAACTGAACCATCAGGGCTGGTTTTCTTCTTGAAAACCCATTTATTCCCCACTATTTTTGTTCTGGCTTGAGGTGCCACCAAGGTCCAAGCCTTGCAATCATTAAAAGATTGCAACTCATCCTCCATGGCTTTGACCCAGAATATTGATTCCGGGCTTTCCATGGCCTCACGAGCTGTCATTGGGACATGAACATGAGGGTTTATGTCGGATTTGTGAGCAATGTGAACAGGCCTCATTTTGTCTGACATGACAAAGTCAGGATATTGTTTGGGAACCCTGGTTCGCTTTGATAAATTCTGTAACTCCTCTGCACTTGAAACTGTGCTAATGTTCTCAACATCTATAAAGTAGGAGTCAGTCTGGCTTGTGGCGCTCAGCTGATCACTAGGAAGACTGGAGTTTATTGAGAGGTCAGTCTGGCTTGTGGCGCTCAGTTGATTATCTGACAGTCTGGAGTTAGTCGAGAAGTCAGTCTGGCTTGTGGCGCTCAGCTGATCATCTGACAGTCTAGAGATACTGGTCGACGAATAGTTTTCCGAATCACTTTCTGACAAGCCTTGCATCCCTTGCATACTTATACAAGGGATTTGTTGTGAGCTGCCTGTGATGTTCGGAGTGATGTGTTTTCGCAGTGGGGGTATAATGGCACCCATATATGAAGGAATTGCATCTGACTTTTCCCCTTTATTTCCTATAATTACTCCCCCATTTCCCAACTTTATTTCTTTAGCTGGAAATCTAAGCTCATCAAAAACCACACTTCTCTCAACAAAATATTTCCTGGGTTGAGCAATATCCATGAGTTTAAAACCTTTCTTTTCATCATCATAGCCCATAAAGATACAAGATTTGCTTCTACTTCCCAATTTCTTACTTTTCTTTTTACTGACATGAACTGAAGCAAAACAACCAAAAACTCTCAAATTCTCTACATTAGGCTTTAAACCAGTCCAAGATTGAAGGGGAACCATGCCTTGAACGGCTTTAGTTGGAGAAAGATTTTTCAGATAAACAGCCATCTCAAGAGCTATCGCCCAATATTTAAAGTCGAGCCCTGATCCTTTCAACAAAGCCCTAACCTTGTCAAGTAAGGTGCGATTAGTTCTTTCTGCAATCCCATTCTGCTCAGGAGTATCCACCACAGACAGCTGCCTAACAATTCCTTCATTTGCGAGAAAATCATTGAATATCTTGTGGCAATATTCAGTACCATTGTCTGACCTTAGTATCTTTATGTATTTTCCAGTTTGTTTCTCCACCAGTGTTTTGTATGTTTTGAATTTATCGAACACTTCATTTTTATTTCTCAACAGTGCCAACATCGTGTACCTACTTTTGTCATCTGTGAAGGTTACAAAATATCTATAGCCTTCCCACGACAGAGCATCAGTTACCTCACACACATCAGAATGAATAATTTGAAGTAACTCACTAGCCCTGTTTGCTGGACCATTTGGCAGTGCAGCCCTTGTGTGTTTGGATTCCAGGCATGTTTCGCAAGGAGCAGGATCATCAGAAATATCCTGAGAAATACCGTCAACAAGACCATTTTTCAAAAGACTAAGATTATTCTTTCCCAAATGGGCAAATCTTCTGTGCCAAAGTTTATATTTATCAGAATTAGAACTAGCTTTCAAGACATTATTTGGCATCTTCACATGTAATTTAATTTTGTAAGTCCCATTACATTCCTTAGCTTTTAATAAAGGTTTGCCCTTAATTATGATATCCTCCTTGCGAAACACACCACCATAATCGTCAATGAAGACAGTCACCAGATCAGTTTTAGCGATCGTACTCACAGACAGTAGATTGCATGACAATCCAGAAGCGTACATGACTTTTATCTCAGATAGCCCATTGTGTCTTTCCTCGTCCAGGCAAATCTTCCCTGCTCCTCTGTGTATAAAATCTGGTCACCAGCACATTCGATTGATTCCGTAGGGACACACCTGAAATCATGGAGAAACGAGGCATCACTCTGCAAGTTATCAAAGGAACCACTATCAAGATAATATTCAACTGTATTTATTTCTGTTTCTTTCTCCGTTCCACAATCAGCTCTCAGTAGTTTAGGGTTATGATCAGGATTGTCAGAGTCTGCCTTGTCAGCTGGTCGTTTGGCTATTTTAACCCTCCATTTTGGTTGGCTGTTGTTTGTCTGGTCTTGGTTTGTCTGCTGTGGGGCCACGTCATTGTCTCGTCTGAACCGGCAGTCCTTTTCCGCGTGGTTCGTCTTTTTGCACCAGCGGCACGGCGGAAAAGTGCCTTTCGAATGGGCTGCGGGTTCCCATCGTCCTTTTTTCTGCTGGGGCTCGGAATTTGATGCTGTCGGGGCTGTAGTCGTCTGCTGTCCTTTCTGCTGTTGTTGTGGTCGTCCGTTCCACCGCCCTCTGGATCCCCAGCCGCCACGGCCACCACGGCCGCCACGGCCGCCACGGTGCTGCCCTCGGACGGCGGGCGCGGAACTGCCCGAGTTGGATGTCGCGGGGGCAAATTTCAAAGCCTGCCCCCCGGCGCTCTTGGACTCTGCCTCCTGCGCGCGAGCCTCGTTCAGCAGCTCCTCCGCCACCCTGGCGAAGTTGATGGTCGGCTCCCCGGTCTCCGGCGCAGTCACGGTGCACTTGTGGGTCACGATTTGGCGGACGTGTCGGTTCTCCGGACGCAGGTTCAGGAGCGTCACAACGGCGAAGATCTCGTCATCCGTGAGGCGGCCGCAGGAGCTGAGACTGGACACAGCCTCCTTGACGGCCATCACGTACTCCCGCAGGGAGCTGTAGCTGCCCTCCTTCAACTGCAAAAAGTCGCAAAGCAGACCAATCTTCCGATACACCCCCTTGTCCTCGTACACTGCGCAAAGGGAGTCCCAGGCATCCTTGGCGAGCTTGGTATCTAGGACGTGGCACATCACGTCCGACTCCAGCGTCATACAGATCCGGGAGAAGGCCCTCGAGTCCCTTTTCATTTCGGGGCTGAGCCGGTTGTCGCGCATGTTTTCGGGCGGCAGCTCGAAGATACAGTCCACAAGGTCCTCTTGCTGCAGGACAAGCTGCATCACAAACTTCCACTGCTTCCAGTTCTCGGGGCCTCGGAGTTTCTCGATATTCATATTCTGCTGCACTATGGTCTGCACAGCAGTCTCACTTTCTTGACGAGCCAAATTCCTACGTGCAGCCATTGTCTATTTCACACAGAAACACAGAAACACTAGCACTGAAGAGCACGCACTAGCACACACTGGTATCACGGGCACTAAAACGTTCACGAAAAACGTGGTCGTATAACCTCCAAAATTTGAAGTCCGATAATAGAGGATTTTCCCGAAAGCTGACGAAATTAACAGATATTCTACACGCGCAATGGATAGCGTGAGCTGGGCCCATAACCTGTTGTAAGAATTCAATATGACTGAATTCTTTAAGTAGATGGTGATGGATAATTCAGGATTCAAGGAGAGCGAAATGAGGTACGTCTAGACACAGTTGTGGTTCGAGCGGAAGTGAGTTTATTCTTTGCACAGGACATGGTTGCAGGGCATGGCAGTAGAGTACAGAGTATTGTGAGCAGGCGGTGAGTCGAGTTATCGACTGTGGTTTAATTTATCATACTTCAACTGTTACATAAGGAGGAGGGAAATACAACTCAGAATGTAAGAGGTTACAAATATACAACAAAGAATTCAATATGACTGAATTCTTTAAGTAGATGGTGATGGATAATTCAGGATTCAAGGAGAGCGAAATGAGGTACGTCTAGACACAGTTGTGGTTCGAGCGGAAGTGAGTTTATTCTTTGCACAGGACATGGTTGCAGGGCATGGCGGTAGAGTACAGAGTATTGTGAGCAGGCGGTGAGTCGAGATATCGACTGTGGTTTAATTTATCATACTTCAACTGTTACATAAGGAGGAGGGAAATACAACTCAGAATGTAAGAGGTTACAAATATACAACACATTGTGTTGGTCAACTCCTCTAATTGATGCTCTCAATTACTTCTAGATAAAATATGGATGAGTGCTGCTGCAAGCAGAAATAGATGTTTCCGCAACCAGCAACAAAATTATCACTTCTAAATACTGCTGACAGAGGTATGATTTGGAACGATCCTTCTTGATGTTTCTCCTTTATGTGTTTGATTGGTAGTTACTGAAATTAGAGGTTCAATAAATGATGCAATCCTAATTTTTTTCATTGTGCTCTTAGTGTTGTGTTTGTGAATCTATTACCTTACTCTTTTCATTCTGTTCCAGCTTATTTTAGTGTTGCTTGAATGCAATGGAAAATACTATTCTGTGTGGAGGCTCTTCACTGCTGATTGCTGCTTCGTGCTGTCACGCTGTCATGTATCTGGTGAGTCAATCCATAGCACTTTTGTCTACGGCTGGGACCATTAAAAAGGAATCTGTTTTGAATCATTAGATAAAAGGACTTAAATTTAGCTGTTTCAATGCAAGAAATAGGCACCTATGATTTAGTTTTTTGTTAGTGAGATTACGGGTCGAGTTAAATTATTCTGAGCCCATGCCATCAGAAAAATATTAAGAGCAGAACTAAAGTGAATTTCTTATCATAATGAATCAATTTTGGTACAGATCAATAAATTTAATAATTATTATTCTCAAAGTCTTGTCATGTGCAGTTTGTCAAATTTCATTCCAATATGGGAGCATTTGATTTTTTTCTAAACCAAAGCCGTTAATGGGTAGAAATTAAGATTCGACTGTCCTACTCAGAGCTTCGGAATTGTTGGTGTTTGCACATTCACCTTGATATATGGTGCACGGCAAGATGTAATTGATATTGCTTGCACTTTTATATGGCCATAATTTTGAACCATTACGGATCATTGTTGAAGTTTTTCAATGTATATTTTAAAATAAAGTCCATCTCTCTGACCAACGCGTGAAGACTGCTGTGCCTTTTTTTCCGCCTTCAGAATTATAGAAGATATTTCACATGTCTCTGTGTAAATTAAATTGCGTAGAGTCTTGGTGTTTGTCTGTACTTCAATGTCACTTCATTTAATGTTACTAAATAAATTATCCAATGATTTGATCTGCAATATTTGAAATTTCTTCATCTTTGATTTTTCTGTCTGCAGGTTTGCATAAATTATCACAACCAACCAAGCTCAAGGATAGGCGCATCATCCCAGCACGTCAGGATAATTAGATTTTGTAGACAGTTAAAGATTACCACCAATCTGTCATTCTTGAGGTAAGACTTTGATAGCGTAGTTTTGTTTAGGTGCACAACCCAAATTAAAGCCCCTTTCCTAATTTGCCATAAACTGCATACAGGTAGCAGAAGCGTGTCATTTCTTATGGTGTTAAAGCCTACTGAATAGAAAAGCATAAGAAATGGCACACTTCTCGTTCCTCATGTTGTAATAGTTTTCAAATTTCGAGTTTATTTGCTTTAATGTCGTTCAGAAATAGGACTTTGTTCTGAGTTTTTTTTTCTGGTCAACTCCAGACTAAAGTATCTTCTAAGTCTGGTATGTAACTGCTATCCCCAATATTTTAGGGCATGCTAGAGCACCATAAAGAGAGAGATAATTTAATTTGTGAGGAAACGTCAGGATGCTGTCAAGGGCAAATTCAAAAAGTGTTCAAAATAGGGATGTAATTTGTCGATTTGCACCAGCCGTTGAATATACTATTCTATTATTATTCATTGGATTAAAGAATTTATGGGAAAGTAGGATGAAGCGAGCCATCGTTTTTTGATGTTATTTTTGTGATTTCTTTTACGAATTTTCTCCTGTACAACCACTCATTTTCTTCCTGCATTATGCCAGCAGGAATTCGTGTGTGCAGTCTAGCAGCAGCATTACGAACATCACGAGTGCGCCGGCAGGAATGCAGTACGTTTGACGTGTCAAGATATGACGAGAGTACCGGGACTTCACACGCAGCACATTCAAATGCTTTAAAGCATGGGCAGGAGACGAGCAGGAGACCAACGGCCGGAAGTACTGTATATGGGTGCCTTATGTAATGGTAATTGAAGCATTGAATAAAACGCATTGTACATTCTATCCGTACGTGGTATATCTGAACTACACCCCCCCCCCCCCGAATGAGGTACCAAAGGTACTGATTAGTAACATTCATACAAAGTACCGCAAGGACAACCCCACGTCGATCCGTTAGCATGTCCAAGGGATGCGCCGACGCGACCTCCTTGCGACGCGCCTGGGCGACGTCGTAGGGAGGCACACCACGTGACCTCCCCGCGACGTGACACGGCGACGTCGTAGGCACGTCAGCGCGGCGGCCGGGACGGACGTGATCTCGGAATGTCAAAGGCACGTCTTCCGCACCATGCCCCGCCATGTCGCGCACCACATCATGGATGTTTCAAAAAGAAGGACATTTGAGCGGGTCGGGTGGGACGTCCCGAGGTGAAAATGGCATGTCCCCGGGATGTCAGTTGGAACATCGGGCTGGCGACTGGGCAATTTGAGCAAAGTTACTCTCAGACACAGCAGCAAGGCTTCTAGATGCACAGGTGATGGGCCTGCCGTTCTGCCAAGACACATCACACTGGATTACAATTGGTACTTTACCATCAATGATGGACAAGCATAAAGCATGACACATTTTATAATTCAGGATTCCAAATTCTTTCGTATGAACTTATAACCATTGCCACGTTACATTTTTTTCCTTACCAATTGTCTCAGAAGACTGGTTTCATTTGCAAAGCGAGGTACAAATTCTCTTAAATAATTTATCATGCCTAACACTCTTTCTAATTCTTCATGGTTTGAGGGGTTTTTCATCTCTTTTATTGCACTTATTTTATTTGGGTCTATGGTATATGGTACCTCAATGGATCCCATGAATTTTGCAGATGTTTCCTTGTTCTAAAGTTTAAAGGGATTGAAATGTACATTATACTGCCTGGCTCTCTCAATGACTACAGGTTGACAGTGTTATGACACAAACAACACATAAGCTCCAAATATTGGTTTTATCTCTACAATTTTTCTAAAATGGCTCTTTGAATTAAAGTTTTTTTTTTCATATATTTTAAAGGATTATTTTTTAATTTTTGCAGATGCAGCAGCAGCAGCAGCAGCAGCAGCAGCAGCAGCAGCAGCAGCTCTTGGAACCACCAAAAGTTAGTTAATGCTTTTACCCTCCTTGCTCCAGGAAAAATGACATCCCTTACTCTTTATTTGTTATTGCTTCCACAAAGAAGCTTTCTAAACACACCAAACATTTCTGGCTGCGTTTTCAGGGCTTCCGTCTTGGGGTGCCAGTGACGGCTGATCACATGATGCCTAGCTCAGAAGTTTCAGGTGTACTGAAGCCCTTCGACAGGAACTTCTGGGACAATGTCTTAGAAGGACAAATTGAGTATGGACTAATTGTTATATGTAAAGATGACTGAAATGAATTTTTAAGAAACTAAAAAATGCTGATATTTTTGGCATATTTCTATGTGTCTTTTCTCAGTTCCTGTCCCAACATACACATCATTTAAATTAATTGTTTTTTAGTTTTAGTTTTATTAGTTCATCAGGGTGAAGGCATACTTCACAAGTTTTCAGTTTTTCTTCTATTATCTCCACAATAACGAGCTCATGAACCATAAAACAAAACACACTTTCATCTGAGCCACGAGGCAGACAACAGAAACTGCACTCTACAAGGATTGAATGCGCTTTTAAGTAATACAGGGAGGAACGTGGGATGTGATTGTACACACTTGGTGGAAAAAGCAGATAATGCATGCTTTCCTATCAAAATGATGAAGTTTTGTAAATTAATAAGGTTAATAAAAGTGTCTCTAATGGAAAAAAAATACATTTATTTTAAAAGCAGTGTTTCCTCCAAATTATTCTTTACCGTGAACATTTCTGTAAGAGGCTGCAGGAGGTGCGCCACCACTTCTACACTCCAACCCTTAGCAAGGAGAGCCTGACGTTCTCGGGAAGACAAATTCATGACATCAGTGTAATGTGGGGGGTTAAAACCCATTAAAAGCTCAATCTCATTTATCGTCAAGCTACATTCTTGTCCTTGCATAGTCACAGGCAAGGTTGATTGTTTACCTGTAGGGAATTTGTTTTTTTTAAAGGATTATAAATGATTAAACAATTCATTGGATGAATGTTAAATTTCATAGCATGGTCTTACTTGAATATTGGTTGCTTCTGTTCGTAGTAATTGTCTTTGCCACTTTCAAATTTGCTGTCCTTCCTGGTCTCAGAAAATGTTGGAGATCAAGTTTATGAATTACATCTGTTGCTGAATTTCTGTCTTGCAAAGCTCCTATGTTATGCCAAAAATATCTGGGCCTCCGCATTGCAGTAAAACTACTAGCACATATTTTTTCTGGGTTACACCCTAAGATACTGATATTAAAAAAAATAAAAATTATCAGAATTTTTTTTTATAAAAAAAAAAAATACAAATAGTAAGACACGATATAAAATGCTGTATACCTGCAAAAGTCAGTTTAACTCACCTGCTCATTTTATCTTTAAGTGTAGTTTTCATGTGGGCAGTGTTTTCATATAACCAGAAGAAGGGGAATCCAGCTCCAACTGTTCTTATCCGTAGGAAGTCTCTTATGGAAACAAAATTATAGAACAGGGCACCGCTAGAATTAGGATCTGCAGAGATGGGCACAAGAAGGTAATTGATAATTGTTGTACATACCAAGAACACTGGTGTCAGTTATGGGCAACATGTCAACTCCATATATACAAGATTTTAACTCACCATCGATACCTCTGCCTCTCCAATTTACAAGTGAAATCTCATCACATGGACTCCCTGGTTTATCGTACAGCAAAAATTACCATTCACTTCAAGCTTCAAAATATTCAATTTTAAGAAAAAGCGTTGGGATATAAGTACCTCCTATCACAAGGTCTATCCTGCCCAGCGCACAAAGCATCTCCTCTGATATCAGCCTTATATCCCCCAGCTGAATTATTTCTCCTGCCCATCGGTCACTCTGAACACGCAAGGCCTTGGTATCTATCTCGCTTGAAAAATAAGCGTCAACCTCCAGGTGCAGCTTGTTCTTTAGAATATACAGCCCGGTTGATATACCATCAAACAGGGAAAGGACACGAATGTGTCTTATCTTGACTGGCACAACCTTTGTACACAATCAAACATATCCAAAATTATGCAATTTCACTCAATTGAATGAAAGAAAAAAGAAACAATACTGTGAATGCTATTAAAATATTGTTTAAAAAACACTCACCATTAAAATGTGCTCAATAGAAGACTTGGGTCTGTAACTGATGCTAGCTATACTAGCTGAAGCCTAAGAACCAACAAAATTCATCACTTTCTAACAAGAAATATTGAAAGCAGGAAGCTGCTGGAAACAAGTGAGTTTACCTCAAACAGATCAACATCGTGTAGAAAATTTTGGCAGGAGTTGCACAATGACTCTGTGATCTCTTTTTCAGAAAACCCCTTGAAGGTTTAAAGTTTCAACTTGCAGTGTTTTCTCTCACAATTCATACAGAGACCTCCCCTTTTCTGGCAAAGGCTGGCAGTAATCTGATGTCATGGCCTTGTGTGCTTGCTCACATCGGCCCGCTTGTCTGCACCAGCGGTGCCAACACAAAATTAAGTGCAGGAATTTGGCCATCTAATTTACTTTTCATTTTGTTTATAATTTCATTTCAATAACAAAATTATTTTAGATTTGTGAATTGATTGACAATATTACTTCAGGGGTGGTTTCATACCCTTCCCATATTAACTTGTGGCCATCTTGGCGGTGGTCATCGGCGGCAGCCATCTTGTATGTGACAGTTCAAATTTTTTTTAGCTGTACACAAACATTTACAGGTTTTTTTGCTTTTCTTTTAGAGTTGAAAGTGAGTAATTTAAGTTTGCAAGTGGTTTGATCATAGTGTTAGGTTTGCATTTCAGTGCTTTCATGCATAGCAGTGTGCAAATGTTTGGTCTCCAAAATGGGAGGGTCAGTGTTTTCCAGCCACCACTAGGGTTCAGTTGAGGGAAAGAAAAAATGAATTTATGTTTAGTGACAGAGCTGAGCGGGAGGGAAGGCCAGTCCGGAGGACAAGCAAAAATGTTCTGAAGCCATAGTATAAATTTTATTTTATTTGTACAGATGGACAAAGGGAAAGAGTTATCCCAGCGACAGGCGCTGCATTCCACAGCAGCCCAGTCCACACCCCAGGAGGAGATCAGTGACGATGTGCAGCAGCAGCAGGAAGATGCTCAGTTGAGACCGGGGATTATCCAGCAGGAAGACCTACAGACTCCGGAGTCAACAGTAAGTTCCTTCCTCACATGCCCAATCGGGCATGCTTTGAGCCATGGATATGTGTGTCGTTGCCCCCCCCTCTCCCCCATCTCCCTTATTCGGGCGGTCATGTTCTCGCCACCTGTTTTGCTTACATAAAAATTTCGAATTTAGATTACAAAATCATTTTGTAACGTAAAATCACTTTCATCTGCAACAATTTTGCGTGAAATATCACATTTTTGAGTTATGAATATAATTGTTTTCATTGTGTTATGAGGGCTAGGGGTACAGGATCTTAGGTTAACGGTCTGGCACCGTGACTCAATGTTTTCTGATATTCGGAGGTTTTATAGGGTCAAGACTAACTTTTTAGTAATGGTTTCTGTATTGATTTAGTCAATATGCAAGTAACTTAGCACTTTTCCCCCCATTTTCGACAGGTGCTTCGTTACTCTTGTGAGACATTTATGGAGGTCAACTGTGCTATCGACTTCATGCTGTTCTTCAGAAGAGAGTCTGATTTTTCCCGCACCCTACCAGAATGTGAGGAGAGAAGGCTCAAAAGAATGCTGACATTTCTGATGATGAAGAAATATCGACATCACTGGTACCCTGAAAACCCTTCAAGAGGGGAAGGATACAGATACTTACGCTTCAATGATGGCGCCGTGGATCCCATCATACTGGATCTAAGCAAGTGGACACAAATACCGGTGCAAGACATTGTTCCTTGGAGTCAACCATTATACATGTGGATAAATCCATCAGACGTTTCGTTCAAGGCTGGACGTTTTGTTAAGCATTTGCTGTAAATGTTGTACGTCAATAAAACTGATCATTCTTGCCATATTTTGAATGGATGTGTACATATTGATTCTCAACTCTGACCTATTTTTATTTCTGCTCAATTCATGCAGAGTTTTAAAAATTTAGTCTCAAAATGATACTGCTTTGCCGACTGACACGAACATTACAAAGTCATTTTAAAGCACTTGCATTTTCATGACGGAGTTTGTACTTCTCACCGTTAGCTTCGTTCTTTTTAGAGGCCAAGAGATGAGAGTGGACCGTGTCCAGTGTTTTCATGCACGGTAAGCATTTTCAGTTTGTTAATTGCTTCAGTTTTATCACTATTATTATGATTATTATTATTATTTTGAAATTAAAATCTCCTGCTTACGCTTCTGTTTTGTTTTGTTTTTCTCTGTTTTATCTTGGAAAAAATAAACAAACAGGTCATTTGGGATAAAACGGGATGGGCCTATTGTCTTACGTACGTATTCATTTCCAGTTTTTTTTTTTTATTTGGCTTGAGATGTCTGAGATAATCATCCATTACATTTCTTCTTCTTTTTTTGTTTTTTACATTATTAAAGGATATGCAAGATTCCGAGATGAGGAAATCCACTCCACAGCTAGGAGGGTAATGTCTAGTTACAGCCTTGCCTTTAAGGAATAGTTCAACTGGTGTGTTTTAGAACAGCATTTTATTATATTGATATTCCCAATCTTCTCATTACAGATCATGAACGATACGTCGGCAGCTCCTCCCGTAAGTACATAGATATTTTTTTTTTGTTTGCTTGTGTTTTTTTTTCTCTTTGCTGTGTCCGGGGCTGGGATGAATCATGAGAGGAATCTGTACAGGAATGGCAGTACATCCCCCCCACCCCCACCCCCCGGGGGGTGGACCCTGGTCGTGTCCCAGCGGCCTACAACTTTGTCCTACGCATAGTCTGATTTTCACAACTGTGGGGTCCAGAGAGGGTCATGGTCTGGCCGGTGATATTTTTTTTTAAATTTTGTTTCTGTTTGTTTATTTTACACTTTTCAGGTCCCAGTTATCCCAGCACAGGACGTCAGTGAAAGGGACTGGCGGGTAAGCAGCACTATAATGATGAAACATTTATTTTTACAATAGTGGCGTGTTCAAATTTCAGTGTCTTTTTTTTTTTGTTTAGGCATCCCTGTTACGCAGCGCCAGTCATGTCTCTGTTTACGAGCCAGAGGAAGTAAGTCTTTGCTGGTGTATGTTTCCTGAAGAGGATAATTAAAGAAATGTGCTGATGCTTGTTTTTCTTATTTCTTTTCTTTCTTCTAGGAGACGAGGCCAACAGAAATAAAGGTAAGTCTGTGCCTTTGCCATTTCTCAAAACTCCCTGCTCCGTGATCTCTCCGGAAAGTTGTCTCTCAGTTGTAGCCTGAAGAAGTTACTTACTTATGAATGAAAATGAGTCCTTTTTATTATTCACCCTTTTCCCTTCGTCTATGTAACTTGTATTTTTTTTTTGTTCCCTTACAGCACAGCGTCAGGCGTCGCCTGTTTCATGCAAAGGACCAATTGCCACAGCACCTTTCAGTCGACCCGCAGGAGCCCCAGCAGCATCAAAAGAAGGCAAGTGCCACCAAAAGATATGGTTTTGAATGAAAGTTCCTCAAATTTAGATGCCCTGTCACCATTCCTGTCTCATACTCATTTCACCCCTACAGCGGGCAGGGCGCCCTCGACGGCGAGTCAAACGGGTTGCCGTGGTAAGTAGAGACAGTCAATGCCTGGAATTTAATGCACGCACAGGAAACTTAGTCTGACTGCTATTCATTTTGTCAACATGTTTGGTTTCAGAGCGAATGTGACCTGCCCCAGGATGATGGTAAAGTAACTGATGTCAACGAATACATTTGTCATTGTACTTTTTAGTTCTGATTTAATGAGCTTTTTATTTACAGTAATTGTAAGTGGCCAGGTTTGCTACTTTTGTGGGCGCCAGACCCGGCCTACAATTCAGCACCTGAGCCAGCATCTGCGTATAATTAACAATGTGCGAGTAAGTAGCATTGTTCCTAATTTTCTTCCTCCCCCCCCCCCCCACCCCCCAAAATCTCTTCAGAGCATGATGTGTGCCATAATCTTTTGCAGGTGGCATTCAGAGTGATGCAGTCTCTAAACAAGAAACAACGCGCTGTCCATACCCTAGATGTGCTAAAGCATATATTGGACGCAGATCTTCAGGGAAAATATGTTTGCATGACAGACATATTGCTAGAGGTAAACTATATTCATGACCATAATTGTCACCTACAAGTTTGTTATACTTTTCGTTCTCTGATTGGTTCTTTTCTGCTTTGCAGGAACTGTAGCAATAAGAACGAAGGAACAAGAATGACAAAATGATTCCACTGACACACCAATGTTGCATATTCATATTCTTTTGTACTGTAAATAATCATCCAATCTGATCCACCCTGCATGTATGTACACTACAATAGCAGTCAGTCTTGGCTCATCCATTAAAAGGTGCACATCACAATTTTATCTGAATCGTTTATTAATTTATCAATCATCAACCTCCTCGTCTACCATCAAAGAATTAACGGTTAGAACCAGCACGACATGCAACACACCACAAATTGTTGCTCGCAACTAACTCCATGGATTAAATTAATTGTTTCAGTGCTCAGGGTTGACTTTTTATAACAGAGATGAGGGCAGTAGAATACTAGACCAGCCATGAAAATTATAAAACCTTGTCGTAATAATTTGTCCTCTCATTCCACACAAGCAGGCACAAAAGTGCGCAGTATTTTTACAAGATTAACTGATATGTCTACTAGCCACTCTCATGCAGAGAACGCAATCATTTAACTTTTCAAAAAAAAAAAAAAAAAAAAATCCCAAATTTCTCAAGATTTCAAAGAAATCTGTAGAAATTGAATCGTTGAGACCGTGCAGTACCTGGCAGAGACTCTTCTCGTGTACCCCGACAAGCCTGCCCGCCTTGATGTACACGTTGTCCTGGTAGGCCACGACTCCCTTGAATCTGGACACAATACTGTCAATTATGCGCTGGAACACAGCGGAGGCCACCTTGACTCCAAAGGGGACGCGCGTGACTTTGTACAAGCCCTCGATGGTGTTCAGTGCGAGGAGCCTGGACCAGTGGCGGTTTAACTCCTCCATCACAGGGGGGCGATCCTGGAAAATTTCAGGTGGTTGCCTACCTCTCAGGCTGCCGCGCGCCCGAAGGGCGCGCGCGGCGGCCGGCTGCTGATCTTACAGGGGGGGGGGGGGGGGGGGCGATCGCGCCCCCGCCCCCCTTAAACCGCCACTGGCCTGGACGTGTCCTCGTCAACAGGGATCTGGGTGTACGCCTCCTCGAGGTTGATTTCTTCTGCCGCCAGCCAGCTTGCTGAGGACCTCGTTCACAGTGGGCGTGCGGCCGCAGAGTCCCCCCCCCCCCCCCGCATTGTAGCTGCTTTTCCGGCCGGGGTGCCTACCCTAAGGGCTGCAGGCGCCTGACCGGGTAGGCTGACCCGCTTGGCACGTGCGTTCGACGGGACTGCCTACCCACCACACTCCAGGCGCCTGGTGCACGCAGGCTACGGTCACAACACTTCTTGCGTGGGCGTAGTGTAGGAGGGGATGGGTTAAAGACAGATGTTTCAGAAAGTTTGTTCAGAAAGAATGTCCCAAAGTACCGGTTTAAGTGTTACCCACGCCTGAGCACGTAGTATCCTGACGAAAGGTCACACAACGGGCTGCAGGTGCCTGGCTGAGTGGGCCGACCCGCAGCTTCTCTGGCTGCACCTGCCAGCCACTAGAATGCCCCTTTCGAGCCCGGTCAGCGCTGCCCCTGCCAGCCATGAGGCTGCGAGGCGCTGCAATAGGCTGCAACCCGCAGCGTTCAGGATGCCGCCGTCAGCCTTCCCTCACCCGGGCCACGCTGTCCCTGGCATCCATGAGGCTGCAAGGCGCTGCAGGCCTGGCTGCCTGCTCGTAGCTCTGTTTCGCCCGGGCCACGCTGCCCCTTGCAGCCATGAGGCTGCGATGCACTGCACCCCACAGCGTTCAGTGTGCCGCCGGCAGCCTCTCTTCGCCAGGCGCGTATCCAGGGGATCTCCCCTGAATGGTGGCGAAGCCGCCTGGAGGGGGGGGGGGGGGTAGGCCAAAAGTCACACTCTGCCCCTGTAAGCAGGCAACTTATACTACGACGCCCCCTCAACCTCTCCCTGGATCCGCCACTGCCCGTCGCCCCTGGCATCCATGAGGCTATGGAGTAATGCCAGAGCAAGCAAGTATACTGATGTTGTTTTCTATTCTTTCCTCGCTCCTCTAGACTTTCCAACCAGTCACTGTACGCAGCGTGTCCTACTGCGTCGTGAGGGGCAGCTCAGATTTGGATCGAGGGGCGGAGTGAAGAGTCAGAGTGTCTGGTGTAGTACGCTCGCTGCCTTCATCCCTTGGGGCGTCCGTCCTCTAGCTCGACGCTGCACCGACTCCCGAGCCGGGGGCGGTTTGCGAGGTCCAATGGTCATAGCCGTGTCGGGGCGCCGTCCATTAGCATAGTCCAGTAGCGAAGCAGTGTCGGGCAGGGCAGGGCGCCGGGCAGGTAGGCCACCAGCCCGGCGTGGCTGTGTGGCGCGG
>CM076254.1:2135000-2604578 GCA_038380765.1 Odontothrips loti
TTGCACTTCATCTGCAATGGAAAATACATCTTCCAGCCTGAAGGTGAACAGGGTGTGTCCACCAAGAGTGTCACCGTCAACTCTGAAGGAGAGATCTATCGCAGCGATAGAACGCTTCACTCAAGCAGTGGAGCGCAAAAATGAAATGGCTGCAGACCTCCTCAGTAAGCGACGTGGCTCTTTGTGAATTAGGTGCAGCACATGTCAGTCTACAATTGAAACTGTGCTTTTTTTCCCCCTTCCCTGCTTTGTACCTGTTCTGTGTCCAAGTGACATGGCTATTTGTGATTTAATTAGGTATTTTTAATTTATCAATCTTATGTTATGTACCCCATGAGTGACCTGTTCATTTATAGTCATTTAGAAGTTAAGTATTTTTATGTTATGCAGTGTGACATTGTATCACTGACAGCTCAGTTTTTAGTTGAAGCAAAATATTGTGACTTTCATTCAAATAGGTTGAGATTGCAGTTACCTGTGCACGTTGAAATAAAACTTAAATTGTGCTAGAAAATGTCTTTGTTGTTCTTTGCACATACAATTACAATGTTTTGCATAAATATGACATACTAAAAGCATTGCAAAGGTAACAATTCTGTATGCCCCATGACATACAACATGGCACTTGACAGGATCAGACCTTCCACTTGTGAGACGACTAGTTAAAAGGAACGACATTGAAAATTATTGGCTCAGTCTGACGTCTAAAAAGAATCTGAATCTTGTACATTATTGCACTTGCAGCAGATGAGAAATGAACTCCCTCTTGATACCTCCTTCACGAGCAGCAGCATCCAAATAATCTTCATCTAATGGGAGCCAATCTTCACCAGGAGGAAACTGAACATCATGGGCACCATCCCTCTGTTAAACAGCCAACAGAAAACACCATGTTATTTTAATATTATAACAGAATGAATCATCATGTCGCTCAAGATACTCACCAGTGGTTCTCCATGAAGAAGAATAAAGTTGTGCAGGACGAAGCAAGCAACTATATGCCTCACACAGGTGTGAAGGGAATAACACATCATGTACTTGAGTCGTCGAAATTTGTTCTTGAGCAGTGCAAAGGCTCTCTCAATTAATTGCCTGCTACTGGACAGAATACCGTTGTGGTACCTCTCTACTGGATCACTAGTAGCATGAGGGTACGGAATAAGAAGCTGCGATCAAAATTTATGATAAGACTACATTCTAATCACATCTCTGAAGTAGACCAGCAGTAGTTCCTTTACATGCTTTGTCTGATATGGGGTAAGCACTGTCACCAAGAATGTGCTCTCCATCAGAAAACATTTCAGGCCTCCGATACAGATTTTCCCTCAACTCACTTCTACTAAACATTCTTGCATCTCCCACACTTCCTGGTTCTCCAACATAGATATCTCTAAAAATCATCATATCATCACAAACAGCTTGAGCTAACACAGAGTACCTGTGGTGACGATTAACATATCTATTTTTTTGGGCTACAGGAGCAGATATGTAGATGTGAGTCCCATCAATGACTCCAACTACTCCAGGATAACCGTACTGGCGCTCAATCTGATATTTAATAGTTCTCCGTTCCCCATCACTTGGCCAAGCAATGTATTGTGATGCCATTTCAACGAGGGCTTGAATTATTTTCACATACTGATGGTACACAACACTTTCAGCAATTCCATACTTCACACCAATGGCACGAAAGGTATCATTGGTTGCCAAAACCCAAATGCTCATTAGGAGCGAAAGGTCTAAAGGAACCTTCTTGAAATGTTCCTCTACGTCAATATTCTTTGAGACATAGTGATTTCCCAGAGCCATGACCAGCCGCTGAAAATAAATTAAAGGTAATTTGTAAAATGGCAATGAGATGGAAAACACCTGATGGCACTCAGTAATAAAAATACCTCAAATGTTTCTGTTGGCATTCGGTAATGTTTTTGGAATGTTGGTTCACCTAGCAAGCGCCATCTGTTTATGTCCACTCCAATGTCAACCTTGCGTGCAGGCTCTAAATGAATCAAGAAATTTATCACACTTCATAACTACAAAATAAAGGGTTACACAACATATATACAGAAACTCACAACCTACCCTCATTTATAATCTCAACTACATCTCCCAACAGGACCTGATACATTTCAGCTTCTCCCTCATCATTGAATAGAATATCCAAAATCTGGTCCTCGACATCATCATCATTATTTTCATCCGGAAACAACATTTAAGTCTGCAATTAAGGATATAATACAATGCTAACAGATCAACACCTAACCCTCACTATTCTTCTTAAAATTAAAGAAATTACTTTACAACATGAATATTCAACTACATCCAAGAATAAGAAAGAATTGGAGGTACAAAATATAGATGTAATTACCTGAAGACACAATCTGAAACGGACTGTTGAATTTTTGCGTCTCTTCAGTGGCGTATTTAGGGCTGATGAAAGGAGGGGGCGATGCTTTACATGTTGCCTACCTTCAGGGGCAAAGCTTTACGGGTTGCCTACATTCGGGGGTAAAGGTCCCCTTCCGGAGATCCTAAAGAAGGGGGGGCGATCGCCCCCATCGCCCCTCCCCTAATTACGCGCCTGCGTCTCTTGGGCTCGAACTCGATTTTTTGTATTTATTTACACGTTATGCGCACGAGCGACACGGTATTTGCAGTCGTCCCCCTCCATCACCGCACCGCACCCTCCCACTCCGCACCCCACCCTACCGAACCGCACCCCCTACCCCCCACTCCACCGCACCGCACCGCACTCCACCGCCCCGCACTGTAACGCACCGAACGGACGCGGGGGCTGCGATTTCTGCTTAAGAACCGCACCGCACCGCCCCGCACCGTAACGTACCGCACCGCACCTCATAGCCACTGGATAGCCCCTACGCTTGGAGTACATTGCGCAGCGTCTGAGGGAAACCACGCCTCTCAATTTCCAGGCGACATTTGAGAAAGCTTTAATATTAGAAGCTGCCAGAAACTCCAACGAAGGAGAAGGGGCCCGAGCAGTGGAAGCTCTCTGCTCGGTCATTGTGCAAGTCCCCAACGCCGCGTCACGCGGTCGGCGGCCACGCCAACACCGCCCGTGGGCGAGGTGGACAACAGCCGCGGCAGCAGACGCCTCAGTTCGGCTGGCGGACAGCAACAGTCGCTGGATTGTGCCGGGTGTGGCGGAGACCACGCTAGACGCCGCTGCCCCTATCTTCACTCTATTTGTCTGACATGCAAGGTTAAAGGGCACCTGTCTCGAAAGTGCCGGACGGGGTCCGCGCACGGGCAGTCGTCGTCGTCGACAGGGCCGTCGGTGGCGCGCACGTCGACAACCGCTGGATCAGCAGGAACGGCCGGCGGCCTCGCCGTCAACACGGCACAGCTAACGTCAATGGCCGGCGCCCGGAACTCCCCGAGCCCCCGGCCCGAAGCGTCGTCTGCTGAGGCAGGCGAGAGTTCGCCCTCCGACGACCTGGGGTTCTTGACGGCCTACCACGTGGCCACCCAGGTGCAGCTGTCTGGGGCCGAGGCTAGCGACGATGACAGGTATCTAATCACTGTGTTGGTTGATGGTATTCCATTGGAATTTGAAATTGACACGGGATCGGCTGTAAGCCTTGTACCTCTCTCCGTCTATGAGGAGCATTTCTCCACCAAAACAATCCTTCCCAGTGTTAGAACATATAAATCTGTTAGTGGAGACGCCTTGCTGACCAAGGGTTTCATTCATGTCCAAGTCGCCAGCCCGGAAGCGCCCCATGAAGGCCACGCACTCGACTTAGTTGTGTGCGGCACGTCGGGCGGTCCCCTGCTCCTCGGCCGTCCATGGCTGCGGAGGATGCCGATCCTCGTCCAGAGCATCCGGGAGACGCCCCGCCAGGAGCCCAAGGAGGCTCCGCCAGACTCTCATCTCCTGCCCATGCTGGAGCAGCAATTCCCGTCAGTGTTCAGACTGGATGGATCCCCCATCCGAGGCTATGAAGCCCAGATCCACCTGCGTGAGGAAGCCACGCCGGTGTTAAGGGCGGCGTATTCCTGTCCGGTTGCCTTGTTGGACTCCGTCAACAAGGAACTGGATCGGTTGGTCGAAGACCAGTGTTTGGCTCCAGTACTCACCAGCAGGTGGGCGACGCCCATGGTGACAATTCGACGTTAAGATGGCGAAATTAGATTATGTGGGAATTATGGAGTAACACTTAATCCAGTCATTGAAATGGATCATTACCCCCTGCCTCATTTGGAGGAATTGCTGACTACCATCCATGGTAAACGGTTTTTTGTTTTGGATCTTTATAAAGCTTATTGGCAAATGCCTGTTGGTGTCGAGTCGCAATCATTATTGACATGGAACACCCATAAGGGATTTTTTTAAGTGCTGCGGCTCCCATATGGAATCGCTTCTGCCCCTGCTATTTTCCAGAACTTTATAGTGAGTATTTTGAGTGGGCTGAAAAATGTTTGTGTCCTAATAGATGATGTCATTGGATTTGCTGACACCAGAGTACAATGTTTTTGTTTGTTGTTACATGTCAAATAATGAGGGAGGCTGCCGCTATCATTTTGGAGTGAAACGATTTTTCGTTACTTAGTGGAAAGGCAATTTGAGCTTGTCACTGATAACCGCTGTCTATTATTTTTGGAAGCAAGAAAGGGTTATCACTTACAACCATAGGTCATCTGCAGTCTGCAGAGATGGGCACTCAGACCTGGGCGCCGCGCCGCCGCCGCGCCACCGCCGGCTAAAATCGGCAAGCCGCCGCCGCCGAGATAACAATCACGGCGCGCCGCCGCCGAAGATTTAATCGGCGGGGCGCTCCGCACCGCGCCGACAAAATTTTCCACGTTTTACGGGATATTTGCTCACTTTTACCACTGGTGCAGTACTTCTGTACCCTAAGTAGGTAGCTATTTAAATTATGGACGCCAGAGTCAGATTTGATCTCTAAAGTGTGATATTCATTGTCAACAAATTTATTAAATGTTGTCTATTTTGTACTTTGTATGATTTATTAAAACGTCACTTAACATTTCCAACTAAAAGGAGCGGTAGGTGGTAAAATAAAAGGATGTTGCGCCGACCACGCCGCCGCCGGCGCCGCCGGCGCCGCCGGCGAATTTTGGGTCTGCCGCCGCCGCCGGCCAACATCGGGTCGGCTCCCGGGTCTAGTTTCAGTACACCAAAGTGCATCGCCCAGGGGTAGAAATACCCCATGCGTACCCCTTGTCAAGGTTGCCAGCCCCATCTGAAGGTGAAGTGGACGCCGAAATTTTTTTCAAATCTTGGAATGCACTGCCATTCGACGGCAAACTTGTCAGAGAACACACAGCAGCTGACACACTATTGCGAACTGTATGTGACCTTTACGCAAGGGCTGGCCACATCCAGTGAGTCCAGCCCTCCAGCCTTTTTACAGGCGCCGCCTAGAGCTCTCAATAGAATCTGACTGTCTGTTTTGGGGTGACAGAATTGTCATTCCCCACACCCTGCAAGGCCAGGTCTTGTCAATTTTGCACGCAGCTCATCCTGGAGTCTGTCGCATGAAACATCTGGCCAGAATGCATGTCTGGTGGCCAGCTCTAGATTCGGACAAAGAACCAATTTCAGCAAATTGTCTGAAATGTCAGGCTAAACGAAAGGCAGCTCCCCCTGGACCAGTCCAGCACTGGCCTGCTCCAGTACAGCCGTGGGAGAGGTTACACATGGACCACATGTCGTTATGTAACTACACCGTGTTGGTAGTAGTCGATGCATTTTCAAGATGGCCTCAAATTCGCGTAGTGGCATCTACAGATGCTCCACGCAACATTGCAGTTATCCGTTCAATATTTGCAGCGTACGGGTTCCCGAACACTGTGCTCAGACAACGGACCGCCGTTCGACGCTAATAAGTTTTCTGATTTCTTGAGCTCGCTAGGGGTGAGGCACGTCAATACTCCACCGCGCAGGCCGCAAGCAAACGGCATCGCGGACGAAATGGTTGGAACTCTTCACAATATGTTAAAAAAATCAGTGCAGGACCCTCTGTCAGACGAGCGACTGCAAGCTGTCATTGATACCTTCCTGATTCAGTACCGATCGACCCCGCACACCGTCGCAGGTGTGGCACCGGCCAAACTGTTCTTAAACCGCGAAATCAGAGTGAACCTTTCGCTGCTGAGACCGTTCCCAGTCAGAGGTGACGTGGCTCCGGCCGCCAAAGGCTAGGAGTATCGCCCCGAACAGGCCGTGTTCGTCAAACTATCACGGGAGTCCAAGTGGGAACCGACAGTAGTAGTGAAAAGAAAGGGCGCGGTTACTTATCTGATACGGGTGCGTGACGAACTACGCTTCGTGCGCCGAGACATGCTGAGGGACTGTCCGGAAAGTTTGCGGCCGCCAGAGACCGAACGTCCAGCCGCGCGACGCGGGCGGAAGCCTGCGATCCCGGCCGACATGAAGACCACCACGCTGGTGTACCCCGCTGTCGGGAAGCGCGAAGCCGAAGCGCGCGCGGATACTCCTGGCCCGAGGAACCTTTCGCAAACTCCTCCGGCCTCGCCTCAGCCCAAGAGGTCGGGCCGAGTCAGAACCGAACCGGACAGGCTCCGGTACGACCATTAATAAATGCGTCTGCGCATGGCGGGGAGGGTGCGGTATCCTAACCCCCGACCCGTTTGAAACCGGGCCATCTACGCGCCGTCCAAGGCTGGACGGCGAACCGCCGAAGCACCGGCCAGTGTTCGGCGACGGCAGCGCCGCCTGGCGGCAGCCCAAGCGACGACTACAACGGAAGGAGCCGAGACCAGGCGAGCGGACCAGCATTCGACAACGAACCATTATCTGAAAACATCTATGAATTTAAGAGTATTAATAAAACGTGTCGTCGCTCCAACAACGTCTTTCTTCACCACCAACCAATACATCATTATAAATATTAAAAGAAAATAAACTGGGTATGACACATATTCTGACATACAACAGTTACAACGTTGGAGACCAGCATTCCTGGTATGATCTGCCAATACAAAATAAAACATTGCAACCTCACTGCACCAATCTACTCCTACTTGCTTGCTGCTTGCTGTCAGGCTAGTCAGTGTTGTCACCTGCTCCAGCCTGGCAATTAATCCAAATTTTTTCGATGTAGAATGCTTTGTGACTTCCAGAAAAGTCAAAGAAGTTCTTTTAAACTTCATTTCGGCCATAAATCCCGTTATTTCAGTGCTTCCCCTGTCCTTTATTTACTCAATGACGTTAAACTTTACATAGGTTGGAGCTGGAGTGTGCGCATGCGGTTTCAACTTGGCAATGTAAACTCCCATTTCCACTGTGATTGATAATTGATGTCCCATTTTTACCATGGCTAGTTTCATTAGCGACGAAGTACAGAAGTCTTACCCAAGCCGTGAGTCTAAAGTGTGTCATTGCTTTTGCTATACTTGATTATGGCATGAAATCTCTTAAATTTTTGTAACAGAACAGCATATTTATTACTATTTTTATGTTCCTTCTTGTGTACATATAGTGATAAAAATAACACTCCATGTGGCATCAGTCGATGGTTATGATTAGATCGGTGCCCGGAACGGATGCCGAGTTCAGGCTCCTGGTGCGGCACCCAGTCTTGCCTGTAACAGAAGTAGTAAGGTTATAATTATAATAATGAGGGGGAGAAAAGGGGGTGAAACAAATTCTCGCAATAGCAAAATTTCTGCGCAGGTGTCATGGCTCAAGTCGTATTAGTTATCAAAGGTTGGCAATCTGAGTACCGCTGTTATGAAACGCAGTGACGGCTTATTTTAATATGTTCAAATTGATTGATCGAAGCGTAGCAACCTTCATAGCTTGGATTTGAACACCCTAAGGTAGGGTCTGAGGTATTATAAACGTGCAGATGCAGCTTGGTCCCCCTGGCAGAGCACAGTAAATGCGCGCCTCCGTTTTGGGTCTTCGAAACTAATGATCCGATTCGCTCCGGGTTTGGTTTCATTCGATAGAGGAGTACGTTTTACATTCGGTAGGATACTAATAGATCTCGTTAACTCATATTTACTGCGTAAAATGGTCGATACTTCGTGCTAAATGGCAAATCTGTGTGAAAACGCAGAGTCGTAGACAAGATTTGCGACCCTTATAACTCAGAAAGGACAAGTGAAAATTAATATATCGATGCATATTAGCAACTTCCAACCTGTGCTGATATCTCAATTGCAGGTCTAAAGCACAGCTGGCCTCATTGTTATAATACGAACGTAAAATTTCAGCTCGCTACCGCATGGAACCAGGCGCTTTGACGCTGTTGCCACCCTCTGCTGTCGCCCGTGGGAAACCATCAGTAACGATGTATGATTTGTGTTAGGCTACCCCACCACAGCTATCATGCTCGGACCAACCCCAAGACTTCGGAAGCGTCTAAATTAATCAGTTCGGTTTTGGGTCGCCATGGACCTATTTTCGTTCCCGACCCAAAACGGAGCCGCGCTTTTACTGGGAGTCTGCAAGTACTCGATCCTAAGAACATATGGTTGCTAGGACAGGACGTGCGACGCGATTGACGAGATCTACCAGGGGCTGGCATGGCAACACGGTACGGATCGCCCGAAGCGATGCTGGCTGCCTGCAAATGGGTCGGAAAATTTCGATCGCAATTGCTCACCTTTTGTCTAAACGACGGGTCCACAACTCTGCTCAGAAGTGGTGTACACTGATTGAGTCAATTGTTGCAACTAATTTGCAAAAGCTGATTCGATATTTTAGTATAGTAACAGCATTTTACGGCTGCTTTTAGCCGTATAATGTAGCTCCAGCCCGAGGGGTCCACAACTCGAGACAATCAGTGTACACATTTCCACACAATCAAACACAATCGTCAATTAAAAATCTCAAAAACTGCATTAGAATGAGGCCTGGGCTTCATTGAAGAGCTAAAAACGGCCGTGAAGGGCTCTAACCAATCTAAAATTTCAAATTTTCTGCTAATTAGGAGGAAAAATCGACACAATCAACGCAATCAGTGTACACTTTGGAGCAGAGTTGTGGACCCCTCGCTCCAGCCTCATGTAAATGTAGCTTTTACGATTTTTAATCGATGATTGTGTTTGACTGTCTAAAATGAGTACACTGATTGTCTCGAGTTGTGGACCACTCGTGTCTAAACCAGACGACGTACATTTGCAGTGCTCGTATTATTTTTAACAAAAGTACTTGTGCAGTAGGGCAGGCTATATGTTAGCGCCGAGCAACGCACATACGTGTTAAAAGAATGGCGGCAAAGTTAGCGATTTTATCAATTTTGCCATTTCCTTAAAAGGCGCACTTACTAAGACAGTCGTGCAACGCCTTAAGCTGCGCTCCAAAAGACTGTTGTAATAATTGTGTCTTTTTCAGGCAAAATCAATGATCAGTTTGTAAAGTCATAAAATCAAAATATTAACATTGTCCTTATTTGCAGACATGATGTGTGCTAGCTTATTCAGTTTTGATTCGTTTGTCTTTTCTCTCGTCACATCGATCGTCTTTTGTTTCCTTGGTCACCAGTTCGGATAAATGCCTCAAACAAAGACTACGCTTATGTGACTCGCGATCCTCATAATCCAACAAAGACGTATAAAAGCAGAATGCCCCACTGAGGCGTAATAATCAGCCAAAAAAATAACGTAACTGATCTGTTTTTACGCCCTAATAGAGCGTAGCGTAATTCTACCATGCCTCATTGCCTCATTGGCGCGTAGTACTACGCCTCAGTTTTCCCAGTGCGATGCGATCCGGTAGGTTTCAAACGTTAGGCAGAAACATTTGCTATGTGTTTCAGTACATCTTATTTCATGAAGACATCAATTACGAATGCACAGGAATTTTAACAAACAGAAAATAACGGGTGCGGCCAGCATCGCTTCACCAGTCATTACATCGTTGCCGTCCCCTGCATCTACAGACACCCCGCCCCAATCCAGAGCATTCGTCTAAAGGCCGGTCTGTCTACGAGCGGCACCGAGCCAAGCCGCGCCATGTAACCTGGCTGAGCCAAGGTTTGTTGTTCTGTCCTTCTAGTTTCCATATGTTCTAACTCCATCCTGGGACCGTGCCCCGCCGCTGGGTTTGTACTCACGTTGACGTGGATGGCCAGCACACCGTCCTCCTCGCTCTTGCGGATGACAATGCGCGCCCTGCCGTCGCCCTGCACATCCACAGACTTGCCGAGGCAGCGGCCGTCCTTCATGTTACCAGAGATGACGTCGCAGTAGGTGCCCGCGGGCAGGCACGTCTGGGCACACATGAGCAGAAGGATGGTAGAGACAGGTTAGGTCGCGGGAGTAATATCGCTAACTCATGTGTCCTCGCGTCGCATGAAAGCATCGCGGTCTTGTGCTATTCGATTCTGCAAGTGTTCGCACCTGTAGCATCTGGTCCATATCATAGCCGTCGTTGTTGAACGCCACGAAACCTTTGTTGCCTCGACAGAAGGCAATCTGGTTGCTCTGATTGTCCCACCAATTTGTAAGCGGCGTCACTGTAACACAAGATGCATGGTGGAGTTCGTGGCGGCCAGACTCACAAATCCTTGGACTAACCGAGGGAGCGAAATGCAGTATCCCGTGCGCACTCCGCCAATAGGGCATTTAACTACATCCAAACCGGAACCGCGGAAGAAGATAGTGACTGCCAAAACTGTATCCGGCATGACAAATTGCAAGTGAAACTACACGTCAACAGCACAGCTGTAGGCAGACTGTCTATAAGGTTATGTGGATCGTTCGGAGACACTGGTGAGTAACAGCAACCACATTCATACCCCGGCAGAATACTTTGAATGTTTCTCGCGACACTTTTCCCCCGACTTCCTCGAGGATAGTACTCAAGACAAAAATAAAAACGGTAATCTAACATGGCGGACGCCGGTGAGTGAGCGTTCCGCGGCCTCGACTTTTCATATCGAATTCAGTTTTCGGCGTCAAGATTTTCTTCTCTCGTTCCAGTTTGGATACAGTGAAATGCCCTATTAGCGAGAAACTGGTGGTCACGCGACCACAATTCCTGAGCTTCCCGACGCTACTCACTCGCCACCACGTTGCCGAAGCCGACCATGTTGTAGATCTGCCTCCAGCGGTGCTCGCACACCCAGCCGGATCCGCACGAGTCATCCGCGTTGACGGTTGGGCTGATGAGGTCCCCCCCGGACGTGGCGGGCGGACCCTGGTCGCTGTAGTCGAAGAAGAAGGAGGACATGACGCGCTTGATGGAGTGCGGGTGCGCCAGCATGAAGGCCACGGCCATCTGAGGAGGAGCAACAGAGGCAACGTTTAAGACGACGTGCCGCCCTATTTTGGCCGATGCAGGGTTTGTAGAGGTTATGTTGATCATGGCGCCTTAGGGTCTCAAATCTCGAATGTGATGGTAATATTTTGAAACAAGCTCTTCTCGTCTGTTTTGGCACATGGGGCCTCAGGATCGATTTCCACGAAGGGCACTACTTCTTGAACAAGTGGTATAACTCGTAGACGTTCCTTGAGAACTTTGTGAACAGGGCTGCGTTGGGAACGTTAAGTTAACCGTTACCAACGTTACTTTAACGTCGCTATATTTTCTTTAACGCTATTTTTGCCCTGAGGCATTAACGTTGACGCGATAAATAACGAGGATCCGGAGGTTAAAACATTTCTGAGCGTGCGCATCCTCTGCCTACGCCTAATTTTGTTGAATGATGACGGAAACATCATTTCTATATAAACATACCAGATACAACAACGTACGACCACGTGGGAGGAACGGGAAGAACGCATCAAATTAAGTCAGTGAGTCTATAGCAGCGCCCTCTGAAAAGTAAATCCGTCCCACCTAAGCTTAAGATTGTCTAATTGACGATGCTGTAGTTAATTTTTAACGTTAAATCGTTAACATTCAGCTCACCCGTTAATTTACCGACCGTAATGTTAATGGCCCCCAGATAAACTTTTAATTTTAACGCGTTAACCGACCGCGGAGGTTAGCGTACGCAACCCTGGAATGGCGTCAGTATCAGTATACATTGGTAAAACGAAGGCATAGTTCTACGCCATAAGCTACGCCTTAATCTACGCCCCTAAAGGTGTCATAGGCACTACGACCCATTGAGGCGTAAATTTCAGCTCAACGGCCCTACCTGGTATACCTCAGTGTAGCGTTATACAGCGCCTTAGTTTTACCAGTGTATCAAAGGCGAATCAGGAAGTTAAAAGAAGGGCGCCAATCTGAAGCTGGTATATACAACCGCGACCGCCGGATATGCCTTCTTATTTTGACCCCGGTGTCTAGTCTGATAGAATGTGCCTTTAACCCACACGCTGACCCTTAGCATATGTAAGTTAGTACGACAGGGTTGATGGATTAGGGACGCAAGCAAATCTTTGGTTTTGGGAGCGTGCCACGTTTCATTTCCGACTTCCTCACAAAAGCCTCATCGCGCACCTTGTACTCCTTTGAGCGCTTGTATGTCAGGATGTTGCTTCCTCCGGCGCCGCTCCCTCTCTGGTTGTCGTGGTTGTCGACGAACACGACGGACTCGTCCCCTTGGGCGAAGTTCCAGGCAGGACCTGGTAAGTCAACAACGTGACTCATGTAGTCGTCAACGGGGAACTGTCAGCGTGCGATGTTTTCTTAAAATAGTAGCGCGAGCGTCAGGGAAGGTTCTAAAGGCGGCCGGGGGGAGATTCAGCTCATAATCGTCTTGTATAAAAATTTCCAGATGTCCGAGTGGGAACCGACAGTGGTAGTGAAACGAAAGGGCGCGGTTACGTATGTGATACGGGTACGTGGCGAACTCCGCTTCGTGCACCGAGACAAGCTGAGGGACTGTCCGAAGGTCCTAAAGGCGGGCGGGGGGAGATTCAGCACATAATCGTCTCGTATAAAAATTTCCAGATGACAGATTATTATGTACAGTCCAAACAACAAACATTTCTCAGAATTTTAGTTAAAACCTAAAAGGAACTGTGCATAGAGAGGAATGTAGAAAAATCTATTGACATGTTCTTCAAATATTTCAACTCTCTCGCAAATTGTTTGGAATAAGCAAGCCATGAACAACGTTGTTCGCTAGTACTCGCATTTCTATTAGAAAATGAAGCTGTCGCCAAATATCTGCAACTTCTGAAAATGCATATGTAGCAAAAAAGTCAACATCCTTTCCAAACTACGTAGATATGAATTACACGGTAAATACTACTTGGCCATTGCTCTTTGCACTCGATTTCCCTTTGTTTGTGTGTTGAAAAATTCAAATTTAAAATGGACTTCTACCCGAAAGGGGAATGCCAATCGCTTTTCTGACAGTTCTGTTTAAAAAATTTAAAAAAAAGTGCTATCGACGATGATTTCTGAGATTTGAGATGCTTATAAAAATGAAAAAGGCGCATTCGCGGATGTTAAGTGCACTAAAACTTTCAATTTCGTCGCTAGAAATCAATATGAATCAACTGTACACAGCCGGAGAGTGGTTGAACTTCCGGATAAACATAAATGACTACGTATTCGGGAGAACACACCCAGCATACCAACATTAGATACACTGCAAACTGAGAAGCAACACATACTGCCTAAATTGAGAGAAAACTTTCCTCGCTCGAATGGAGAGAGAAAATTGTATCGTTCGTCGGGAGCGAGAAATTTCTTATCGCTGTATACGAGCGAGAAACTTCTTTCCTCGAAGGGAGCTGGCAGCATTTATCCTATAGTGCAGGCAAAAGTGCAAAACTTTTTCTCGCTCGTATTAAGCGGGAAAATTTAATTGCTCCATACGAGCGAGATCCATGTTATCAGTCTCACCCCAGTTGACAAGCCATCTGAGTAGGTCACCGCCTCCGAAGACGCGTCCGATTTCAGCGCTGTAGCGGAAGTCGAGTACACGACCGATACCAAGGTACTCTTTGTAGGAAACTGCCTCGCCACCTGAAATCAAATATGAAAGGTTAAACGTTTTGCATACTAAAAGTAGTTATCTGCATATCACTAGATGTAGTACTCTTTCTGTGAATCTATCGAAACACGTACCCATGTCGATGACTTCCTGGTAGATGAAAGGTCTTGCGTTGGGAGCGAAACCATGTTCCTGGTTTAGGTTGTTGACTCTCTCGAAGATAGCCTTCAGGTCTTCGGGCCACATGTGCTTTGCAGCATCCACTCTGCGACAGCATACACAGATTAAACACACTGAAGTTTTTGCGATTCAATTTCGCTTAGCAAGTTATTTTATGTAAACTAAGCACTGTTCGCCGACAAGTTTCATAAGAAACGTCAGCCTTCCTAGCCAGCCCCAATGAATTTCACCACGGAGCGAAATTATTGGAGCGTTGTCGTTTCGATGTCGATTGTGATCTCGAAATGCTCCACTGTTAAGTCCCGAGATTGACGAGTTGGCGACATTATCGAAACGAACACTTACCGGAAGCCAGCAATTCCCATATCCACGAGTTTGTTCAAGAGCTCCAACTGACGGGCTCTGACATCGCTTTGAGACTGATCCAAGTCTTTCAGCCCGACCACCTCACAGTTCCGGACCTGGGAACACGTTTCAGACCTCTCGTTACAACATTTCGAGATGAAAAGGCATCAGGCTCACTGTGCACACATTTTATTGAATTTTTGCTACGAAACGAAACAAATGTCGAAGCAGAACCATCTCGTATGTGAGGTAAAGGGCTAACCTCGTCTTTGTTATTGTAGTTGTTGACGGAGCAGGTTGGGTGGAAGTTGTACTCATGGTAGGGCACAGCAGGATAGTCCTTGATCGAGGTCTGGGCAGTGGATCCACCCGTGCCCACAGCGTTGGGTTGTTCTCCAGTCATGTGATTCAGCAAGATGTCGACGTAAATCCTGAAGAAACCCAGAAATAAAGATTATCGCATTTCTACAAGTGACCGTTGTGGCACAAATCAACTAAACAGAGTGTTTCAGGTGCGATTGGAGCGCTGCGCTGCCGGCCCGCCGCCGCGTCGTCTGCTTTGCTGTCGTTCTGTGAGAGCAGACAAAAGTGTGAGCCGCATTTTGTCCCATCTTACCTGAAACACCCTGTATATGCGTCGTGAAGTCCAGCACATACACTGATAAAACAAGTGTTACACAGCCAATCACAATTATTGTGTTACATCCCCACGTAGAATGATAGGTGGGACCACTGTAGGGCACGGGCGCCAGTCAAGGCCCATTTCTTCACTTCAAGGCGAAACGTATAAGATTGCGCAAAATCTACGATTTTTTTTATTATTTGGTGCTTATGTACTCCCAAGAGCTATGAGCTCCAAGTGGGGTGTTTTCCACTTAACAGTGTGAATTTGACAGGAAAACTTGCAAGTTTATGTACAAAATAACAAAAATAGAGAGAACGAGAAATAAACATGAAAAATGGTATAACAATAAATAGACAATTGGTGTTGATACTATCACACTTACTTCTATCGCCTTGTGAAAATAAAAAAATAACGCACTTTAAAAGTTTATGGGTCGTCCGCAGCTTAAAATGCAAAGGTAGGCTTTGACTGGCGACCTGTGTTTTTATAGAACACTCGAAACGTCTTCACCGGAGAGTGCACCAATGTGTACGTCACATACAATACATACATTACACACAACCTAACCCAACACTGCAAACTTGCGCGAGGGCCACGCGGTATCTGCGCCACGATCGTATCTAATCCGCATCAGGTCCAGAGCTTCTAGTCGATTCGGTAATGTAGGGAAGGGTCACGTTGGGTTGGGCATGGTAAGGTCAGAACACTTGCTTCCTCGGTGTACACTAAACTTGGACCTCCTCTGCATTTTCTTTATGGCAATGGAAGCATAATGAAGTAGATTGTGTTTATAACAGCCGCCAAAACACAATTACTGAAACCAGCTATTAAACAGCCAGATGTTTTTAGACATCAATTACTCCTTCACCCCCTTCACTTCAGCATCGGAGTTATTGTTTACGCTTTCATCGTCGTCAACAACCCAGCCACATAGGTCGTAAGTTGTGTACCAATAGGCACTTGGATCGGGCGATCGCCCCCCCCCCCCCCCCTGTTTTTACGCGCTCGAGTGGCGGCTCCCAAGTGTATATAGACTACTTGCCATTAGAAATTAACGGGGAACTACTGACTCCTAGCAACTCCAATTAATGCAACATTTATATGCGGTAGTGATAGGCCCCCTTACATAAGCTAGCTCAGTTTTCAACGCACAAACACGCAAAGGTGGATTAAATTTCGTGTGTAATAGCTCGTGCGAGGGCTGAACTTGAACACGCACATCTGTTTTTCATCCGAATCTTATGGGCCATCACATCACACACAAAACTAAATCCACCTTAGTGTAAAACAGCCCATATTCATAGGCGGCCCTCGTAATCAACATCGCGCATTTATCTACAATTAACGCCCCGCACCTCACCGCACTCAGAATGCACAAATTATCTCAGATCAGATAAATGCAAGTGGTGGAAAAACAACACACTTAAGGGCTGTGCCTTGAACACTTAAAACACGCGATGCAGTAGTCCTACAGGCCGTGTTTCGGTATTTTTTTAAACTCCAGAAACTCCGCGAAAACCTGCTAACTTCCTTATTTTTGAACGCTTTTGACAGATTCTTAGTACATCCAGTTATGCCTCAATTCTGAACTCTAATATCTACTTTATTTTGTGTATCGTAGCAATGCCGATTGTTACAAACATCTTGCAAAATATAATGTTATTCTTCATATTTTTTTCGACCGTTTCTTTAGGAACGAACAGGAGCCAAGCTAATAATTTGAAGCGGACTGTTCGTTCTGGCGTACGTGTGTACACCGATTTACCGTTCACAGAAAAAACTTCCAAATTGCAGAATCAGCCCTGTTTAACGTAGAATCGCGTACGGTGGCAACAATTATCAAAATATATCTCTTTGATTTTTGAGGTTATGGTTACTCGCAGAATGATAATGACGTGCACAGTTTTACGGGACGGGCTCAGGTTATCAAATTTAATCGTAACAAATACGTCCGCAATCAGACGCTGCTAGAGAGATTTGAGGTGGGAGCCAAAGGCCCCCCGCGAACGCCGCCGGCAGACCAAGCTCCCTTTTCTCATGGTCGAACCGAGGTGCCGATGGAGCGTGAACTCGGACCGAGGTTTGGACCCAAAAGTTAAAAAATTAGCTACTTCTTCTAATCGTGCAGCCGAGAGTTCACCCTACCTGACGCCCACGTTGTTGCAGCGACGCACCATGCGGCGAAGTTCATCCTCGGTGCCGGAGCGCGTATGCAGACCGTACGAGATGGGCTGGTAGCGCTCCCACCAGGGGCGCTGACCGTTCACCCACACGATCACATTCTCCGTCACCGGTGACACCTATGGAACATTAACAACTGGGTTCACCGTGACCTTAATTTAACACAGGAGTGGGAAACGCAACAAAACAGATTTTTTTTTAAATATTTTGCGATAACGGGGTTTTTGCCTGAGAGGTGTGTCGAGGTGTTCTTGAGATTTTATTTAATGAGGTGCGTTATCCTAAAATATGTCCTCCTACGATTAGTTTGCTAAATACTGGAAATTCTGTTTTGTCGACGAAGTTTTGTTCTTTTTGACAAAAAGTTGTAGGACATGTTTCAGATCTAGAAGTACCTTAGCGTAACCAAACTCGGGGACACTTAAACATACTACACTGAAGAGGTTTCATGAGTTTTCGCAAAGATAAATCTGAAAACTAGTTTAGTTTCGTTTCCTCGGTTGAACATGACTACACTATTACATTCGCCCTCTCCCGTCGGTCCGCAACTGAAGTATTTCAGTTGGCTTAGAAGGTTCGTTCCGGTCTAAACGTTAAACGGTTCTATGGGAAGTGCTATACATATTGATGGATATCTACAGAAACGATTATGTCGATAAAAAAAAAAATACGCTCCAGGAAGTTCCAAGGATCGCATTTAAGGCATAGTCGGTTTTGCGGTGCTACGTTTAGCGTGGACATGAAGAAAGTCTTTACGAAGACAATTGAGTCTTGGTAGTCTTTTTTGTAAGATTCTTCATATTACGAAGAACCCTACAACGCCTTCGTTTTCATTGTAGGATTTACACAGGACGAGTATTTGCGGCTTACTCAAAATATGCATTAACCGATGTTCAATTGATAGGAGACTTATGGCAAAATAAATCGTCTTTTGCTGACATGGAAATGGTGGAGCCAGGAAAACATAATGCAGTGGAAAATGATGGCAGAGTTGATGTTTGTGCGCTCGACATAATTGGCTTGGCAGATGCGCAGTCAGGAGCCTGCCTGCCCTTATCAATGCTCTCGGCCCACCCACGCTTCGCTGGGATGCTTCGGCAAGCTGCAGCCTCTGCTCCCTGTCTCGCTGCTCAGTCGCACTCGACGGCCAGCATAGCCAAATCATGCCAGGCAAACAACGAGCGATGTATTTTCGGACTGACACTCTGCGCTGATGACGACGCCTAACTGCGCTGAAGTGCAGAGAAGGCCGACAACGCGACTTGATCAAAACGCCTGGCTGAGTACCACGAGGTATGATTAGGAAGTGCTGGGCTTGGTGCTAGGCAGCTGCAGAAAACTAGCAAGTGGGATGAAGCAGATACTTTCAGCTAGGTTAATGAACTAAACTGGGCAGGTTAGGACACAAGGATAAACGTACACTGACGTCAGGATTTGGCAGTTAAACGAAATACAAGCAAAAGGGCTTCGTACAATGAATAATCGGATGGCAAAAATAATCAACAACGTCGTGTTATTTTACGAGTTTCCTTGTAATTTTACAAAAACAAGTTGAGAGACTTCTTGTTATTTTAAAGGTATTCTTGAAAAATTATATACAAAGTCCTGTAAAAGTTAACAACACGACGTCGCGTTGCAGTAAAAAATAAAGATTTCTTGTACTTGTATTTTGAGCTAGGCAGGATATCGGGTATATCGGAGGGTAGTGCACTAACGCTGTATTTGGATTTCCAGTGTGTGCGGTAACCTACACGAACTGATGCATCCCCCCCCCCCCAGCATATAGTTACTATTTATTGTTATAGTTTAACAAAAAGACTGTTTATTAGCGGATCGTTTTTAATGTTTCTTTACTGCGCTTTTTTTCTCCAGTGGCAACTGAAACGGTTACCTAAAGAGTCCCTACTTAAGCATGTTTTCCGCAAACGCATATTCCACAAAACTATTTGCTAAATCGACATTGATTTTCGCCCACTCGGCAACTTGACTCCCCAGTGACAACCCACCTGCACGGCACCGTAGCCCTTGGGCCCCAGGAAGTTCTCGCACTCGGCCGCGATGTCGTTCCACTTCCACTCGAACAAGTGAGCGATGGCGTTGCGGCCTGGCGCCATGTTCGGCTCGCGCTGGGATAGCGCCGGCAGCGGCGCGGCGGCCAGCAGCAGCAGGGCCGGCAGCAGCAGCAGCGGGGACATCTCGGCGGGGACTGACAGGCGGGCCGTGCGCTGCGGTGCGCTGGGAGCCGAGCGGGCCGAACGGGTTCCGCCGATTGGGACCGCTGCCGCACCTGCGCTTATTTATTCTTCTCCTACTTTCCGTCGCGGGTTGTTTTTTTCTTTTTATCGGCCAAGATTTGATCGCGCTCTCTCTCTCACCCGTACCGCACACAGCCACTCATCGGCGGCCGTAAGAGATCACGGGGCTCTGGACTCTGCCCTCCTTGACTCACGCGTACACAAGCAACGTAACACAGCACGGTAAGTTTCTGTCCGTTCACAATAAATCCGGAAATTAACAATTAAATAGGAGAGCCAAGATGGGATTCACTGTACTGCAACCTTTTCGCTCGTGGTTGAATGCCACTTTTCTCATAGAAGCACTAGACAAAGATTATGGTCTATCCTGTTAAAGGTTTCTAATCAGACCACATGCTTCTCAGTCGCTGTTCTTAATTGCCGCGATAGTTTCTACCAGGTGTCCTACGTGAGCCGTGCCAAGGTAAAGTTAGGCAAGCCCGTATCTCAGAACACTAGCTTTGTCTCTTTTTGTCGCGTCCAGACGCGTGGGGCAGAAAGGGATGGGGCTAGTGCGCTGCGGGCCTGCCTACCTTTACCTTGGCACGGCTGACGTGGGACACCTATACCATCTAGGTACTCTGCTCGTACACTCAAAAATGAATGTGGTTTTATAAATTGCAAAAAAGTTTTCCTACCAGACCACATGCTTCTCAGTCGCTGTTTTTAATTCCCGCGAGAGTTTCTACCAAGTGTCCTACGTCAGCCGTGCATGTACGTTAAATGAATATTCTTGGCGGGGTTTCTTAAATTGATGCATGTTACAAGCAATATGAAACTTCTTCCGTATGGTCCATGAAAGGCAAAAAGCCCAGCATCATTTGGAGACTTCGCTACCAAGAGCATTGCATGTAACTTCCAATCATTTTGCATTGCAGGTATTAATGTGGAAAGTTCTGCATTTGTAGAAAACAGTGGCTGACTGTTTCGGAACCCTACGCCATCACTATCAATTTCAGAACAGTTCTACCTCGAACCGCTTCTAGCTTAAAAGCTTCTCGCTTTTGGCAAATTTGTCGCTACATATGGGTTTAAATGTCTGAGTTCCTTATGATTTTCGTCAATGCCTCGGTTAAGGAGGTAGTGTAACCACTTAGAATGATAATCAATGAAGTTGACGTTTTTCAAGCTGAGAGCGTAACCCATGGGTGGGACATACATCCTCACAAAAAAAGACAGACCCTGCAAAACCGCTAGAGCACCAAAACACCTTTCTTACTCTTCACGGATCGAATTCACAGATTTAATGAACAAGGTGAACCAGACTACGTCGGGACGTAACAGCCTTCACTCATCGCAATGCACTGTTCCGCCTGGCGCACCCCTACCTCGGCCTGCAAGCGCCAGTCATAGGGCTTTCCCTGTAAGGCTCTGCGGGGCAACAATCGCCTATCCCTTCTTGATACTGGGCTGAATCCGCTCCTAAGAGCCCTACCTTAGATATCCCCTCTGAAACGATATTAATTTACCGGAACTGATCAGGCCCAGGCCGAAAACCAACTTTCAAACTACTAGAGCTAAAACAGGGGGTTGTCTATCTCACGATCGTTTGAAAGACCCCTTTACCTTGCCCCGCTGTACGTCCAACCGTTCTCGAGCCACCGTGCGGACGAACAGACAAACAAACGGGCAGAAACTTTGGTCAGCCCCGCTAGAGGGCTTAGCTATCGCACAGCCAATAAGAAAGCGACGAAGGGTGAACTTACCGCAATAGTGTATTCCGGAAAAGGGCCGAACCGGAAATAAGAAGTTACGAAGAATCACAAAAGCGGATCCAGTATGAGGGGAACCGCAGCAAAGAGTATCTCCGCCACGGAGTCAGCCACGAGCCGACGTCAAAAATTTGGAGACTTAGCTCTCGCTGACAATATGTCCCGACCATTTAGTAGACTCACACAGCGCAAACCGCCTTCCGCGTGGCCCTCCGAAGTAGTTCCAAAGGCCGCGCGGTTGGTTGGCTGCGCTGTATGACCATATCAACTGATCGTGACACATCGTCAGCGAGAAAGCCTCCAAATTTTGACGGCCGTGCATTTGGCCAAATCGATTTGGGCCAAATCGGTCTCAGCTTATATGCGCGTGCTATGGACAGTCACACGCAAGATATATCTACCTAACAAGCCAGTCGATGAGAAAACGTTGAAAAAACACTGAAAAACCGTCATAAGAGCCCTTCTTTCTCTAGTTGGTGGCATATCATATCAACACGGACAAATTCGTCATATCCGTCATACTATTTCCTCCGTCTTTCGCTATTGGAAAAGTCGTACTTTCCAGGTAAAAATAATTCTGAAAACAGGTTCCTGCTTCAGTCTGGTGCTTTAAGGGTCGATGACATGCTCCTCAGAATTACTTCCACCCATGCAGCGGAGCAGTGGCGTAGCAAAGTACCTATGTTTGATAGAATGCGCAGAGCGTGCAATTTTTTTTTCCGTCTTTGGCCGTGAGAAAAATAGTACTCTCCAGGTGGAAATAATTCTGATAACATGTGTTTTTTACAGCTGAATGCTCGGTGAGTCGGTGACAAGCTCCCCAGAATAATTTCCACTCATGCAGCGGAGCAGTGGCGTAGCAAAGAACCCATATTTAAAAGAACACGCATTACCTTGATCTGTGATTTTCTTCGTCTTTCGCCCTTAGAAAAGCCGTACTTTCCAGGTGGAAATAATTCTGAAAACAGGTTCCTGCTTCAGTCTGGTGCTTTAAGGGTCGATGACATGCTCCTCAGAATTACTTCCACCCATGCAGCGGAGCAGTGGCGTAGCAAAGTACCTATGTTTGATAGAATGCGCAGAGCGTGCAATTTTTTTTTCCGTCTTTGGCCGTGAGAAAAATAGTACTCTCCAGGTGGAAATAATTCTGATAACATGTGTTTTTGACAGCTGAATGCTCGGTGAGTCGGTGACAAGCTCCCCAAAATTATTTCCACCCATGCAGCGGAGCAGTGGCGTAGCAAAGTACCTATGTTTGATAGAATGCGCAGAGCGTGCAACTATTTTTTCCGTCTTTGGCCGTGTGAAAAATAGTACTTTCCAGGTGGAAATAATTCTAAAAACAGGTTCTTGCTGCAGTCCGGTGCTTAAGAAGTCGATGACATGCTCCTCACAATTATTTCCACCCATGCAGCGGAGCAGTGGTTTAGCAAAGTGCCTATGTTTGATAGAATGCGCAGAAGGTGCAACTATTTTTTCCGTCTTTGGCCGTAAGAAAAATAGTCCTTTCGAGGTGGAAATAATTCTGAAAACAGGTTCTTTCCGTAGTCTGGGGCTTAAAAAGTCGATGACATCCTCCTCAGAATTATTTCCACTCATGCAGCGGAGCAGTGGCGTAGCAAAGAACCCATATTTTAAAGAACACGCATTACCTTGATCTGTGTTTTTCTTCGTCTTTCGCCCTTGGAAAAGCCGTACTTTCCAGGTGGAAATAATTCTGAAAACAGGTTCGTCCTGTAGTTTCGGGCTTAAGAAGTCGATGACATGCACGTCAGAATTATTTCCACCCATGCAGCGGAGCAGTGGCGTAGCATAGTACCTATGTTTGATAGAATGCGCAGAGCGTGCAACTATTTTTCCGTCTTTGGCCGTGAGAAAAATAGTACTTTCCAGGTGGAAATAATTCTAGTAACATGTGTTTTTTATAGCTGGATGCTCAGTGAGTCGGTGACAAGCTCCCCAGAATTATTTCCACCCATGCAGCGGAGCATTCGCGTAGCAAAGTACCTATGTTTGATAGAATGCGCTGAGCGTGCAACTATTTTTTCCGTCTTTGGCCGTGGAAAAAATAGTACTTCCCAGGTGGAAATAATTCTGAAAACAGGTTCTTGCTGTAGTCTGGGGCTTAAGAAGTCGATGACATGCTCCTCAGAATTATTTTCACCCATGCAGCGGAGCAGTGGCGTAGCAAAGTACCTATGCTTGATAGAATGCGCAGAGCGTGCAACTATTTTTTCCGTCTTTGGCCGTGAGAAAAATAGTACTTTTTAGGTGGAAATAATTCTGAAAACAGGTTCTTGCTGTAGTCTGGGGCTTAAGAAGTCGATGACATGCTCCTCAGAATTATTTTCACCCATGCAGCGGAGCAGTGGCGTAGCAAAGTACCTATGCTTGATAGAATGCGCAGAGCGTGCAACTATTTTTTCCGTCTTTGGCCGTGAGAAAAATAGTACTTTTTAGGTGGAAATACTTCTGATAACATGTGTTTTTGACAGCTGGGTGCTCAGTGGGTCGGTGACAAGCTCCCCAGAATTATTTCCACCCATGCAGCGGAGCAGTGGCGTAGCAAAGTACCTATGTTTGATAGAATTCGCAGAGCGTGCAACTATTTTTTCCGTCTTTGGCCGTGAGAAAAATAGTACTTTCTAGGTGGAAATAATTCTGATTACATGTGTTTTTTACAGCTGGGTGCTCAGTGAGTCGGTGACAATCTCACCAGAATTATTTCCACTCATGCAGCGGAGCAGTGGCGTAGCAAAGTACATATGTTTGATAGAATGCGCAGAGCGTGCAACTATTTTTTCCGTCTTTGGCCGTGAGAAAAATAGTACTTTCCAGGTGGAAATAATTCTGATAAAATGTGTTTTTGACAGCTAGGAGCTCAGTAGGTCGGTGACAAGCTCCCCAGAATTATTTCCACCCATGCAGCGGAGCAGTGGCGTAGCAAAGAACCCATATTTAAAAGAACACGCATTACCTTGATCTGTGATTTTCTTCGTATGTTTTTAAGAACACGCGTTACCTTGATCTGTGTGTTTCTTCGTCTTTCTCCGTTGGAAAAGCTGTACTTTCCAAGTGGAAATAATTCTGAAAACAGGTTCTTGCTGCAGTCTGGTGCTTAAGAAGTCGATGACATGCTCCTCAGAATTATTTCCACTCATGCAGCGGAGCATTCGCGTAGCAAAGTACCTATGTTTGATAGAATGCGCAGAGCGTGCAACTATTTTTTCCGTCTTTGGCCGTGGCAAAAATAGTACTTCCCAGGTGGAAATAATTCTGAAAACAGGTTCTTGCCGTAGTCTAGGGCTAAAGAAGTCGATGACATGCTCCTCAGAATTATTTTCACCCATGCAGCGGAGCAGTGGCGTAGCATACTACCTATGTTTAATAGAATGCGCAGAGCGTGCAACTTTTTTTTTTTTCGTCTTTGGCCGTGGAAAAAATAGTACTTCCCGGGTGGAAATAATTCTGAAAACAGGTTCTTGCCGTAGTCAAGGGCTTAAGAAGTCGATGACATGCTCCTCAGAATTATTTTCACCCATGCAGCGGAGCAGTGGCGTAGCAAAGTACCTATGTTTGATAGAATGCGCAGAGCGTGCAACTATTTTTTCCGTCTTTGGCCGTGAGAAAAATAGTACTTTCCAGGTGGAAATAATTCTGATAACATGTGTTTTTTACAGCTGGATGCTCAGTGAGTCGGTGACAAGCTTCTCAGAATTATTTCCACCCATGCAGCGGAGCAGTGGCGTAGCAAAGTACCTATGTTTGATAGAATGTGCAGAGCGTGCAACTATTTTTTCCGTCTTTGGCCGTGAGAAAAATAGTACTTTCCACGTGGAAATAATTCTGATAACATGTGTTTTTGACAGCTGGGTGCTCAGTGGGTCAGTGACAAGCTCCCCAGAATTATTTCCACCCATGCAGCGGAGCAGTGGCGTAGCAAAGTACCTATGTTTGATAGAATGCGCAGAGCGTGCAACTATTTTTTCCGTCTTTGGCCGTGAGAAAAATAGTACTTCCCAGGTTGCAATAATTCTGAAAACAGGTTCTTGCTGTAGTCTGGGGCTTTAGAAGTCGATGACATGCTTCTCAGAATTATTTCCACCTGGAAAGTACTATTTTTCTCACGGCCAAAGACGGAAAAAATAGTTGCACGCTCTGCGCATTCTACCAAACATAGGTACTTTGCTACGCCAATGCTCCGCTGCATGGGTGGAAATAATTCTGGGGAGCTTGTCACCGACTCACTGAGCACCCAGCTGTAAAAAACACATGTTATCAGAATTATTTCCACCTGGAAAGTACTATTTTTCTCACGGCCAAAGACGGAAAAAATAGTTGCACGCTCTGCGCATTCTATCAAACATAGGTACTATGCTACGCCACTGCTCCGCTGCATGGGTGGAAATAATTCTGGGGAGCTTGTCACCGACCCACTGAGCACCCAGCTGTCAAAAACACATGTTATCAAAATTATTTCCACCTGGAAAGTACTATTTTTCTCACGGCCAAAGACGGAAAAAATTGTTGCACGCTCTGCGCATTCTATCAAACATAGGTACTTTGCTACGCCACTGCTCCGCTGCATGGGTGGAAATAATTCTGGGGAGCTTGTCACCGACTCACTGAGCAACCAGCTGTAAAAAACACATGTTATCAGAATTATTTCTACCTGGAAAGTACTATTTTTCACACGGCCAAAGACGGAAAAAATAGTTGCACGCTCTGCGCATTCTATCAAACATAGGTACTTTGCTACGCCACTGCTCCGCTGCATGGGTGAAAATAATTCTGAGGAGCATGTCATCGACTTCTTAAGCCCTTGACTACGGCAAGAACCTGTTTTCAGAATTATTTCCACCTGGGAAGTACTATTTTTTCCACGGCCAAAGACGAAAAAAATAGTTGCACGCTCAGCGCATTCTATCAAACATAGGTACTTTGCTACGCCAATGCTCCGCTGCATGGGTGAAAATAATTCTGAGGAGCATGTCATCGACTTCTTAAGCCCTAGACTACGGCAAGAACCTGTTTTCAGAATTATTTCCACCTGGAAAGTACGGCTTTTCCAACGGAGAAAGACGAAGAAAAACACAGATCAAGCTAATGCGTGTTCTTTAAAATATGGTTTCTTTGCTACGCCACTGCTCCGCTGCATAGGTAGAAATAATTCTGAGGAGCATGTCATCGACTTCTAAAGCCCCAGAATACAGCAAGAACCTGTTTTCAGAATTATTTCCACCTGGAAAGTACTATTTTTCTTACGGCCAAAGACGGAAAAAATAGTTGCACCTTCTGCGCATTCTATCAAACATAGGCACTTTGCTACGCCACTGCTACGCTGCATGAGTGGAAATAATTCTGACGAGGATGTCATCGACTTCTTAAGCACCAGACTGCATCAAGAACCTGTTTTCAGAATTATTTCCACCTGGAAAGAACGGCTTTTCTAAGGGCGAAAGACGAAGAAAATCACAAATCAAGGTAATGCGTGTTCTTTTAAATAAAGGTTCTTTGCTACGCCACTGCTCCGCTGCATGGGTGGAAATAATTCTGGGGAGCTTGTCAACGACCCACTGAGCACCCAGCTGTCAAAAACACATGTTATCAGAATTATTTCCACCTGGAAAGTACTATTTTTCTCACGGCCAAAGACGGAAAAAATAGTTGCACGCTCTGCGCATTCTATCAAACATAGGTACTTTGCTACGCCACTGCTCCGCTGCATGTGTGGAAATAATTTTAGGGAGCTTGTCACCGACTGACTGAGCACCCAGCTGTAAAAAACACATGTTACTAGAATTATTTCCACCTGGAAAGTACTATTTTTCTCACGGCCAAAGACGAAAAAAAATAGTTGCACGCTCTGCGCATTCTATCAAACATAGGTACTATGCTACGCCACTGCTCCGCTGCATGGGTGGAAATAATTCTGGGGAGCTTGTCACCGACCCACTGAGCACCCAGCTGTCAAAAAAACATGTTATCAAAATTATTTCCACCTGGAAAGTACTATTTTTCTCACGGCCAAAGACGGAAAATATAGTTGCACGCTCTGCGCATTCTATCAAACATAGGTACTTTGCTACGCCACTGCTCCGCTGCATGGGTGAAAATAATTCTGAGGAGCATGTCATCGACTTCTAAAGCCCCAGACTACAGCAAGAACCTGTTTTTAGAATTATTTTCACCTGGGAAGTACTATTTTTTCCACGGCCAAAGACGGAAAAAATAGTTGCACGCTCAGCGTATTCTATCAAACATAGGTACTTTGCTACGCCACTGCTCCGCTGCATGGGTGGAAATAATTCTGAGGAGCATGTCATCGACTTCTTAAGATCCAGACTACAGCAAGAACCTGTTTTCAGAATTATTTCCACCGGGGAAGTACTATTTTTTCCACGGCCAAAGACGGAAAAAATAGTTGCACGCTCTGCGCATTCTATCAAACATAGGTACTTTGCTACGCCAATGCTCCGCTGCATGGGTGAAAATAATTCTGGGGAGCTTGTCACCTACTCACTGAGCACCCAGCTGTAAAAAACACATGTTATCAGAATTATTTTAACCTGAAAAGTACTATTTTTCTAACGGCCAAAGACGGAAAAAATAGTTGCACGCTCTGCGCATTCTATCAAACATAGGTACTATGCTACGCCACTGCTCCGCTGCATGGGTGGAAATAATTCTGGGGAGCTTGTCACCGACCCACTGAGCACCCAGCTGTCAAAAACACATGTTATCAAAATTATTTCCACGTGGAAAGTACTATTTTTCTCACGGCCAAAGACGGAAAAAATTGTTGCACGCTCTGCGCATTCTATCAAACATAGGTACTTTGCTACGCCACTGCTCCGCTGCATGGGTGGAAATAATTCTGGGGAGCTTGTCACCGACTCACTGAGCAACCAGCTGTAAAAAACACATGTTATCAGAATTATTTCCACCTGGAAAGTACTATTTTTCACACGGCCAAAGACGGAAAAAATAGTTGCACGCTCTGCGCATTCTATCAAACATAGGTACTTTGCTACGCCACTGCTCCGCTGCATGGGTGAAAATAATTCTGAGGAGCATGTCATCGACTTCTTAAGCCCTTGACAACGGCAAGAACCTGTTTTCAGAATTATTTCCACCTGGGAAGTACTATTTTTTCCACGGCCAAAGACGAAAAAAATAGTTGCACGCTCAGCGCATTCTATCAAACATAGGTACTTTGCTACGCCAATGCTCCGCTGCATGGGTGAAAAAAATTCTGAGGAGCATGTCATCGACTTCTTAAGCCCTAGACTACGGCAAGAACCTGTTTTCAGAATTATTTCCACCTGGAAAGTACTATTTTTCTTACGGCCAAAGACGGAAAAAATAGTTGCACCTTCTGCGCATTCTATCAAACATAGGCACTTTGCTACGCCACTGCTACGCTGCATGAGTGGAAATAATTCTGAAGAGGATGTCATCGACTTCTTAAGCACCAGACTGCAGCAAGAACCTGTTTTTAGAATTATTTCCACCTGGAAAGTACGGCTTTTCTAAGGGCGAAAGACGAAGAAAATCACAGATCAAGGTAATGCGTGTTCTTTTAAATATGGGTTCTTTGCTACGCCACTGCTCCGCTGCATGGGTGGAAATAATTCTGGGGAGCTTGTCAACGACCCACTGAGCACCCAGCTGTCAAAAACACATGTTATCAGAATTATTTCCACCTGGAAAGTACTATTTTTCTCACGGCCAAAGACGGAAAAAATAGTTGCACGCTCTGCGCATTCTATCTAACATAGGTACTTTGCTACGCCACTGCTCCGCTGCATGTGTGGAAATAATTTTAGGGAGCTTGTCACCGACTGACTGAGCACCCAGCTGTAAAAAACACATGTTACTAGAATTATTTCCACCTGGAAAGTACTATTTTTCTCACGGCCAAAGACGGAAAAAATAATTGCACGCTCTGCGCATTCTATCAAACATAGGTACTATGCTACGCCACTGCTCCGCTGCATGGGTGGAAATAATTCTGGGGAGCTTGTCACCGACCCACTGAGCACCCAGCTGTCAAAAACACATGTTATCAAAATTATTTCCACCTGGAAAGTACTATTTTTCTCACGGCCAAAGACGGAAAAAATTGTTGCACGCTCTGCGCATTCTATCAAACATAGGTACTTTGCTACGCCACTGCTCCGCTGCATGGGTGGAAATAATTCTGGGGAGCTTGTCACCGACTCACTGAGCAACCAGCTGTAAAAAACACATGTTATCAGAATTATTTTCACCTGGAAAGTACTATTTTTCTTACGGCCAAAGACGGAAAAAATAGTTGCACGCTCTGCGCATTCTATCAAACATAGGCACTTTGCTACGCCACTGCTCCGCTGCATAAGTGGAAATAATTCTGGGGAGCTTGTCACCGACTCACTCAGCACCCAGCTGTAAAAAACACATGTTATCAGAATTAGTTCCACCTGGAAAGTACTATTTTTCTCACGGCCAAAGACGGAAAAAATAGATTCAACAACCTGGGAAGTATGATTTTCCCAATGGCGAAAGGTGGACAAATCGTACTACGGAGGGTATGATCATCCATAAATTTGGAAGAACGGGTTTCTGTAAACGAATTTTTGATGTTTTTGTTTTTTGTTTTTTTTTTTGATCGACTGGCTCGTTAGACAGAAATATCTTGCGTGTGGCTGTGCATAGCACGCGCATATAAGCTGAGACCGATTTGGCCCAAATCGATTTGGCCAAATGCACGGCCGTCAAATTTTGGACGTCGGCTCGTGGCTGACGCCGTAGCGGAGATAGTCTTTGCTGCGGTTCCCCTCATGCTGGATCCGCTTTTGTGATTCTTCGCAACTTCTTATTTCCGGTTCGGCCCTTCTCCGGAATACACTATTCAACGGGAAGTTAAAGTAAAGTCAGCCTCCAAACGGAACCGGAAAGCAGCGGCAGTGTCAACTGGAGCGTACATGCAACACAGAAGACTCGCTGTTAAATACTGATCGGACAGGAATGGATATCTTTCAAAAGAAGCCTAGTCGGAAACAAACGAGAGCGGACATGCATGCGCCATGTTTCATGTCGCAACGACCACAATGCGAAATGTAACCCTGTAAACCCTGGAACATTGAACATTGTCGAACTTTTTCGGGAGACGACGTCTTCTTCGTTTTGCAGTTTCTGGATAACCTAACCAGTCTACCTATCATAAACTAACCACATCGTATCGCCACCTGCTCCGGTACCATAGAAAACCAGGTACCTAGTCATACATTAAAATCTTTAGTTCATTTTGCTGCCTGCATGAACACGAAACTTGAGCGGATTTTAACCGCCCGGGGAGAGTAGCGGGTTTGCTGCTTTGACGCAACACTGAGTTCGGTAAGAGACTTTAAAGTTGGGACCATCTGTTAGATCTCGAAAATCATTCGCTCATGGCTTAGTTTCACTTAACGTGGTTGTGTTTGACGCCATTACAGATGCAGTGCTCAGTATGTTTGGAAGGCTTCAACTGGCGGGGCAGGAGGCCGAAGTGCTTGCCTTGCGGACATACCTTCTGCTTGCAGTGCCTCACAAATCCCCATTTCGGAGACAAGTGTCCTTTGGATAAAAAGGTAAGTTTATACCAGAGTTTAAAAAGCAAAAAAATATGTAAAAAAAATGAGACCGGGAGGGGGGGAGGGGCTAAACCTGATCTTGCCTCATCAAATTTTTTTTTTTCAAACACCATAACTTGAAATTCGTGTGATAGCTTTACCCGTTCAACGTCAACTAGCCAGAGCAAAATCACCAGAGACCGGTGATTGTGACTATATACTTCCTGCTGCAGGCTTTTGCTGTTACTCCTGAAGACCTGGCCGACAACTTCGCCTTGCTTGACCTCATGGCGAAGACCCCTGTGACGTAAGAGAGACGCGAGAGAGAGTGATTTTTCCGTCGAAGAGATTAAGACATTTCCAATGAGGCTCCAAAGCAGAAGTCGATAAACTAGGAAACACATACAGACCGGAATCATCTCTAAGTCCTAAATGTCATCCTAGGTAGTTCTAGCTGCGCCACTACTAACACTGGCGATCTTAATTTGCAGTTAACTTTTTGGAGAGCCTGTCATTTCGTTCCAAGGTGCTACAGAGTTCAAATTTTGAGAAGTCAAGTCCCAAGGGTCCCTCTCGAAGGCAAGCTCGAAGGTCCTGAAACAGCAACTTATAAGGGGTTGAACTACCCCCTTATATGGGACATTGTCGTTAAAAGCTGTGCACAGGATCATAACACTTGTTGTGGAGAGAAAGTTAGCAAAATTACAGGCAGTGTGGCATAGTGTCAATAAAACTGCCATATCTTTAATTTTAACCCTCTTCAACCATCCCGTCATTAAGGCGGGGGTGGGAGGGTAGTTTTTGAGTTTCGTTCTACCCCTAACTCACAAACTACCCACCCACCCGAACGTTTTTACGCGCATAGTGGTTCGACCCTTTGAATGAATCATCAAAGTTGCTGTTTTGAGACCTTTGAGACCCTTGGACATGCTTCCTCACAATGTGAACTTTATAGAAACTAGGAAAAAAAATTACAGGCTCTGCAAAGATCACATGTGTTGTACTTTCCGGGCTGTATGTGTACTGGAAAGATACTGTCTAGCGTGCGGTTTGTTGTATTACTTGCTTCAGCTCTGGAAGTGTACGAAGTGTAGTGTGTGCTTACAGGGTTGTTGCAGGTCAGGAAAAGTCGAGAAAAACGAATCGGGTCAGGAAAAGTCAGGAAAAACGAATCGGGTCAGGAAAAGTCAGGAAAAATCGCGTAAAGGGTCAGGAAACTTTGACGTATGTCGGCACTCGCGAAAAGCCACACGCCAGACACTACCTTACACAAAGCGGCGTCGGTACAGTTCTCAGTTTATCATGGCTAAATGTGTCCGAAAGTCAGGAATTTCGAAAAATGGTATCTTGTAACAACCCTGGCTTATTCGTTTACTGCTGTTCGCGGGTCTCGGTTAATGCCAATATGCCGATAGTGTCCACACCACATCCTCACACATCTCCTATCATGCGCGATGCGGCCGGTGGACCATTCATCCAGTAACCGTTAGGGAATTTGTGGACCCTGTTCTTTCGGAACCGCAATGTTGTACGACTTCACCTTGATCTCAAAATATTTGAATCATCAGTGACGAAGGGACGGGCCAGCTTGTTTAAATAGTGGAGCCGTGTATCCACCAGGGATATTAAGTAGGTGTAAGAACTAATGACTTGACGGTATGCAAGAAGGAGCCCACATGTTCCCCGGTCGACAACCAGCGCCTTTTTAATCGTTTCTGGACCGCATTTATTTTGGCTTAACCTAACCGTCTGCTCGAAAATGGCTCTCTAATAGCGCTGCGCAGAACTGTAGTTCTGGGGTTAGAATGTCGTTTTTAGCCTGTCCCGACGCGTTTCTTTAGATACGGCAGGAGCCGGGCTTATAGTCTGATGCCGCATGTTCGTTCGGGCGGACGTGTGTTCGCCGACTTATCGTTCATAGAAAAACCATCAAATTTTCAGGATCAAGTACTTTTTTAACGTATAATCACGTGCGATGGCAACAATTTTCGATTCGTATAGCATTTTTGATAAATGGAAATTTGTATGTTCTTGTTTTTTAAGATTAGGGTTGGTCGCCGCGCGCGTACCATTGCCATCGCGGCGCGTACTGTTACACGGGACGGGCTCAGGTTAACGATTTTAATCGTAACAAATACATCTGCTATCGGACACTTCTAGCGAGACATGAGGTGGGGGCTTGTTTTTCTTACCTTCTGCCACATTGTTGCACCCTATTGCACCCACCACCCCAGTAGACAGCCGGCGCCTTTTGAGCGCTTCTGAAGCGCATTTTCACTGGCCTCACTTAACCTTATGCGCTAAACTAGCACTTCTGCGACGGTGGTAAATATGGGGTTTACACTTAACACGGAAGTTGTCGAGGTGTGAGAAACGCCCTATAGCGGCCGTGCCCACAGGTTCTGGTGCGAGGCCTGCAGAGCGGAGGCCAAGCCCGCGTGCGCTGACAGCGGCCACGGCCTATGCTCCCTGGAGGCCAGGCTGGAGCGGAGGCTGGAGCGGAGGCTGCGCGGGCCACGCGTGGTGCTGGACGCGGCGCGCAAGCGCGTCCAGGTGCTGGAGGCCGCCGAGAAGTATGTCCAGGGGCACCTGCAGAAATCCATTATGCATCTGGTCCAGCTGGAGGAGCAACACCGACAGTCGCAGGTAAGATACATACGAGGGGTATCTTTTGGTTCCCGACAGAGATGGAGGCTTCGCAAAGTGAGTCCCCCCCCCCCCCCCGAATAGATTTATAATTTTGCATGCAAACGTCGTCACAACGTTTAATTTGATTACTCTAGTACGCATTGCTTCTAAAATCTCGCGTTAAATCTTTAAAAGATGCAGCATTTAGTAATAAAATGACACACTCATCGCTATTTTCCGCAGTATGCAATGCGAGCTGCACTCGATGATTGCTATAATTTTGCAATATCACTTGTATTGCAATATTTTAGCAGTACTGAAAGTTTTGCTCTAATTTGAGATAAAGGATAGGGAAGAGGCACAGTGTACAGAGGCTGGAACTTGAATCTACACTCTACGACTGCACTTCTTTACATACTATTTTAAGGAATTATTTCAAAAATTAATCTGAAAACTTTCCGAGAGGTCACTTCTGCAGTACCGGTAGTACCCTGTACACGCCCACTCTTTAATTCCTTTCATCACTCCTGTAATACTAGCCTGTAACACCTTAGAACATGTTTTGTACAGCCAAATAATGCCGCTGTTATGCATGTAGTATATCCGTAGTATATGTAAGCAAAACTTTTGCCGTGTAATACCTACTACAATTGTAGTGCCATGGACACCACCAGTTTACAAGCTAACCAATCCCTCGAAAGTTTCCTTTCAATGTCGGTCCCTCTTTGTTACTTAACGGTGGGCATCGGCGTTTTGGCCCAGGCGGACGGCGAAATAGACGCCGAGGTCGCAGACGGATGGGAGAACACCCAGGAGGAGGAGTCGGTGCGGGAGGCCGAGGAGGCCACCCGCCTCATGTCGGACCCCCTCACCGTGGAGGTGGCAGTGCGCGGACCCGACGGCGGCGTCTGCTGGCGAGCGGACGTGGATCTGGACAGCGCTGCTCAGGGGCGGCTTCGGCGGCAGCAGCAGGAGCAGCACACCATGCTAAGGGGTGCGCTGCTGCAGCTGCACGCACAGGGGCATTTGGTGCCTCACAGACGCTGAGCGTGGCCACCACCATCGGGGCAACTTCGCCCGGGTGCTTCTAATCCAAGCGATGCTCACACTACGATATGAGGGCGCGCTTTGCCCGTGTCTAGTACGTAATCGGGGCCAAAGTGGCTGTTGTCCGAAATGAAGCGAATGAAATTAGGAAATTTTATTTTCAAATTATTCGTTTATTATTATATGCTAAACGCTTGTAACTTGACCCGTTTTCGAGGTAAACCGTGAACCTTGACCCCGCTTACGTTACTGCTTCCAACCCTGAGTGACACCGTGCCCAACTGGTTGGTGTTCTTTGAGGAACGTAATGGATTCTTTGTCCTCTTTTCTTTGAGTTTGTATGAAATTCTTCTTATAAAATTGTATATACGGGACTTATTCTGTCTGTCTATTTGTTTGTTTGGGTCCCCGCACGATATCTCGAAGACGGTTTGACAACTTTTTCTGAGATTTTTCGCTTCAGAGGTGGGGGGGTTAAGAGACGTCTCTTTAGAGCGGATTCAGTTAAGTGCAAAGAAATGATCCGGAGGCTCCAAAGAAGGAGCCGGTGGCTTCTTTATGAAATGGACCTGGTGGCTCCAAAAAGGAGCCTAGGTTGATTATGGGCGCTATCGCATATACCTGCAGAGACACACACACAACATCACCTTCGCCACACAAACCGGGGATGCTGCTGCTGTGCGACGGCGACTAGCCATCTCTCTGCACGCCTCACCACTCCCGGCTGCGGGAAGATAGCGCGAGCGCCACCGAGGTTAGGAGACTGTGAGCCCGCAAAGGAAGGACCACAAATGGGGTTTTTTACTCAAGCCTCGGGGCCGAAGCTCTTCCGTGCTCGAGCATACGGTGACCTGCTACATGAACAATGTTATGGCCCTTAGGACCTCGACATTAAGCCTTAACCACACCGCATGAATTTCAAGCACATACTAGCTTCAAATGTTTTGATTTCGTAGGAAGAGAAATTTGGCATTGTGCCGTTCTTCGATGTAAACTTAGTGACGTCTCTGACGTTCTCTAAATTTTTGTGTACTTATTTGTACGCTTGGTATACCTATCCTAACCAAACGCTCATCGAACTGGTTTAAAAAAAATTCAATTTGCCTCCGAAAAATCACTAAGTCCCAATTTATAGCAGCCCCGAGGCTGCTTTAGCACACCAAAAGGAGCCACGGCTGATTCTGCGTGGTGTCACAGCCCACGGGCAGCACAGCGTACCGAAAACTCGCAAAGTCCTAATTTTGAGGAGCCCCGAGGCTGGTTTTGTAAGCTAAAAGCAGCCAAGGCTCCTGAAACCCGCCACAGGCTCCAACAGGATTAGCTAAGTGACGGGAGGGTCGGGCAGGGGCGCCCTAAAGCAGCCACAGGCTCCTAAAAGGAGCCTCGAAAGCAGCCAATGAGCCACCAGGCTTCAAAAGCAGACTTGGAAGCAGCCGTTCAGCCTCTAATCCGGCAAAAGAGCCTTAAACGCAGGCATTCGCATTTACTAGGGTTGTTTGCCCACCACAGTCTTACAGAGACCAATGACTGGCGCCGGCACGCCAATGTAGGGGTGAAACATTAAAATCTGTTGAAGCCCCGACTTGGTCTGGTCTACTCGTACCCTGTAACGTTACAGTGTAGTTGGAGTAAACCCATACTACCTAATTGGCGAGCGTACACCCAGAAAAACGTAGTCTTAGCCTTGAACTTACCAAGGCTAATATAATAAACTTCACTGAAGGTATAAGTCTTCGAGGAAGATTAAAAACAGCTTGGATCAAAGTCAGTAACCTTGGTAAGCTCAAGACTAGAGTTTTTAAGGTCAGTGTAACCTTGACAGAAAAATCATTTTTTTTATTTTATTTTTTGCGAGCCCACTTCCCCAAACGAACCACGCGACGACACTCGTCGCGAGTCTGTCGGTCTGCCCGTCACTCACAGACTTTTGAGAAACGCAACAGATTAGGATCACCTTCCAGGGTACAAATCGATATTTATTGGTTAATTTAGTTATAATCGCACAAGTTGTGCGCCCAAGATCTGACTGGCATAAGTGGACTCTTAAGATTGTGGCGATAGCCGTACCTACGCAATTTACACAAGTTGTGCAGATAGCCGCACCCACGCAATTTACACAAATCGTGCGGATTGTGTCGGCAGCTATTCGCACAACTTTGTACAAGTTGGAGCACAAGTTGTGCGAATTGCTTCTGCGTGGCTATCCGCACTCAGCTCGGCATGGCGAGGCGTCTCGGCTCGCTTGTGTCCCGCATCATCTTTAAGAAGGTATTATGAGGAATTGTCCTTTCTGCGAAGGAATGTTCTTTGATCAAAGGTGAGTTAGGGTAGAGAAAAATGGAGTGGTTGGGCGCTCGGCTAGAGCATGGGAAATGATGTGCAACTCTGCCCACAGACCACTCTCGACCTTATCCAAACCGCACCCTAATCTCGTCCAGTCAGTGATCTGTGCGTGGCCGTAACTAACTATTTTGTCATAGTGCCTTGGTATTTAGGGAATTGTAAGGGAGCACGGTTGTGGTTAAGTTATTTCATTATCCCGACTGGCAATTGGCTAACTTGGTGGCTAATTAACACGGGCCGTGCGTAACAGCGGTGCCATTTCACGGGTGAACCCACGGGTTAGCAGGGATGTTGGCCACGCGTCGTGTTCACAGAATCATGATGTTCGCTAGTTCGATGTGTGTCACGTATGCCGAACCTGAGGACTGACTCCGGCGCTACCCCACGGTCAGTGACGCTCACCGACCTCCATCTGTCGTGACGACGGTTGGTCCCGACACTTATCTCGATAGCATTAAGCATATAAGTTGCTCCGGCAAACGGTTTACCCGTGGGGATCGTAAAAGTGAGAGCATTGCATTCACCGCCCGCCCCACGCTGCCACCGCCTGCCACCGAGCGCCTGGTAGGCAGACAAGGCAACTGACATGCGCGCATCTTCCCACGCCTCAAACAATGGCCCTTTTAGTGCCAAAAACGCCTAGGAACGATAACGAGCGGCTTGTTTTCGATGTTTCTTGCGCCTGCGCTCGATGTTTCTTGCGCCTGCGCTCAGCATCAAACCATTTCTGGTAAAAAGGAAAACGTTTATAAAATTCACTGTTTTCAAAAATGGCTTGCAGGGGTACACGCCGTAGCACTTTAGGGGTTGAATTCGTTGAGATATCGACTTCTCAGTCGGACATCTTTTTAGCCCGTCCCGACACGTTTCTTTAGAAACGGAAGGAGCCGGGCTTATAGTCTGATGCCGCATGTTCGTTCGGGCGGACGTATGTTCGCCGACTTATCGTTCATAGAAAAACTTCAAATTTTGAGGATCAACTACTTTTTTAACGTACAATCACGTGCGGTGGCAACAATTTTCGATTTGTATCGCATTTTTGATTAATGAAAATTTGTCTGTTTTTGTTTTTTGAGGTTAGGGTTGGCCGCCGCGCGCTTACTATTACCATCGCGGCGCGCTCAGGGACGGGCTCAGGTTAACGATTTTAATCGTAACAAATACATCTGCTATCGGGCACTCGAGACTTGAGGCGGGGGCCGAAGGCCCCCGCAAACGCCGCCGGCAGGCCAAGCTGGCCAAGTCCCCCTGTCAATCCGAGGTGCCGGTGGAGCGCAGCGGAACTGGCACCGAGGATGACGGAAGGGACGGGCCAGCTTGTTCCTAATGGTTAGAACCTTCCGCGCCTTCCTACTACCCCTATCGGGAGAAACAAAGAAAAATCAAGAAAGAAATCGTTAAAAAAAGTGTTTATTTTTTTTTGGATTTTTGTCACTCTTAAGGGGTTGATCGGAGTCGCGGCGGTCATAATCAGAACCTCAGTGTCCATCGCTACCGCTGCCGATCAAATTTGGAACCGTTCCACCCATAACTCAAAAAATACCCCCCAGTCGCAACTGCGCTTTTCCAGAGTGATCTGTGACTAACGAGTCCTTACTCTTCTTGAGTAAAACGCCGTTGCGGCTGAATGCAACCCAGATGAAGGGGAATCTTTGAATAAGGAATCAAGGGTTAGTGGGGTAGTTGGTGACCACCAAGCACTTACTTCTTGTGCGGTATCCGAATGAGGTGTGACACAGAAGGGGGCCAAGACACGTCTGCCGGGGCCGATATCCGCGATGAAGGCAGAGAATCGAATGCTCTGCATCGCGGTATCCGGTCGCTCGTTCCTCCTATAAGCCCGCGAGAATTCAAATCCCTTCGGGGCTCTCCCGACACCCTTAACCCCTCCAAAATTTGGGGATGGGCAGTTTTAGGCACCCATAATACCACACTGACTGTAATTTTCCAGACTTTTGCCCTAATAATGGGTGCTATGTTCCCCTTTAAGGTGATTTTCGACAATGCCCCATATATGGTGGTGGTTCAACCCCTTTGAATGAATCAACAAAGATGCGGTTTTGCTGCCTTCGAGAAGGACCTTTGGGACATGCCTCCCCAAAATTTGAACGCGTTAGGTCTACTTGGAACGAAATGACAGGCTCTGCAAAAGGTGGGCTGCTAAATAAGACTCCCAGTGCATGTATATTGTGTTATATGGGAATTGTATTTAGGTTTGTCATATCGGTATGGTGTAGATATGATGTTAAGTAAGTCGGTGTTAAGTTCTGATATTATTCCTGTGATACCAAGCTGCTTCTGGCTGTTTTGCATTCATTGATTATTCTTTCTCCATTTTGCTTAGTTATGTCATTTGTGCTTGTCATGGTGTATAGAGCATCTTGAGGAGTAAAGATGTGATACCTAATGGTTGAGATCATCCCAGATTTTTTCTGTTGTTGCTCCTGATGTAGAAGATACATAGTTTTTGAGCCCGAGCGGAGCGAGGAGCTCTCTGCATCGACTATTCCGCTTTTTTTATTCTCCCCATTTTCAGCAAGTGTCGTTGCTATAGGTAACTGTTGTTGTTTCATTGGAGTTCCTTCATATGCCGGTAGATGGGGCCACAGAAATGGGCGGAGCTATGCCGCGGTTCTACCAACTTTCAAAATTTATAGTTATTTTAAAAATATTAATTATCGTTGTTCTTGCATTACATTCAACATCTTTTTTATCATATGTAATTGAACCCTTGGCAACTAACTGCAAATTAATAGAATGTAAATCATCTCAGCATGGCTGCTTATTGTTTCAAAATGACATTTTGGCATCGCACGAAGCGGGACGGAGTGGGCGGAGAATCTAAAACAATTGTACCAATATACTTTAAAGAAGAATTCCAGTTCCTTTAACAAAAGCAGACGTAACCAATCTGCTTGAGTCTACCATTGGGCATGTAATCACATCAAATCCGACTTATTTTAGAGTCGTCCCCTGTTCAATGAGGAGGCCTATCGTCGCCAACTTGGATCCATATTACCTATGATCTGCGCCTTGGTTGGCGCCTCACAATGCGGCCGTGGCTTGTGATGGTCGGCCACGCGAAGCCTCGTTACAATGTCGGCTTGGTCGCGCGGTCTGATAGACTGGATCACCGTGTGGCGAGTCGCGGGTTCGAATGTCAGAGCTTTCCGTATTTCCTTTCAATTTTTTTCTAAACTTAAGTTTCCAACTTGTGATAAACAATTTAATAAAACACTCATCGTTCAGTTAACGAGGGCGACTCAGTGCTGTAAGCGCTGGAATTTTTTACTGTGCCATTGAATTCATCTATGAGATTGATTGCCATGTCTCTAGTATAGCTATGACCAATAAGATTCACTTTCGGAATTGTGTTCTTAGTTTCCATCTTTATTCTTTTATCCTTTATTGATGATCTGTATTCGATCTGTATCTCGATCATTTAAATACAGTATTGTCACTTTGGTCGAACTGTACATGAATACTGCTTTTAATAATTTCATGTTTTTTTCGCAATCTGGCATGTCGGGGCCACAGCCTATTTTTGGCCAAGACGGTTTATTTCCTGTTTTCTGCCGGCCTGTTCCTTCTAAATTACTTATGGTTCTTTTGAAAGTCTTCCAGTGAGGTCTCCCTTTGGAAAGATCTTTGGTTGCCATATCTAGAATATAGCTGTTATTGGTCTTCTGATGTATGATTTGTCCTGTTTCTTCTTTTCGTTTTAACTCTTCCGTGTTGATTTTGAATTTGTATTGAATGTTCTTTGCTAGTCCGTCTGACATTGGCATGCCTTTGCCAACACTGTGCAATAGAAGCTTTTCCTGCTTCTCCAAGTAGATTTCCTTCTCTCATGTATATCGGGTTGAATGCAAATGTCTTATTTGCTGGCTTATTTTTCGGTGCTAAGTTCCCTTCTTTTCCTGATCAGCTAGTAGGTTTGTTAGTCTTTTTTTTTCTTCTTCCCTTCCAATCTATCTACTCTTGCGAGTTGAGCTATACGCTGGGTTTGGCTGTCTAACTAGAGTTGTAACCCAGAGCTAGACTCACTGTTCCTGCTGATAAAGCTGGCATTCAGGAATGGTTCTAGAAGTGGACTGGTTGTTAACCTCTTCTTCCACGTTGTTTGTTGGTACACTGGGGCTCTTAACCTAACTTCCCGATGTATTAGTATGGGCTTATCACAAGTGTCGTTCTCAATATCCGTCTTTCTTTCATTATTTAAGCACTTACTATGACTCCACTCCTTACATTGAAATGCAGCATTGCTGCCCCGTGACAACGCATCGGCGTTGCCGTGGTCCTTGCCAGGCCTATGGACAATCGAGAAATCGTACGTCTCAAACCGCTCCAACCAGCGCGCCTGCTGGCCCTCGACGGTGTCGCGCATGGTGCGGATCCACTTGAGGGCCGCGTGGTCGGTGCGCACGGTGAGCGGCCGGCCGGTGAGGTAGGGGTGGTTGGTGGGGTGGTGGTGCGCCAGGCCACAGATGATGGCGTAGAGCTCCTTGCGCGTGAGACAGTAATTCCGCTTCGCCCCCGTTGTTCCTGGGACAGCACAACTCCACAACATCTGTGAGGCGACTGTTCACAGGGTCCGCCAAGATGTCACCTAACGCTGTTAGCGAGTGAGGTACTTTAGGGAGGCCCTGCTCCTTTGCCCTTTGCATGGACGGCCTCAGTTTTGTTAAGTGAACATTCTTGACAGCTTCATCGGGGATTCTGTAAGAATAATGCGGAATTATTTTTGTATAGTAATACTTTGTCAAATTTTGCCTTCTTTGGTAAAATGTGCGCAGTGGCATTCTGTGTTGCAAATCACACCATGATGGAAACTTGAAATTTATTAAGCTCCATGGCTTGGCAACATTATTTAGCAATGAACAGAAAGTAATGGGTGGGAGGCCAGGAGACTGGTTCCAGGTAAAAATAATGAGGAGTATTGACATTGTCCTGGATTTCTTTCACACCAAGGTATGTTCATGACAAAAAAAGTATTCATCTTTCAGTTTGTCCAGAGAACTTTGTTAAAATCTCATTGGACATCATCTCACTTGGACATTTTTTTCCTAGATACTCCTTAAAGAAAGTACTTCAAGAAAAATTGTTTCGTTGGTACTTCATGAAAACAATATTAATTGACATAAACATGCTGAAATTGAACTTTTTCGAACTGAATTAATTTCAGGGATGAACCCCTACCACTTTTTGTCTAGAATTCACCACATAGTTTTTCTAAGAAAGAGTTACAATTTTTTTTTCATTTATGCTATGAAAACCACCCATAACTCTCACAGTGCTCATTTTGGGCGTGCTTAAATTGTCAGAGAATGAAGTGGTATACAGAGCACTGTATCACCTGGTCCTTGCCGCAATTGTTCAAATCCAGGCACTCCTTAGATGCCCTTTTGGGCGGTGTAGACAACAACTGAAAAATAGATCAGGACTCTCTTAAGATCGTCGCTGAAAATTTAGAAAGCAGAAGTGTCAAAAGCACATCAAATGTCTTACCGTTGGCCTCCTAGACAAAGCAACAGAGCAAGTACCAATCTGAAACAGAAGGAAAAAACAAGTTTTTCTTACAAACGGTATTCACACAATACAAGACAATATGTGAGAGAGAAATCATACATCCGTTTTCAGCCCTGGAAGGAGCTTTGGGGTTGAAGAACCTGAGGGCTTCATCTCTTTCTCACGGATTGGTGATGGAGCAGAAGGAATCTGAAATAAATAGAAAGTTTTTCTTACCCAACACACAAAGTTAGAATGACAGTACATCAGAGAAAAATCATGTATGTGTCTCTTTCGGCTTCATTTCTCTCTGGGTGATTGGCTGGAAAAGAGTGATGGTATCAGAAATGCAGGCATCTTATTACAGGCATAAAACGAATCAGGCTCATAAAAGGTATGTTTATCACATGGTGATTTCAAAGCTGAATTGGAAAAGATGTAGCCTAAGGGTTGTTTGCCTAATGTTATCTTGAGTGGGTGTAAGGGAAATCTTTTCAGGAAACACACTTACAGGGTGTTGGTGCATGATGACTATGTTCTGAATCACAGTAGGTCTCTGCGGCAGCATTGACATTTCAGGGTGGTTCATGTTCGGAGGTGCAAAGAATGGATTCAGTGGGGAATGAAGGGGAAGAGGAAAGGGATAAAAAGCAGGAGCATAGGGAGGGCGCAGGGGAAATGTGTGGGGAAGTGCTGGGAAGTTCATGGGAAAAGAATTCTGGGGTACAGTTTGGGGCATTGGCGGGAGGGAGCGAGGCTGACCGGCTTGCAGCTTGGCCTGGGCCATTTCATACAACCAGAAAGGATCTATCTGCAACAGCACGATAAAGAAGAATTCTGTTTAAGCAAATTAAATGAGTAAAATTGAAAATTAAGCAACACAAATATGCTTCCCACTTAAGACTTGCAAAGTCATTCAGTCACCACCAAATCTAACTAGTACTTCTGTGTCATTTAGCTGTGATCAGCATACAACATTTAGCTCGAGGGCCAAAGAGGGAGGAGGGGTATCTCGCTTTCCTGGACCTTTCTAATTAGCCAAGAAATAGAAATTTCGACACACTTCGCCACGCGATACAAACGGTTCTTCATAAGTTTAGAACATTTAGCTCGAGGTCAAAAGAGGAAGGGGGGTTGGGGGGGGGGGGGGCATGTATCTCGCTTTCCTGGATCTTTCTAATTAGACAAGAAATAGAAAGTTCGACACACTACGCCACGCGGCACAAACTGTTTTTTATAATTTTGAAAAGGGATGTAATGTAAAAGTGACCGCTCAGAATAGTTTGGGTAAGACCAACATGTACGGTTAAGGATACAGCTGAATTAGTCCAATACATAGGCGCCATTCAGTGCAAAATCTTTTGAATTTTGTTGAATTATGTGAATTTTAGTGAATTTCGATGAATTTTACTGAATTTCAGTGAATTATGTGAATTTCAATGAATTTCGAAAATTATAACGAATTTCGAAAATTATAATGAATTTCGATCATGTGTGCATTCCGAAATTTGAGCTGTTGTGGCGCGCTGGCACGCGGTGGTAGTATGCGAGACGTCCACACCCAGAAAACCGGTTTCTTGATTCAAAGAAACTTTGGGTCAAGGTAATTTTTCCCTTGAATCGATGGAGGCGCTCTTGATGTAAAGTAAATTTTCTTGTGTAGCAAGGGAAATTCCTTACAATTAAAGAAACTATTTCATTGTCCCCCAACGAAGGACGGCGTCTTTGAATGAAGGAAACGGTTTTCTGTGTGCAATGGCGATTTCGGCCCACTGACGGAATGGGGCTGGCACATTAAAAACTTGGGTGCTGAGGTATTTGGACGCGATTAGACCGGTAACCATGAGAGCCTCCTCTCATGCGGTAACCTAGATCGAACGAATCTCCAGGCCCTTCCAACTCGTCAGACTGCCGGGGTCAATGTCTTGGGTCTTTGTGTCAACAATTATAAATGGTCGACAGGAGGGGTGGAGGCTGCGGCATGAGACCCCACGTACCTGCGCGCGGGGCCCGCACGGCTGCGGCGTGCAGCCACACTGTGGCCTGCTCGCTGTTGTCAGAGCGCTGCTGCCGCTGCACCTCTCCCCCCCCTCTTTTCCTGCCCTTTCCGGCGCGTCCTGCGCTGCAGCCCGTGCCCTACCCCCTAGCCGTGCCGTTGCCGCCCGGTCGGCATGGCGAGCAGGCCCTGGTACCGGGTAAAAAAACAGTAGGTTTAGCAGCGACTAAAGATGGACGCGGGGGTCGGTGGGGTGTCGTCGTAACGTCAATGCGCGGGCAAGATTGGAGAACCCACCACACATTACACAGCCATGTTGCCAGGTCGCCTCTCTGCGTTCGCGCGTTCTCGCAAGCCCCCTTCAAAGGTAGGTAAAGGCACCTGCCCATGCAGCGCCATATCCCAAGTAGCACAAGTACGTATCAACACAATTTTTATACAAAATATTCTACGTCTACGATGCCACCCAAGAAGAAGAGAGAAGTTCTCTACTGTTATTGTCGGTCGCCAGAGGATAACAGGTAAATTTTAAATTTTCAACAGCCTTTGACGTAGTCTAGGTCTTCAATTTTAATTTATTGTAATAATAATTGCAGTATTTTCCCATTTCCTCATAGATTTATGATTTGTTGTGACCAATGTGAAGATTGGTTTCATGGTGACTGCGCAGGTTTAACCACCAAAGCTCTTGGTATGTATTTGCAGCATGAGTGGGGATGCTCCCTCTCATGAAACCAGTTTCCGTATTTTGATTATGCTTAACAGAATTACAGTTACCGTTTTGTGTCAAACTTAGGTGATTAATTAGAATCGTGGCTTTGCTTAAAGTGTGAAAGAAATGTGGTACACAATGCTAACAAAGAGCTGATTCATAAAAACATGGAACTTCTGCACAGTCTCATTGATGTAGAAAAAGGAAGACTTCTTTCTGAGCTTGGGACAGCATGGAAAATTGAAGTGGATCGAATCCGAGGGGTTAGTCACTCTGTAAAGTAGGTGTACACGTCCCAGAGTAAGAGTTATCAATCAAAGCATCCAGTCAGCTAATGAAATTGCTTTATCTTTTGAGGTAATGAAATTTACTCATAATGCCGCCTATGGTATTGAGGAAGACAATGCCCAAAATGAGTTGTTGCAGCTTGGTGAAACGGTGGATAATCCCATGCCACCTAATGAAAATGTAAGTTCACCTTATCTTTACCTTGATTACTTAAAAACAAAATATTATCTTGGGTACAGTAACTTGTATTAAAATTTTAATCTTGTCATCAGGCATTGGAAATTGCTAATCAAGAGCCTCCTGAAGAAACTCATCATAATTCCGCCTATGGTATTGAGGAAGACAATGCCCAAAATGAGTTGTTGCAGGTTGGTGAAACGGTGGATAATCCCATGCCACCTAATGAAAATGTAAGTTTACCTTATTTTTACCTTGATCACTTAAAAACAAAATATTATCTTGGGTACAGTAACATGTATTAAAATTTTAATCTTGCCATCAGGCCATGGATATTGCTAATAAAGAGCCTGTAGAAGAAGTTAATGAAGTTGAAGCAGATGTGCCAAGTGTAGTGCCATCAAGAAATGTGGCAAGGATGTTGAGGCGTAGAAAATTATCATTGTAATATCGTTTGCCTCACTCACAGTAATGAATGTCTGACCATTTTTCATTTTATTTTGTAACCTCCCAGTGGCTATTGAATACCTCCTAAGTTTTATTTTATTTTCTTGCTGTTAAATAAATACACTTTTCAAAACCATCTTTGTTTTTTATTGAACCAAATTTTCTGTGTACTGCTAAAATACATTACATCGCTGACATTATACAAATTACAAGATGCTGGTATCCCAAAATAACAATTAACATGATATTTTGTGTCTGCATACAGAATTTTTGACAGAGATAATAATTACAAAATTTAATGTTTAGAACCTAAGGACCGTTTAGTATCAACACAAAGCTGGAGAGAATGAGTCGCTGGTACCTTGGCCCTTTTGGGAATCCTGTCCCAAGCAGGTTGAGACGAATTGATCTGCTTAACTGTTACGTTGTAGTTGTGGTCTGATACAGCAGGCCCACAGTTCATTGCCTTGAATGGACGGCCAGTAAACTGGGCACTTTTCCCACCAAGATAGGTAGTGCGTCTAGCCTTTGATGTAGGTTGCACAGGAATTTGTGACTGGTATCTTTTCTTGATGAAGCCAAGTGCTGTTGTTCCAGTTGACTTTCCAAATGTATGGAGGGCGGACACTAAACCTGTTTGTGAGTGTTCAAACTTAAGATTTTGCTGTATGAACACCTTCATGGGTTTAGCATACGTTTCTGGGTCATCTTTAAGCTTCTGGATCCACTTAGAAAAAATCTCATTTAGAGAATCCTCCAAACCATTAATAGATTCCTGAGATTCTAATGGGTCATTTTGAGCTAATTCATCACTACTATTCACATTGTCATTACTTGCAACTTGTTGACTTGATTCATTGGATAATGGATCTTCCTATTTGGAAAAAAAGAGCAGAAGAGGGGGCAGGGGGTTATTAATTTAAACCATAATTATTAGATTTAGATTAATAATTTAAGTCATACCTGCTGAAAAGCTGGTGGATTGATTTCAACATCCAAAGGAGCAAACCACTCCGCAGGCACATTCTTGTGGCCATATGCCACTTCAAAAAGAACTTTCTTCATGGTTGGATTTTGACATTGAAGTAGTGGATGGATGAGAGAGCTGCTTATGTTAAATTGCTGAACCACAGCACACAAGTGTTTGCAAGGGTTGCCAGACTTCCCGTGAGGGCGTGAACAAACTTCAAAGTCCATCATAACATAATATTCTGAGCCTTTCAGAGAATTTTTCACGACAAAAGTGTTGGAGGGTGATGACATCATCTCACATGTGAGGTCCACAAGTTTCTCTGGTCGGATATAGTAGCGAGACTTGAATGGATTCAGCGCCCTATTATTGACAACATCAACAATTCTCCTTTCCAAATAAGCATGGTATCTGGTTAGAATGAAATCAGAAAGTTGTACAGGATTAAATGCTTTCAAGCGATGCAATATTTTGTTTTTACAAATATTTATATTGGCCTCAGAGTAATTGTTTGTGTCATTTCCTCTTGTTAGCAAATTTTCTCTTTCAAATTTTGCCCACTCTGATGCTCTAAGCACTAAATCTTGAATATGCTTCTTAACCTTAGGGTACATATTTAATTTTGGACTGTTCATTGCAGCATGCAGTTTCTCCTTGAAGTCATTCTCAGTTTCTGCATAAACAAGGTCCTTGAACAAATACAATAGCTCAGGTCTATCATTTTTTGGAATATTTTGTTCCCGGTCCCACAGGCATCTCCAGAATGCCTGTAGCACATGAAAAAGACACAGAAGGAGTATTGCATCAGGAAATGAAGATTGGAATGCATTCCTTTCACTTCTTGAATCATCAGTCATGATCAGTTTGGGCCCAACTGATGGACCTCTGCCAAAGAAGGCATCTTCAGGTAACAAAGTTTGCCAAAGTCCAATAGCTTTCCTCAGAACACTTTCACTTTCAGAAGTCACAATAAGTATACCAAGAGGAATAGCACCTGCTACAGATGGTGTGAGCAGGAGAAAGAGTCTGCAGTTGAGGCAATCCATGGTTCCTGATGAGTCAGCAAACAGAATTTCCTCCGCTGATTTAAGGAGCTGATGTGCCCTTTTCATCAGGGGGGAACATAGCACAAACACAAGATGTTGTGCGTCTTCTACAAGTTCAACTTTAACACACTCTGATTGGCACTGAATGTTGTACTCTTCACAAAGTTTCTTCATGCTTTCAACCATAGCATGACCCGTTTGAGGCCCATACTTTTCAGTGCACATTGTTCTGTACAATCTGTACACCCAAAAATTGGTTGGACATTCTGCCCCGTCCCCAGCTACTTGGTAATAGTCATCTCCATGCTTCAATTGGAGGTCGAATTTATGGGTCTCAATAGCGGACAATGCTGTGTGACCATCCTTAAGCATGTCAATAAATTTTTTCTTTGTTCCTTCATTTGGACGTCTTCTACTGAGAGCATCTACAGCATGTACTGGGTGATTGTGGGCATGCTTTATAGTAATTGTGCAAGGATAGTCACTCAAAAGCATGTCTGAGCTCCTAAAATTTGAAACAAGGAATAGAATTACACCTCAGTTAAGACCCACACATAGTTTCCTCTGAATAAATTTATTACCATGGCATCTTTTGGTTTATGGTGATTGTGATTAGGGCTGGACACTCGGTGTTCTTAGATGCAAAGACTCTTTTCTTTTTTCCATCATCTGAATTCTTGGATTTTGGCATGGTGTTATGGTGACACCTAAACAATCTCTACAATAAAATGATACCATTATTTCAGAAGCATTAAAAAAATTGTAAAATTTCTTGTTGTAAATCATTTATTACCTTAATTACAAGGCGGCTGCTATTTTCCTTGTTTGTTTTCAGAACCCGAAAATCCATGGCATTTTCAGTTTCATATTCCATCAGCCAATTTTCAGACTGAATCTTAGAGTCTATTTTTGCTCTCACTGTGGCCTTCCACTTGCTCTCATCTTCCTCCCTCAACAAGGTGCATTGAGTGACAACATAGGGAATGGAGCTAGGTAACATTTCCTGCAACAAAAAGAAGTTTCGTAAATGGGAAAGAAATATAAAATAATTGTCTAGGTGCAAGTAGCAGCAACAAAGTAAAAGTGAAAAAAAAAGGAAGAACTTACATGGACTTTTCTAAATGTTTCATTACTAATACTCTCCTCCTCAGCTTTCAGTATGATTTTCTGTGCATCCTCCTTTCTCACTCTTGTAGCAGGAATTTTTCTGCTCTTGCAACCTGCTGTTCCAGACAATTCATTGTTTGTGATACCTTTTTTTGAAACGCTGAGTTTCTTTTTCTTACGTTTGGGTAAAAAATCATCATCCAGATCATCATCCAGATTATTATTGTCATCGTAATTATTACAAGTTTCTGTTGAAGAAAATCCATCTAAAAACAATTATTTTTTATAAGAAATGAAAAATTATCACAGGAAAAAAGACCACAAGAATTTATATTGTGCATATATTCAGTTACCTTCAGGTTGCTTCCCTGCTGTTGTTTTACTCAGACCACTGCCTCCTGATGTAGTAGTTGCTAAATCTGACTGAGCTCCAACAATACTCTTGAAATAAGAATGTTACTTTTAGAGACAATTTGGAGTGGAGGCACCTTTAAGATGCAGTAAATTTCATTTTAAAAGATTACCTTAATGTTGGATGGTGGATGAGAAAGTTCAATATGAGGTGTATTTTTAATGGATTCAGCAACCAGTTTAGCATGTGACAAGTCTCTGTCAGACAATCCTTTCCCTTTGAAATGGACAATGTGATCTGGTATGGGATTAATATGAGGACGTAAAATATTGGGTGAGTGAATCTGGTCCTAAAAATGTAAGTGGATTAGACAATGATAACAAATTAAAATTAAAAACAGACAAAAACAAAATTACCCTTGGCTTGTTGACAGTGGATGAAGGAAGCTCCAAAACATTCTGGTTAAGAACACCCAGTGGTATCCTCTCTGAACCCTGATTGCCTTGTGCCTTTGCATTTAAGAAATGACAGTGGATGAAGGAATCTTCAAAACATTCTGGTTAAGAACACCCAGTGGTATCCTCTCTGAACCCTGATTGCCTTGTGCCTTTGCATTTAAGAAATGACCAGTGGGCTTGATGACAGTGGATGAAGGAATCTTCAAAACATTCTGGTTAAGAACACCCAGTGGTATCCTCTCTGAACCCTGATTGCCTTGTGCCTTCGCGTACAAAAAAATGTATACAGAGAGATGACTGCAGTCACTTTGATCCATTTAGTGTCAAGAATATGTAGCGGTCTTTATACTGAACATACGGGGGCGATAAAAGAAAGTATTATCAGAATCAGCGAGAAAATGTTGTGGAATACAATCTTAAAAATCACAATAAAAACTATTGTTCCTGCCTCCGAAAGCCCGGAGTCTGCTCTGTTACACTTCACTCTAAACTTAAGTTAACGAAACACAATGCCCAGTTTCAACAAATGGGCAAAAACTGAAAAATCACGACTGGAATCGAAGAAAGGTATATTACAACAATTACTTACCGGCTCCATTATTATTACTCGACATTAAACGATGTGTTCCCATAAGGCAGGTCGAGACAGGCCAGTACATACTATGCCGCCAATGCCCTGCTGAGTATTCCCCGGCTGTCACCGCCGCCTTGCGTCTCGCAAAACGTGTCGGTGAGAGGAAAACCGACAACATTGCAAAAGGGTGATGTTTTGTGTAACGTGTGGTGGGTTCTCCAATCTTGCAATGCGCGGGAAGTCTGGTGAATGTAGACCAGTGAATGGACACCAGTGCAACTGAAAAAGTTATATCAAAATCTGCCCCCAGGCTGGGATCAAGCCCGACATGAGGAGCGGGCGCTTCTAATGTAAGCTGATAAGCGGTTACTGTCGCTCGGCGGTCAGAGTCCAGAAGAATCAAAGCTACCTCGAGTCACTAGCCATGCCGTTGCGGAATTCAACGAAATTCATACAAAACTCATTAGAAACCATTCCACATCCACCGAAAGCAGTTAAGTAACGAGGCAAAATTTCGTGAATTTCAATAAATTTCGTGAATTTCATTGAATTTCGTGAATTTCATTGAATTTCGTGAATTTCATTGAATTTCGTGAATTTTGTGAAATTCATTGAATTTTGTGAAATTCATTGAATTTTGTGAAATTCATTGAATTTTGTGAAATTCATTGAATTTTGTGAAATTCATTGAATTTTGTGAAATTCATTGAATTTTGTGAAATTCATTGAATTTTGTGAAATTCATTGAATTTTGTGAAATTCATTGAATTTTGTGAAATTCATTGAATTTTGTGAAATTTTGTGAAATTTGAATTTTGTGAAATTCATTGAATTTTGTGAAATTCATTGAATTTCAAGAACTTTAATGAATTGCATTAATTTCAACAAATTTTAATGAATTTTATTGAATTTCATGAATTTTCTGAATTTCAATGTATTACAATGGATTTTAGTGTATTTTTTGAATTCGAATTTCGGTGTACAAACTTTTTGGTAGTTATTTCCCCCTGATGATGTTCATGCTGACACTCGCGTAATGCGTAAAGTGAATGTTGTTATCGAGTTTTTCAGAGCACCCCTGTACATGCCGCGGATGTATATTATACCGCATGGGGGGGGGGGGGGGGCGTTCCGCCGTCACAGTCGCCGTCACAGTCGCTGTCGCTGTCCGCACATACCCCCTCCCTTCGTCGTGCAGCGCCGCGCGGGCAGCGTCGGCGTCGGGCGGGCGGGCTTCGCTGCGGCTCTCTCTCTCTCTCTCTCTCTCTCTCTCTCTCTCTCTCTCTCTTCGTCGTGTGCGCCCCGCGCCGCCGCGCCGCGCTTCGTCGTGCCGCGCCGCCACGCCGCGCTGCACCGCTGCCGTCTCCCCTCCCTCTCCTCTTTCCCGTTTCCTCTCTTCTTCGTGCTGCGCTGCGCCGCGCCGCACAGACTAGTGCCTGGCTCCGCTGCATGTCCCTCTCTTTGCCTCACTTACTCTCCCTCTCTCTCCCTCTCCTCTCCTTCGTGCCGCGCCGCGACTACGCTGCGTCTCTCTCTCTCTCTCTCTCTCTCTCTCACACACACACACACACACACCTTTCCCCTTATTAGCTGCGCCGGGTGGCCGACGGGTTGCCTATCAGCCCGGCGCCGACCTAGCTGTTGCTACAAAAGGTGCATCAAATACTTCATTTTTGTGACAAACCGCTTCATTGAGCAACACATAGTTAAGGAAAATAGGAATAAAACATGAAAATATAACCCCAAAGTATCATCTGCTTTAATGACGGTTCTGTATCGTCATTTTTTAAAATTATTTGGTGCTTATTTACTCCCAAGAGCTATGAGCTCCAAGTGGGGTGTTTTCCACTTAACAGTGTGAATTTGACAGAAAAACTTGCAAGTTTGGGTACAAAATAACAAAAAGAGAGAGAACGCGAAATGTATATGAAAAATAGTATAACAATAAATAAACAATTGGTGTTGATACTATCACACTTACTTCTCTATCGCCTTGTGAAAATAAAAAATAACGCACTTTAAAAGTTTATGGGTCGTCCGCAGCTTAAAATGCAAAGGTAGGCTTTGACTGGCGACCTGTGTTTTTATAGAACACTCGAAACGTCTTCACCGGAGAGTGCACCAATGTGTACGTCACATACAATACATACATTACACACAACCTAACCCAACACTGCAAACTTGCGCGAGGGCCACGCGGTATCTGCGCCACGATCGTATCTAATCCGCATCAGGTCCAGAGCTTCTAGTCGATTCGGTAATGTAGGGAAGGGTCAGGTTGGGTCAGAACACTTGCTTCCTCGGTGTACACTAAACTTGGACCTCCTCTGCATTATCTTTATGGCAATGGAAGCATAATGAAGTAGATTGTGTTTATAACAGCCGCCAAAACACAATTACTGAAACCAGCCATTAAACAGCCAGATGTTTTTAGACATCAATTACTCCTTCACCCCCTTCACTTCAGCATCGGAGTCATTGTTTACGCTTTCATCGTCGTCAACAACCCAGCCACATAGGTCGTAAGTTGTGTACCAATAGGCACTTGAATCGGGCGATCGCCCGTCCGCCCCCCCCCCCCCCCCCCCCCCCTGTTTTTACGCGCTCGAGTGGCGGCTCCCAAGTGTATATAGACTACTTGCCATTAGAAATTAACGGGGAACTACTGACTCCTCGCAACTCCAATTAATGCAACATTTATATGCGGTAGTGATAGGCCCCCTTACATAAGCTAGCTTAGTTTTCAACGCACAAACACGCAAAGGTGGATTAAATTTCGTGTGTAATAGCTCGTGCGAGGGCTGAACTTGAACACGCACATCTGTTTTTCATCCGAATCTTTAGGGCCATCACACACAAAACTAAATCGACCTTAGTGTAAAACAGCCCATATTCATAGGCGACCCTCGTAATCAACATCGCGCATTTATCTACAATTAACGCCCCGCACCTCACCGCACTCAGAATGCACAAAACATCTCAGATCAGATAAATGCAAGTGGTGGAAAAACAACACACTTAAGTGCTGTGCCTTGAACACTTCAAACACGCGATGCAGTAGTCCTACAGGCCGTGTTTCGGTATTTTTTTAAACTCCAGAAACACCGCGACAACCTGCTAACTTCCTTATTTTTGAACGCTTTTGAGATTCTTTGTAGATCCAGTTATGCCTCAATTCTGAACTCTGATATCTACTTTATTTTGTGTATCGTAGCAATGCCGATTGTTACAAACATCTTGCAACATATAATGTTTTTCTTCATATTTTTTTCGACCGTTTCTTTAGGAACGAACAGGAGCCAAGCTAATAATTTGAAGCCGACTGTTTCTACCAGGTGTCCTACGTGAGCCGTGCCAAGGTAAAGTTAGGCAAGCCCGTATCTCAGAACACGAGCTTCGTCTCTTTTTGTCGCGTCCAGACGCGTGGGGCAGAAAGGGATGGGGCTAGTGCGCTACGGGCTTGCCTACCTTCACCTTGCCACGGCTGACGTGGGACACCTATACCATCTAGGTACACTGCTTGTACACTCCCAAAATTAAATGCGGATTTTTAAATTGCAAATAAAGTTTCCCTACCAGACCACATGCTTCTCAGTCGCTGTTTTTAATTCCCGCGACAGTTTCTACCAAGTGCCCTACGTCAGCCGTGCATGTACGTTCAATGAAGATTCTTGGCGGAGTTTCTTAAATTGATGCATGTTACAAGCAATATTAAGCTTGTTCCGTATGGTCCATGTTAGGCAAAAAAGCCCAGCATCATGTGAATATTTCGCTACCAAGAGCATCGCAAGTAACTTCCAATCATTTTGCATTGCTGGAATTAATGTGGAAAGTTCTGCATTTGTAGAAAACAGTGGCGGACTGTTTCGGAACCCTACGCCATCACGATCAATTTCAGAACAGTTCTACCTCGAACCGCTTCTAGCTTAAAAGCTTCTCGCTTTTGGCAAATTTGTCGCTACATATGGGTTTAAATGTCTGAGTTCCTTATGATTTTCGTCAATGCCTCGGTTAAGGAGGTAGTGTAACCCCTTAGAATGAAAATCAATGAAGTTGACGTTTTTGAAGCTGAGAGCGTAACCCATGGGTGGGACATACATCCTCACACAAAATGACAGACCCTGCAAAACCGCTAGAGCACCAATACCCCTTTCTTACTCTTCACGGATCGAATTCACAGATTAAATGAACAAGGTGAACCAGACCACGTCGGGGCGTAACGGCCTTCACTCATCGCAAAGCACTGTTCCGCCTGGCGCACCCCTACCTTGGCCTGCAGGCGCCAGTCATAGGGCTTTCCCTGTAAGGCTCTGCGGGGCAACAATCGCCTATCTTGATACTGGGCTGAAGCCGCTTCCAAGAGCCCTACCTTAGATATCCCCTCTGAAACGATATTAATTTACCGGAACTGATCAGGCCCAGGCCGAAAACCAACTTTCAAACTACTAGAGCTAAAACAGGGGGTTGTCTATCTCACGATCGTTTGAAAGACCCCTTTACCTTGCCCCGCTGTACGTCCAACCGTTCTCGAGCCACCGTGCGGACGAACAGACAAACAAACGGGCAGAAACTTTGGTCAGCCCCGCTAGAGGGCTTAGCTATCGCACAGCCAATAAGAAAGCGACGAAGGGTGAACTTACCGCAATGCACCGGGACGTGTAAGTAAAGTCAGCCTTCAAAAGGAACTGGAAAGCAGCGGCAGTGTCAGCTGGAGCGTGCAAGCAACACAGGAAACTCGCTGTTAAATACTGATCGGGAAAGAATGGATGTCTTTCAAAAGAAGCCTAGTCGGAAACAAACGAGAGCGGACATGCATGCGCCATGTTTCATGTCGCAGCGACCACAATGCGAAATGTAACCTAGTACACCCTGGAACATTGAACATAGTCGAACTTTATCGGGGGATGACGTCTTCTTCGTTGTGCAGTTTCTAGATAACCTCAGCTGAGACCCCATCTAACCAATCAACCTATCATAACCTAACCACATCTTATCGCCACCTGCTCTGGTTCCATAGAAAACTAGTTACCTAGTCATACATCAAAATCTTTAGTTCATTTTGCTGCCTGCATGAACACGAAACTTGAGCGGATTTTAACCGCCCGGGGAGAGTAGCGGGTTTGCTGCTTTGACGCAACACTGAGTTCGGTAAGAGACTTTAAAGTTGGGACCATCTGTTAGATCTCGAAAATCATTCGCTCATGGCTTAGTTTCACTTAACGTGGTTGTGTTTGACGCCATTACAGATGCAGTGCTCAGTATGTTTGGAAGGCTTCAACTGGCGGGGCAGGAGGCCGAAGTGCTTGCCTTGCGGACATACCTTCTGCTTGCAGTGCCTCACAAATCCCCATTTCGGAGACAAGTGTCCTTTGGATAAAAAGGTAAGTGAACTCGCCGTTATTCCGGAATGTAAAAACAAAAAAATTCTACAGCAAATGAGACCGGAGGGGCTGGGGGGGGGGGGGGCTAAACCTGATCTTGCCTCGTCAACTAGCCCGAGCAAAATCACTAGAGACCAGTGATTGTGACTATATACTTCCTGCTGCAGGCGTTTGCTGTTACTCCTGAAGACCTGGCCGAAAACTTCGTCTTGCTTGACCTCATGGAGAAGACCCCTGTGTCGTAAGAGAGACGCGAGAGAGAGTGATTTTTCCGGCGAAGTGATTAAGACATTTCCAATGAGGCTCCAAAGCAGAAATCGATAAACTAGAAAACACAGACCGGAATCATCTCAAAGGTTCTATGATAAATACTTACGGCACAGACGTCTTCAACAACGCGGAACCTGACCTCAGAATTAGTCCTAAATGTTATCCTAGGTAGTTCTAGCTGCGCCACTATTAACACTGGTGATCTTTAATAGCAGTTAACTTTTTGGAGAGCCTGTTATTTCGTTCTAAGGTGCTACAGAGTTCAAATTTTGAGAAGGCATGTCCGAAGGGTCCCTCTCGAAGGCAAGCTCGAAGGTCCTGAAACAGCAACTTATAAGGGGTTGAACTACCCCCTTATATGGGACATTGTCTTTAAAAGCTGTACACAGGATCATAATACCTGTTGTAGAGGAAACTACAGGCAGTGTGGCATAGTGTGTCACTAAAACTGCCAAATCTCGACTTTCAACCCTCTCCAACCATCCCGTCATTAAGGAGGGGGTGGGAGGGTAGTTTTTGAGTTTAGGAGTCGGAGCCAGCTTCAGAGGACATGTTGGGATAGAAGCATTGGGACGTGCCATCCCAAACTTAACACAGATCTCCAGGGCACTGCAGAATGCATTTTCTACAACTTCTTTGATCTGGTAGTCTTCAGGTAAAATTACTGGAAGGGCATGGTCTGCATCAGGTAATTTTATGGTGTGTTTGAATTGTGGAAATGCAACTGTGTCCTTCAGCTTCAAATACACATCTTGAAGGAAATCAATTCGCCTGACTCTATGTTCCATATCAAGAACGCTGAAGTTTATTACAGTGCTCTGTGTCGTAGTCATAGAGCGAAGCTTTCGAAAACATTCCTCACAGGGCTGGCTGCTAAACCTAGAGGGGCAAAACAACTCAGGTACCTCAGAATCACGTAGCTTGATGATTATTTGTATCATACCATGACCGTTCAGTTCCAGGCAGGTATAGGCGTTGGATGTGATAAAGTTGTGTTGCAGAGTGTAGCCAGGTGTTTCTAAAATCCACTGTCGCCACATCCTACAGAAAAATATCCATTTCCAGAGATATCTGACTCTCTCTAAAGGCTCCAGGAGAGGATCCAAGAAGGCTTTTGAGCTTTCCCTCATCATGTCAAGGTATACTGCAGTACCTTCACTACCTGGCACTGCTTTTCTCAAAAGTTCAGTCACCTTTTCTGCGCACAACTTCTCCGCTGACCTAAAATTCATTTTATCTTTTACATCAACACAAGTCTCAGTAAGTTCATGCTGATCTTTGCTGACCGTATTGACAAGTGTGATAATGTGGCCTCTTGAAGCCAGGAAATTTTTTCCCATTGGCATTATATCGGATGCTCTAGAAATTTTAGATCTTAATTTCACAAGAAGATGAATGGTGTCTTGGATGTACACTTGCTTGGTGACACGGTTGGCACTGAACCAAGCCCAGTACTTATCAGGTTGCCTGAAAGTTCTGCAGACCATAACTTTGAGTGCCTTTGGGTCACCATCAGTAGAACGTCGAACTACGTCAATTCCCTTTTCTTCTGCAGCAGCATCCATCGTGGTCCACCTTTGATCAACCTGATCAGCTGAGTATCGGTTGTCAGTCCCAAACAATCCCACCATGAAAGGACTGCTGCCTGGCGCCAAGGGCTGGGCCATGACCACACAGACATTGTCACTTACAACACCGTTTTCAAAGTATGAGGCTATAACTCCTGCTGATGTGGCAGGGAATGCATCAGGGACCGGAACTCCATTTCTTAGTGGTGGAACCAGTTCAACAATTTGATTACCTTTGGGATCGTACTGCACTCTTCCATCTACCCTTGTTGAATCTTCTGAAGCCCACACCTTTTTAAGTTTGTTCTGCTTTTCCAGGTTTTCACTTAGAGTCTGAAATCGGAAGGTTCCTTCCCTGAGAAGCTCCTTTCCCATGAGATTTCGTCGAACTGTAGAAATACTTGGCAGAGGAAGATTTTTCTGGCATGTCAGAATTCCATATACGAAAGGCCCAGCCAGGGTAAAAATCATAGTCCCAAAATCAGTGAGAGTGAAATTAGTAAATCTCCATCCACGAGCTTTCCTACCAGCACTGTCCATGGCACATTGCAGGAGCATTTTCATAACATTACTAATTGGAAGATCAGCAAAAAAATCACATTTCATATTCCGGCTGATAGCTTCAACCAAATCACGTTTAAGTTCTTTATTTTCTTTCAAAACTAGGTCCAACTTATTAAGAACTGGGAAGAATTCTTCAATGGTGTGGCACTGTGGAGAGACTCTGCGAAGACCACGCTAGTAGTAAGGGGGTCCCCTGGTCTCGGGTTTGTGTTGCGGGCTTGCCTACCTCCCAGGGGCGGGTGTCATATTCCGATGACGTCAGCAGGTCGCGTGCCGGGTGTCGGATGTCGCGGGCGGAGGCAATGCACTGTGGCGGTGTTTTCGCAGTGTACTGCAGCGTCAGCAGTTCTCTGAGCTATGCATCTATCTCTGTCGCTCTCGTTAGCGAAATGTGTGTTCTCTCTCACACTTATTGTGTTAAGCGTGGTGTCGTCTAGGTAGTACGGTTCACATCTGCGATATGCGCCCAGAATTTTTCGCAGTGTACTACAGTGTCGAGCTATGCATCTCTCTCTGTCGCTCTCGTTGGCGAAATGTGTGTTGTCTCGCACTCATTGTGTTATGCGTGGTGTCGTCTAAGTGGTGCAGTGCACATCTGCGATATGCGCCTAGATTTTTTCGCAGTGTACTACAGTGTCGAGCTATGCGTCTATTGGCTGGCGGGCCCGGTGCGCGGTCGGTCCGGCGCGTTTCGGCGCGGTGCGGCGCGGTGCGGCACGACCGGCGCGGGCGGGCGACCGGCGCGTTTTCGGCGCGGTGAGGGCGCGCGACAGGCGCGTTTCGGCGCGCTCGGGAGCACCACATATGATTCCGACACTGGCAATATTTGGTGCTAAAACTGCTAATCTGGGTGCTAAAGCCTCTAAACTGGGTGCTAAAGCTGCTAAACTGGGTGCCAAAGCTTCTAATCTGGGTGCCAAAGCTTCTAAACTGGGCGCTAAAACTGCTAAACTGGGTGCTAAAGCTTCTAAACTGGGTGCTAAAACTGCTAAACTGGGTGCTAAAACTGCTAATCTGGGTGCCAAAGCTTCTAAACTGGGCGCTAAAACTGCTAAACTGGGTGCTAAAGCTGCTAAACTGGGTGCCAAAGCTTCTAACTAAACTGGGTGCTAAAGCTGCTAAACTGGGTGCTAAAGCTGCTAAACTGGGTGCCAAAGCTTCTAAACTGGGTGCTAAAACTGGTAATCTGGGTGCGGCGCATTGCACGGGGTGTGGCGCGCGAATCTGGGTGGGTTTTCTTGGAAGAATAATGCACAGTGGGATATTTTCTCTTTAATTTTATTTGTCTTAGTACATTGGTCAATATCGTCTACATGCGATCAGGCTAGAGTACAGGATCATTCTATTTTGGGTGATATTAATAGTATAAGTTTTCGCAAAGGACACTTAACAGGGTAGGGATGAACGGATCGTTTGCGTTTTCTATGAGATAATCTTTTTTATGACGCCAAGGAATATCTGTATCCATCATTGTATATATTTCGTCTTTAAAGCAGCGCAATATTTTTTTCTGATTCTTGGACAAACCGCAGCCGAAGTATCCCCGCGTTAAATTGAAACAAATTTCACAAAGAAAACAAATTAATTCTTTACTTGCGCATCTTAGAATAGCTTCCCTCATCTCATAGTCTTCATCCTGCAGGACGCGTAGGAGATTTTTGTGAAGTTTCACTTTCGAGCGCTGTGCGTCCCATCCATTGTCTTCTTCATCGTCATCTGCTTCTACCTCTTCATCAACGACACTTTCCTCCTCGTCCTGATCGGTCATAGTTTGCACTATTTCTTCTTCATCATCGCTCTCTTCCTCCCATGTTTTCCAGGGAATTGGATCGTAGTCCTCATCCTCGCTTTCGCTGCTTTCCTCACTCTCTGTTTAGCTTGATTCTTTGCCCCCAGTTATTTCCCTCATATCTTCGTTCTCCTCCTCCTGATCAACGTCATCTTCGAACTCGTCGTTCTGCTCATTCTCCCGCTCGTCGTGGGGAAAATGGTTATGCTCACCTTCCTTCAATACTTGGATGCCATCTGCACTTCGTCTCGTGATCGCAGTGGCAGAGCAGTCCGACTGCGATCGAAGGCACCTCCAGTACATTTTTTCATTTTTCTCTAGTCGCTTAGTATATACGAATCCTCTGGAATATAAACGGGGAAACCCCCTAACGGATTTGACGATACGTGCTGTCATGGTTGTGATCGGTCAGATGACAAGACTGAACTGATTCTCTCGGGTACGCCGCCAAGATTAATATACTTCTCAGTGTGTGTGTGTGTGTGTGTGTGAGCGAGCGCGCGTTTGTCTGCTTGACTCCGTGGTGGATATAAAAGTAGCTGGTATTCGGTTCAAGAAAGTTTACCACTATAGTTTAGCAGTTTTAGCACCCAGTTAAGAAGCTTTAGCACCCAGTTTAGTAGTGTTAGTACACAGTTAATCCGCTTTGAAACCCCAGTTGGCAGCTTTTGGCATAAAATTTAGCAACTTTGGCAATGAGTTTAGGAGTGTGAGGGTGCGTTACCTGTTGTGATACAGTTTTGGAAGCAAGCGTAGCAGCACAGGTAGTAAGTGTTACGGCTTTGGCACCCAGTTTAGCAGTGTTAGCACCCAGTTTAGAGGCTTTAGCAGCAAATATAGCAGTGCAGTTTAGAGGCTTTAGCACCCAGATAAGCAGTACTAGCACCCAGATTACCAGTTTCAGCAACCAGTTTGGAAGCTTTGGCACCCAGTTTAGCAGCTTTAGCACCCAGTTTAGCAGCTTTAGCACCCAGTTTAGAAGCTTTGGCACCCAGATTAGCAGTTTTAGCACCCAGTTTAGAAGCTTTGCCACCCAGTTAAGCAGCTTTAGCACCCAGTTTAGAGGCTTTAGCACCCAGATTAGCAGCATAAGCACCCAGTTTAGCAATTTTAGCACCAAATATTGGCAGTGTCGGAATCATATGTGGTGCTCCCGAGCGCGCCGAAACGCGCCTGTCGCGCGCCCTCACCGCGCCGAAAACGCGCCGGTCGCCCGCCCGCGCCGCGCCGGACCCCGCCGGAACGCGCTCGCTCCCGCCCGCGCCGGTCGTGCCGCACCGCGCCGCACCGCGCCGAAACGCGCCGAACCGACCGCGCACCGCGCCCGCCAGTCAATAGACGCATAGCTCGACACTGTAGTACACTGCGAAAAAATCTAGGCGCATATCGCAGATGTGCACTGCACCACTTAGACGACACCACGCATAACACAATGAGTGCGAGACAACACACATTTCGCCAACGAGAGCGACAGAGAGAGATGCATAGCTCGACACTGTAGTACACTGCGAAAAATTCTGGGCGCATATCGCAGATGTGAACCGTACTACCTAGACGACACCACGCTTAACACAATAAGTGCGAGAGAGAACACACATTTCGCTAACGAGAGCGACAGAGATAGATGCATAGCTCAGAAAACTGCTGACGCTGCAGTACACTGCGAAAACACCGCCACAGTTGCAAAGGTCATTGCCTCCGCCCGCGACATCCGACACCCGGCACGCGACCTGCTGACGTCATTGGAATATGACACCCGCCCCTGGGAGGTAGGCAAGCCCGCAACACAAACCCGAGACCAGGGGACCCCCTTACTACTCACGCTTGGCTCTTTCAGAGCGACTGTACTGTGACCAGTCCCTTTTCTTAAAGAGAGGAGAGCTGGTCACTAATGTCCCCTCTTCTCTGCAAAATCCTCACTAGATGTTGATGATTGGCTAGTTTCCTCAGTTTGCGAAGTGTCTTGGCTTTGTAACTTCTTAAAAGGCAGTACCTTCTGGGAGCTCTTGCGCTTCCTAGCTTCTTCCAAGACATGTGATGACACATGTCTGTGGAAATTAGATGACTCCCACCTATTGTCAGTTTTCCTGAAACTGTACTCCTTCATACAGACAGGACACTTTACAAAGCATTCAATAACACCAGAATGAACATTTACACTTAAATTTAAGTGGAATCCAGGGTCTTCCGGGGTCTTCAACATCAACAATACTTCAGGCCTTTTCTTCCAGCCATTTAGTTATTTTTGTACGAGCATCATCTTTATGTTAAATAATTTCTTCATCCTGACTTGCAATGGCTTCAGAGGTCGGTTGTCCAACAGCTTGTGTAGAAGAGTCATGGGCTAAAGTCCTTGGAGTTGAAAGTGCTTTCTTCCCAGCAGATTCACAGACTTTCTTCTTCACCATAAAAACTGGAGCCATGGGCAGCCGCCTTTTATTACAAGTCATGGCAACAGAGGCCGCAATGATAGCTTCAAGTGTATATCTGTCACCCCCCATGATTTCATATTCTTCTGGCAAGTCTTTCCATATTTTGATATTTCCTCCTGAAGTATGATTGGATCTCTTTCATGGCGTTTTTTCAAAATCTTTAACCACTTCTCTCGCATGAAGGTTTCCATTTTCTGAGCATCTTTTTCTATGTCAAATTTTTTCATAGAATGGGCAGAGTTGTAGCCCATTAAATTTAAACAGTTTACCAGATGAGGATCAACGCAGAGCTTGAGTTTTCTCTTTGGCTGCTGCCAAAAATCATCTCCAACTGCTTCCTGTAACAGTAAACAATGCAGAAATTGTCATTAAACAGAAAAACACACAGAGACAAATATTTCTGTAAATTGAGTTGAAATTTTAGTCCCTCATGAGTTATTGAACAGAAAAGACAGAAAAGAAGTGGATAAAAGAAACCGCGTTGAGTATCTTACCTTGTCATGGCCAGAGGCCAACTCTTCGGATGGAGAGGCAGAGTCCTGTAGATCATCACCCATGGTGGCACACTATTTGGAGGAAATGGGAGCTGGGAAACGGCTGAAACAAAAGCTGAAATCAGAGAATAGTATGTGAAAGGACATGTAAATAAAACTTCTTTCTTGATTCTTAATCTCACTTCTGACCATCAGCGAAGAATCTGATTTAAGGCTTTATATAAAATGTATATATGAACTGCATTAAAAAATCATTTCTTCTTCCAATGAACCACACTGGGAAGTACTAGTGGCCCTTAGGGCTACTGTACACATTCTTAACCCTTTTGATCTTTGATGGCACAACTAGTTCCATCTATAACGAATTAATTTTTTACGAGTCAATTCACAAAATGAAGACCCGAAGTGAAACCAATGGGCCTAGAAGTGCAACACACACAAACGAATTGCCTAAGCTGAAAGGCATTGAACAACAATGATATAAAAGACACCAGTAGAATACTTCTTACATACCTGGTATTGTTTCCAAACACCTGAAGATGACTGCCCCTCGGCATCGCCAGCCTGGAGACGCACGCCCTGCGGTTTCGCCTCCCGAAGGAGTAGCAGACCGTTGACGGCGTGGTCGACGTGGCCCGCAGCGTTGAGACGGCCCAGCGCCAGGCGCTGGCCACCAGCGGCAGCGCGTCGGCCACAGTCCACCTCATGGGCCGGTCGGTGGCGGCGGCAAACCAGCGCTCCATCGCCAGCGGCAGCGTTGCCGGCACCTACAACAGCAGAAGCAATGTTGGCGCTGCGCCGGTACTAACCATGACCCTGACTCCTGTAAGTACAAGGAAACGACCTGCAACTACTGCAATATTGTTGGGCACATTGCAACAAAAAGAAGAGGGACATGCAGGAGCCGGGTACGTCGGGAGGCCGGCAGCGCAGACGACGCGGCGGCAAGCAAGGCAAGAATCAGGGGCTACATGCAACCGGGGCAGCAGAGACGTCGGGTGGGATGCCTAACCCGCAGGCGGACGCGCCGGAAGTGCCCGTGTCGCACTGTGAGTACAATTTCTATTTTGCTGAGGCTGTCGCAGCGCACCCCGCCGTGCACAAGCTCTCGCAGGCCGCGGTGTCCGAAGCGCTGACGCTGCCGCCGCCGCTGATTCAACGCGTGCTCGTCGACGGCAAGGAGCTCGACATGGAGCTGGATGAGGGCTGCCCAGTCGCGCTCATCAACAGCCACTTGCTGGACAAGCATTGGCCCAACAAGAGGGTGACTACCGCACCCGGTGCCGTTCTAGCTGTACCGTCGGCCTCACAAGGGAACGTTGTTAGGTGTGACACTTCGTTTTCGCTCTACCTCTGCGAGGGTGAAGGGTACCATAGTACATTTCGATTCCACCCCAAAGTTGCGTCGCTAATATTGCACGTCTCCCGAGAAACAGGGGTAACATATACCTAATAATTCAAAAAAAGCCCTAAAAAAACTAAAAAAAAAAAACGATTTTGACGAAAAGTGCTCCAAATGTCATAGAACGTCGAGAAATGACAGAATTTCCGATTTTTGAGACAAAAATATATTTCCCTCACACAGGCGCCGTCAAGGACTTTTTTTTTCTATAATATTCATAAAATCGATTTTGATGAAAAGTTCTCCAACTGTCATGAAATAGCGAAAGATGACAACATTTTCGAATTTTGAGACCTAAAAAGTTCTCCTCACAAAATGAACCTTTAAACACAATTTCCTCTCTCAAAATATTCGAGAACCTCTGAAATTAAGTTGACAAAATTAACATGACACTTTGAACATTTATCGTCAAAATCGATTTCTGAGAAATGAGTTTTTTTTAAAAAGATCTTGTGGGTCTAAAAATAAACTTTAAAAATCAAACTACGTCGATTTATTTGCCACATCTTGGAAGACTATCGAAATTACCGAGTATGAACAAAATTGCTAATTCAAACTTGGGAGTACGTGTGAGAAAAAAGTAAATATCCGGCAAGGATTACCCGAAATTTGGCAAAAAAAAACACAAAAAAAAACTTTGTTTAGTGTAAGTGCCACTGGCAGGGTTGGGCACGTTAAATTAACGATTAACGACGTTAGGGTAACGTCGTTAATTATTCATTAACGATAACGTTAACGCGTTAGTTTTGAAGAGAAGCATTAACGTTAACGAGTTAATTAATGCTATCCCTTTAACGCCCTAACGCCGTTAACGTTAATAGATATTTAATTAAATATCTGGAGATGAGATTCCGTTTCTCTCGTGTCGTTTTTTTTCTTATAAATTATACGTGTGGTCACAGCCTGTCACTTCTCAGAAGTATGCTTGGAGACAGCACACTCGAGAATGAGTGCTTGCTGACGGTGAATAGACGTTTCTGGAAGTAGTTCCGCTTATTTATCTTCAACCTAACTTTAATCGCTATATAATGTACCTCTTAAAGCTGTTTTGTTTTTCATTTAATTTTAATTGTCACAGTGACCTGCATAGTTAATGCATTCCTGAAAGCTGTTTTGTTTTTTATATAATTTTAATTGTCACAGTGACCTGCATAATTAATGCGTCTTTTAGTATAGTGCTATTTTTTGCACTTGTTTTGCAACTTGTCATTAACAAGTTATTTTTATGATATTTATTAAAACGTAATAAGTACTTCAAAGATAAGAGTTAATTCAGTCCACATCCGGTCTAACCCCCCTAAAGACATTTGCTTTAGGTATATGAAATAAAGCCAATTAATCAATCAAATCGTTCCGAAACGCACATTTATCGAACTTCAGCGTTTTATCTATATATTCCACTTTAGATTAACGTTATCGCCGTTAATCGTTAATTTTAACGTTAACGCGTTAGTTAGCATTTGACTCGGTAACGTAACGCCGATACGTTAGTCAACCCTAGATTAACGGCTAATTTTAACGCGTTAACCTTGGAGATTAACGTGCCCAACCCTGGCCACTGCGATCCGTATTCTCCGATTGAGGTCGTTTTCATCACCTTAGTATAGGAGTCTGTTTTGGTCATGGTATCTACCACTTATTTTGGAAAATAGTATAAATTTTCACAACTTTTCCAATTTGTCAAAATACGTGGTCTGAGAAAAATTATGAAAAAATTCATAGAAGACCACTACCAATGTCTGATCATCCCCACCAAATTTCAAATGTGGCCCGACACTCTAACTATGGAACGGAGCAAAAATTAGTGAACAGAAGTTCACGTAAAAGATCAGAAACCAGATTTTTGACATAACATGACGCGATATTAACAGATATGAGCACATGACCATTAAAAAGCAATAGTTTTCTTATATTTCTTCATATTTCTATCCTTTTCATGACATTTGGAGCATTTTGGGGCACGACCATAATGGTTCTGCCTTTGCGTCCCACAGGTTCCGGACGTACTGCGCACAGAGAGGGGTAAAGCAGCTGTTCACGGCGCCGCGGCACCCGCAGTCCAACGGCCGCGCGGAGCGCAAGGTGCGCTCGATCAAGGAGGCACTTCGGCGCCTGCCGTCCGGGCCGTACGAAGCTCAGCTGGACACAGTGCTCGAGAGCGCCAACATGACGCCAGGAGAGGACGGCCGCTCGCCGTCGGAGCGCCTCATGGGACACCCCGTTCGCACCGCCCTTTCTCTGGTGAGGCCCGCTCCACTGCAAGCAGTGCCAGAGCCGGCACACAGTTTCCGCCCCGGCGACGCCATCTACTACAAGCACCACGGCGACCCGGAGTGGAGGCCCGCGCTTGTGGAGCGCTGTCTGGGGGCCAGGCCACGCCGACGGGAGACATCGCCCGCCGTCATCAGGATCAGATACGGCGTCGGGTGCTGGGTAGCACTCCCGCCGTCCAGGTGCCCATACTACATGATGTTCCCCTGCCCCAGGTCACGCCTGCCCAGGTCAACGCCGAGCCCAGGGCTGGGCCCTCGCCCTCTGACTCGGATGGACCGGGTTCCCCGCGGCACCAAGGGACACCTTCGGGGACACCCTTGACAGTGTCGCCCCCACTGTATAATGTGAAACGTCAATCGAGTGTTCCCATTAGCGGGAGATGAACAGTAGCAATGTCCCGCCTTTCCGCCTACTTACAGGCGGAGAAGTAATGCCGGTTGCCTACATTGGCGGCGCCCTTTAGGCGCCCTGGTGAGGGGGGGGGGGGGGGGCAAATCCGCGCCTGCACAATCGTGGAAATAATAAATACATTGTGTGGAGTCAACTTATTATTGCATTATTCGCCCAATGTGAGAGTACATATAAATAAAGATACATTCTAATGTCTCCTCGGGAATGCAATGTGAACAAAACGCACTCAGTGCTCCTTCCATCGTGAGGAGACATTGCATTCCCTCACTTCCTAGAATTCATGCAGAAAAACTACCAAAAAAGTACAACTCTGAGTCTAGCTCTTTCAGACATTGTTTGGAATCAGTGCAAATTTTAAGTATCAACAATTTGATTTTACTAGTCTAAATCTATAGTTCATCTTGTCAAGTGAAAAAATCACAAATTCATGGACACATGCCGCGACGCTAGCGTCTGCTCCTGCGCTTGGCGGCGGAGGCGGCCGATGGCCGAGGGTTCCTGCGCAGGTCCTGCCACTCTGCGAGGTGGCAGCCGTCGGGGCCGCAAGGTCGCGACAGCGCCGCCTGGTTGATGTTGGCGGCGGCGGCGTCCACCGCGGCCGTCACCTCCCTCAGGGCCGCCTGACTGGGCTCTCCCTGCATGGTGGCCGCGTGCCGCCGCATCTCCCGGAGGAACGCCTTGTCCTCGCCAACCACGGTCTGGATCCTGCGGCAGAGCTGAGGACGAGCAGAAAAAGGCACTGGTAACGCATCGCTCCGTAGGTAATCCAGTAGGGTATTCCGAAGGAGCTCGAAACGGACAACGTCAAGAAGAAGCATCTGTTCCGTCGTCTGGGGGCTTTAAGGCGATTCAAAGCAAGAAACAAAATTATAAAAATAGAGTGCTCCGGGGTGCTCTAACTAAGGATTCAGGGCCGTGGCCAGACTTGGGTTTCGGAGGGGGATATATCACATGAATTGCCTACATTCAGGCGTTTGTTATGCGTGTTGCGGGCTACGTACGGTCTTGTAAGATTTGGCCAGAAATAAGAAACTCAGAACTGCGATACAAATCGAAAATTGTTGCCACTGCACGTGATTCTACATTAAAAAAGGGAGTTGATCCTCAAAATTTCAAGTTTTTCTATGAACGATAAGTCGGCGAACACACGTCCGCCCGAACGAACATGCGGCATCAGACTATAAGCCCGGCTCCTGCTTTCTAAAGAAACGTGTCGGGAGGGCTATAAACGACGAAAGTTGAGAGCGTCTGGAGGATGTCTTGGGCTAGACTGCGCGTTGACACTACAGACATTTCATTAAACATATCGGTGCTGTGTGTACGGTGTCGTGTGCTTTTCTAAGCATGTCGCAATACAGGGTATCTCAAAAATCACGCGTGATCCATTTTGGCTGCCATTCAGCCAGTTTTGATCGTACAGGCTCCAGCGCAAATATCCCCCCATTCAGAATTTGTTTTCCGCACCTTGCTACGACGCCTAGCATGGATTCTAGGCTAGGAAAACGAATGACTTTTTTTTTCCTTACGTTAGGATAGGTTGGTGATCCCTGCATTGAGTCCATGGATCGCTACGGATGAAGTAAATCTCGAGTTCGACCGGAGATACGAAATTTTCTCAGGGAACCGACCCCAGCTAAAATAAGTCGAGAGGTCCAGGGCAGTAGTTAATGTGTTCCCAAGGTCTGCAGGTGTCGGTGGACAAAAGAGGGCCTTCTTGGACTGAAAATGGATCTTTCGCGACAACTCGCTAACAGAGCGACCTGGGTCATGCGGTTTTCGCCAACGGACTGTTAATTAGAGCAAATCGATCAGGCGTTATTTTGGGACACCATGCATGTGTTGTGCATGTCTAAGCTTAAACATTCGCCAGACACCCACCTGACATTTTGCCAAGCCAACCTACAGACATCCGCCAGAAAAAAACTGCGATATAAATTCTTCCAATACAGCCGAGAACAAAACACCGTCCAAAAGCGCTGACTTTGACGTCCGTCACCGTGACTCTACGTGAGTTTCCTCGGAGACACTGGAATCTTAGACATGCACAAGACATCGTAAAGACAGCGGCGATGCGATGTTTAACAAAGAGTCTCTGTAGTGTATTTACGGGGTCTCAGCCTAATACATCCTAAAGACACTCGCAAGGTATACCGTTTTGAATAGGAACGTACTAAATTCAGTTAAATTCCAACGCATTAGTCGCAGAAAAAGCGCAAGAAACCTATCAATTACTCGCAAAATCGCTGCAAAATTTGACAATATTGCCCGCTGAACAAGACAAGATGTCGCACATCCAGAGGTCCAGAAAACTCAACAATTTCCTTTCTTAAGGCATTAAATAAAAACAATACATGTAATTATGTAGGCACAGAATCGTCCATTACTATACAAAAATTATCTGATATTCTGTTGTCTGATTGATTATCTTACAATTCGGAACACACACGGAAAGCGAACTCTTACGCCAGTTATGTCTGTACCTTTACTATTTCCGTGCCTGCCATGTTGCTTTGGCCGTAAATATCAGTCTGGCAGAGGGCGAACTGGGTGAGGATGGTCGCGTCCTCTGGGAACCTCATGGCGCCCTCCATGTACAGGTCCATAGTTTTCCGCACTGACCCGGGAGATTTCGAGCTGCACACAGACCTCATGAGACGCGCCAGGGAACCTAATGGGAGAGAGCCAAGAAGTGTAACACTGTTAAAAAATAATACCCTTCCCCGTAAACAGGAAAGCCTGCCTGGATTATTTTACTTTTTGGCGGGGGGGGGGGGCGGCACTGCGAAATGACAATGGCATGTTTTGCACTGTAACTCTGAAGAAAGCGGCGTCGTGTCATCCACTTTTACGTAGTTTTATAGTAATTATTGTCAAATAACGACCGACGTAAATTTATGTCTTGTATAAACTTTGTAATATAACAAATAAAGTCGTAGAAGTAGGTTAAATGTTTCACCGTGATTTTACAATTATGGTTCAACAGCGCACTGTCAAAGTAAACCTCGACAAATGGCAAAACGCTTATTATTAGCGTTGAGGATTAACGGAACGGAACTCGACGCAGTTTTGACGGAAGTCCAATGTGAACGGTAAAAACGACCCACGGAGAATGCAAAATCACTACGTCAGTGAGACGTCGATATGATCGAACAATTCCAGAGCGTCACATTTCGGGCCATTTAGACGTCAAACATAGCTGTCTGGAATATCATTTCGACGAGTCAGTGACTTGATGTTCGGCGGCCGCTGCTCATTTTCAGTAAGTCCGATTTTCATCTACCTTCACTGCTAGAAGACGTGTTGAGAAGTGACACGCCTGGACACGTGAAAATGAAATTTCGCACACACTTCGTTAAAAGCGTGTAAATAAACAATTGCGTTTGAATAGTAAATTTAACTCCAACCGTAAATAATTCAGAATTGTTTCCGGTATGAGTTTAATTCCAGCCACTGTGAATTCCACCGACCTGGATGCGGGCGCATGCGGTACGCGTCGCGCAGCAGCGCTGTCTCCTCGGCGGAGGGCGGGCTCCCTGGGCTCCCTGCCTCGGCCTCCCGACGCTCCTGCATCATGACGCCCAGCTGGTAGCGCCACTCGCCCTCCGAGGGGCACAGCTTGATGGCGTGTCGAACCAGGGACTCCCGGCCTGCCGCGGGGGTAACATCATAACTGTCACTTCGTCGAATACGGTAACGCATCCCTCGACCGAACACTATGAAATGCTTTGCGAGCACAGCTCTGTATTACAAACTTTCTTATGAATCGTTTTGTTAGTGATGTGAAAGTAATGGTACCAGTGACCGAAAGAGAAAAGGTGTCCTCCAGCAACTCACCTCCTCTTGGAACAAGGGTTACCATACTGTAAGGATCATGCGAAAAACACGGAGGCTTCGTAGGTCTTTTTGTAAGGTACGAATTAATCACAGGCTACGAAGGACTTCGTAGATTTTTGACTACGTAGACAAGTGTGTCAGGGGCAGTGAGGCGTCATATCGTCGTCACCGGCTGTCTGGTCAGTTTGACTTTCCAGTGTTCCAGCCTGGCGGCACACTCACTGATAGGGTTGGCGCCGCCTGTGCCACGCAAACCCATGATGGCGAAAATGGCCGCGTGCTGTCTCTCGTCCAGCTGGTCGGCGACCGTGATGCTGGCCAGGAGCTCGTCCACGATCCTGTGGTTAGCGGCGTCCATCTGGCCACGGTCGGTCACGCACTGGCCGACCACAAGCACGGACCACAGCGAGTCCAGGACATGCCGCAGGGCGGGCCTGGAAAGATTCACAGAAGCAAGCCGAACAGACACACTCCAGAAGACAGGGGGCGCGGGTGACCTTCCCGAGGCTCGAGAGCGTAAGTTCAAGAACAGGAACACCACCACAACGAAAACCGACGGAAACTCTCGAGCGCCGATATGATAAATAGTGATGCACAAAGAGCTAAGCCAAATACGGGAAAAACAAGACAGGCATGGAGAACGCTTTAGCGTCCTAGGACAGACTCGTTCTTTGACTTTTGAAGGAAAAGAAGGCTTTTCGAGATTTTCATAATTTAATGTTTTTGGTTCTCATATTTACGGACAATTTATGCACATTCAGTATTTGTGATTTTTTTGAATTCTGTGTTTTTCTCGCGCCTTAACTGGACAGCCACTGATGTATTACTCCGAGCGCTATGCAGAGTACGCGAAAACTGATTGTTGACTGCGGGCGACGGCTGGTCCCAAGACAAACTTCCACTGATGTGCGGTCTCTAAATACGAGTTTTTTGGTATTTTGTGTTTCAGAAATCTAATACGTCATTTTCGAAACAAAATCCTTCCCTTACGCAGTTTTCGAGATGAATCGGGGTCTTAACTGACAGGGCGAGCGCAATACTCGTTCCTTTTTTGCTTCTACGTCATAGTCGTAGTAAAGGAAGCAAAGAACGAGTAAAAACTAACATCCAAATTCACTGTAAACGCCATTTAAGTTTGTCTGTCATACCCGTCCTCGAGAGTTTCCGGAGTGTTATCGTTCTTCAACTTCCGTTTCCAAGTCTCATTGAAAACCTAAATTCCAGCGAATCGTTGAAACGGAAGGTAGTACAAAAAAAAAATGATATTACTGATAAAACTAATGAGCAAATTTACGCCCGTCTTGAAGCGTAACGTTACACTCTGCTTGAAGCGTGTGACGGGACCTCTCCACCAAACTCCTGTATGCATGAGAATCCTGCGCTTCGAAAGGCGTAACGTTGCGGCTTAGTATTTTCACTGTGGCTTCTAGCCATAGAGCTAGTAGGCTATTCTTATGATTGAACCTTTACGACGAAACGGGTGCGGAAGTCCCCGCTCTAAGGCGAGGGGCCAGAAGCTGTGACTCTTTAACTTTTTTCGCATCATCCTTTTTTGAATTCCCTGTTTCGTGGCCGAAGTAACAGTTCCAATACTGCCGAGGGGGTCTAAAACTCGAAGAAAGCAGTGCACACATTGTGAGACAATCCAAGTCGTCGATTAAAACTGTTTAAAACTGCCCTAGGAGTAGGTTTGAGCTATATTGTCCTTCATTATGAGGTACATACATCACATAGAAGAGTCGTAGAACGTGATGGACTTTAATTTCGAATTTTCTGCAAATTAGTTGCCGCAATCAACACTATCAGTGGACACTCTGGGACAGAGTTGTGGACCCCTCGGGCGCTTCTATGTCTTATTTCATGCTATGAGTCTTCCTTCAGCCCCTGCATTATTCGTAGTTTCCATGACTTAAAAGAGTTATTGTCGTGAGTAGTTAGTTGCACGCGAAGACCACCCGAGCAGGCCACCTGCGTGGCATTCAAAAATCATAAATACTCTGCAAACTCAACAGTTTGTAAGTTTGCGGGCCACTAAGTTGTTCTAAGCGCAAACAATGTATGACCCTCTCGTCTTAAGATTTGAGTGCCGAGTTACACTCGGCCTGACGCCAGGATTTCAAAATATATAGTCACACACTGTTGGAATAAAGTCATTTTAAAACGACTGAAGACTAATGATGATTGGCGATTCTGTAATGTTTTACGCAATTTCAAAATGGTTTTAGCTCGTTTCTTTTTTTAAAAGTTTTGAAATGTTTATTTTTTAAACGAGTTTTATCATTGATAAATGACTAAGCTATTTAGTTTTGAAATTGTTAAGTCATTTTAATTGGTTAATAAAGTTTTTTCTAACATTTTTTTTCCAGACCTTCACTGACACGATGTGAAGACCCGAGTTGTGGTGGTCATAATAGGCATTTAGGACAGCCATAACGTTTTTTATTTCTAGACAGAGAGGGCCATTGACCTCGTTTTTGAAACCATAGCGTCAGGATGGTCTCTCAGCGACGAGGCGATCGCCCCCCCCCCCCCCCCCCAGGGCGCCCGAAAGGTAGGCAATTCGCGTTACAATCCGCCTGAAACTAGGCAGAGAGCGGTACATCGCCCCCCCCCCCCCCCCCCCCCCTAGAGCCGCGCAAAGGGACAGGCAAAGGTGCTGCCCGAACATCTTCTTTACAGACCGGCTTGAGTGTATCAGTGACAGAAGATGCTCGGGCAAGAGCTTTGCCCGCCCGATTCGGAACACTGGAGTGGTGTTCCGTAGGAGCATACCTGTACGAGTTAATAATGCTGCACTGGTAGTTGTCTGCGAGGAATTCCGTCGGTAGCAGAAACATGTAGCAGGACGTTAATAACGTTCTAACTTTATCAACACCTTCGTCCTTACGACAGTCTCCCTGGCTCTGCTGATAAACCAGCACAAACCTGTTCAGGAACCCGTGCCACGGCGTTGGCGCCAAGCACATCTTGTCCTGAAACAGTAGCGAACAAGTGTTTTATTCTTCCTTCTAGGAGAAACGTAGGGACTCTCAGCTTACATGTTTAGGCAGGGAGTGACCTTATAGTTGCACCCAAGATCGGACTATTTTTTTCTTCTTTTAATTTCCAATATTGCCCCTTATGTCAAAACCGAAAGCATCTCTGAGAAGTTTTTCAAACCTTCCTGACTTTCGCATGGTACCTTTCACATAGTACCCATACAAGAGCGTCGGACGTAATTTCACACTCCAAAAATGCAGCGAACAGTCTCAAAACCGAGTTGAAATTCAGCTTTCTCACTCCGATAGCGAAAGAAAGACGGAGCTCGGCTTGTGAACTGACTTCAATATCATCTGTCCCTCTCCCTGCCACCCTAAAAATCGGACCTCTCCCCAGTGGGTGGTAACTCCCAGGGGCCGGCGCAGGACGCAGGACATGCGCGCGACCGGGGATTTCGCGCGCTTCGGGCGGGTAGATTTGAATCGTGTTCCGCGCCGGCGTGCTTCCGTCGGCCCTAGACACGTCCTAAAGTCCAAATATTATCCGGAATGGTTATAGTTGGTCTCGAAATGACCAAACTCGATCAAGAAACTGATTTCAAGTCTTCACCAGCCATAAATTGAAATTATAACGAAATATAACGGAATATGTTTGAATCCGGACTCCACCTTCAGACAGTTCGCAACATTTTGTGAGTTCCACAGTCATCCGAGACCCAAACATGCAACGAGCCGATTGTTCCCCTCTACTTTGCGCTCTAGATAGGCCAAACTGCACGCCTGTAAGTTGCTTCTGCGACGAATGGCGTCATTTTTTCAATTTCGTTCAAATGCCTAAACGAGTTGCCTGGACCTCCAAATCAATACTACGAATACTTTTGGAACCAAACAAGGTTTTTTTTGGAGACAACCTTTTTTCCTCTTTTGAATGGCGTCAACCGTTTGTTGGTCCGATGTCTGTGGGGCTCACAAATCCCTACACTTTACCAGGAGAGGGCGTACGTTCTTGAAATGCGATATTTAACATGAAAATGTCGGAAAGTGAAACCAATAGGGCCAAGGTACTAGGTTGTTACCTAAACTTATGTTATTTCACAAGCGACAGACCCGATAGCGCTTGGTTTTTCGTATCTCGACCGATTAAATACGGGACCTGCGAGGGACGCCATGATGGACTACTACCGTTAGCCTCGCGCAGGGTCTACGCGGCCCGTACTTTTGTAACACGATATTCGCAGCGTGTCAAGAGCGACAAAATGGGCCTACGCTCTACAAATTTCCTCAGTCCAACAAAATTATCGCCGCACTTTTTTCGGCCCCTGCTGAGACTAAGTTTTTCAAGCTAGGAACGTCAAATTTTGCATGAAGTTGCCCCCATGTGTGTTCTTGAAGGTCCTGTAGTGCCATTTTTCAATATCAACCCTTTCGGCGTGGATCATTGTTTGAGTGCCGAAGGGTAGAAATTTTTATTAAAAACAAAGTCTCTGAAACACTCTTTAAGTTGTCGGATTGAGGAAATTTTTAGACCGTAGACCCCTTTTGTCGTTCTTGACACGCTGACGCTCGAGGTGTTGTGCGGAAGCGGGATCCCCGCACATATTCGAAAAGCCCGCGGCGCGCGGGTGAAGATGCAGGCGCCCGCGGTCGCCACGGCCCCCTAGACAGAGAGACTGACCGCGGATCATATGTCACAGGCGGCTCACGGCGAGGGGTCCCTCACTGGGAACAATCTGTGTACACTTCGTCTGACAATCGCACACAATCTCGCACAATCCCGAACAATCGCACACAATCCCGAACAATCGCACACAATCCCCACAATCGCACACATTCTGGCACAATCTGGCACAATCGCACACAATCTAGCACAATCGCAATCAATCAGAGAAAAAAATACACAATCGCACACAATCCTGCCACATTCACGGCGCAATCCACTTGAAAAGTTAGGAAAACCATGTAATTCCTTATCCATCCCATTTGAATGTGTGCGCGTGCGCCTTCAAGAGGGCACTTCCCTGTCTTGCTTGAATCAACTCCCCCACTCCTTGCGCATTCGGGTGCGGTCGGGTGGTTCGGGAGGTTCGGGCCCCGCTCGGCTCGGCTCCATACAGCGTGACTCGGCTGCGCTCATTCGAGCCAAATCAACGGGTCGCTGTGCTGTTCTTTCCCGCTCAAAGTTGTTGAGGGCAGGGAAGGCGCTACAAAATACCGAGGCAATCATCCACTCCGTGTGTTCGGCTTGTGACATAACCTCGTTTACCGGCGTCTCGCATCTCGAAAGTAAGTTTTGGAATTAATGATTTTCGCGTTTGTTGTTGAGGTTGCTGGCCATCCTGGCAGGACATTTTCGCATGAACTGTCCACTACCGTTTGCATGGCATTCGTAAAGTTAATTCTATTTAATTTAATTCTAATTTAATTCTATAATTCTACAGTAATAAATTTTGACGTGCCAGTTTCTGTCGGCATCCTGTGAGAGCGGGATATGCTGAATTCGTACATTGAAACCCGTGATAAACAGTTAAAAACTTAAAAATATTCCATAGAACCATCGTTCTCAAAGGTAGCACAAAGGGCTCAGTGTTGAGTGTACACACGCAGTCGATTACTTACTTTCGATTCAGTCGAGATACCGGTTTCGAGATGCGATTGTACAAATACGATGTATCGTGCGCGCCGCGCGTGATTCAAACCAAACGGTCCCTGCCTGCTCGCCGCCAGTGCCTGCAGGAGGGCCAGTGGAAGTGGTACGCGGTACTTAGGGATTGAAGACATTAGCAGTAGAGTGCATCAACGATGTCGTCGCAGGCACAGACGTAATTTGGCCAGCATGAGCGCAAATAGCGCCTGCTGGATAGGCAACCACGTTTTTGAAATTCCACGCGTGTCGTGTGGGCTGACCTACCCTAACACTCGTAGGCGATCGGCGTCACCGTTCAACCTATTCTTGGTTAGAGAAAATTTAGACGATGCCGGGGGGGGGGGGGGGGGGGGGGGCAATAGCCTCAGCCAGGCCCCGGAAGCAAAAAATCACTGCCGAGCGCCCACAATCCTTGAAAATCGCTCACAATCGCTGAAAATCAGTGACAATCCCTCACAATGTTTGACAATCCCTCACAATCCGTGACAATCCCTCACAATCCGTGACTATCTCTCACACTCCTTGACAATCGCGCACAATCTGCACATTCACAGACAATCGCGAACAATCACCAACAATCAGCACAATCCCACACATTCACAATCGCGTGTACACTTTTCTTGAGAGTGAGGGACCCCTCGGCTCACGGCCGGGCGCATCGGAGGCCCGGGGCTGGAGCGACGGTGCGGCCGGCAGTCGTGAGCGGTAGCTAGTAGCAGACAGAAGTGCCAGATAATATTCCTGTAGTTGAAAAGGTAATAAAGTCCACGTGCATCTTATTGACCGGCTATTTCGATGACCACCTGAACTGCCGAGCAAAACAATGGTGCATCGGCCCGGGAAATCGAGCAGCCCGAATTAACGGGCGGGGACAAGAGTCCCTCCGGGAGTGCCGAATTTTTTTTCCGATTTTTGCCGCGAGTGTTAATGTGCCGCGCCTGTGTGTGTCGACGCCGAGCCCGCGGAGATGCCCCCCCCCCCACCCCCACGCCACCCAAGTGAGTAATTGCCAGTGAGAGTGAGTGAGTGAGAGTACGAATGTGTGAGGGGTAAAGCCCGGGGGTAAAGATGTTCGGCGCAAGGTACGATGCCTTTTTCCGTTGAGGAATTTATTGTCAAATCGTTGGCGACGCCAACAGATATAGAGCCTTATTTCGTCATAGCCAATAATAAGTATTTTCAGAGAAAAGACGGGTTAAGTTTGGCTGAGCAAATTTTGGAACGGCTGGACGAACTCCCGAACCAGGTTCATCCTAAAGGAGTGGATACGAAAAATTTAGACGTTCCGCTGTATTTCGTTACTCATCATTTAAAAAGCGCCGTTAATCTCCCGGCGATTCGTATTTTTGCATGCGAGGAAGAAATTGAAGAGGCTATTCCTCAAGCGTTTGAATTTTCCGTGCCCAAATTTAGAGACACAGTAAAGACTCTAAAAAGAAATTCCCCGACTTGGACAAAAGAGGACTTGATCAGGTATATAGCTCTAGTTTTCGAGCACGCGGCGCAGAAAGACAGGGCCCGTAAATTACGCCTTAAAAAGGAAAGAGACGAAGAGATGGCGCCGCCGTTGCCGCCATCCCTCCAGCCCACATTGCGTCGGTTTAACGACACAGACGTGACAGAGTGGTTCAAACATGTGAAGTCTGTGTACCAAAAACACGGCGTCGAGCCCAATGACGTACCAATGTACATTGGCGCGTTCCTCCCGGAACACGCAGTAGCCGTTCATGAAGCCCTTATCCAAAAGGGGGCAACGTGGGAGGAATACACTAAAACTCTAATTGACAGGCTGGAGGGGGATAGGTCCCCTTCCGCAATCAAAGAAAAAATTTTGGAAATGACAAGAATCCAGTTGTTGGCGGGCTCTCCGTAAGGTAGGTCTTCAAAGTGATGGAGATGGAGGATGAAGACGAGGTGGAGGATGAAGGCGAGGCTGAGGCCTAAGCCCTGCCCAACCATGATCCAGCTAATGGGCATCTTGTTAGTGCTGACAAGCGTCATGAACCGTTTAATTGATGAAATTGTGGCCATGGGCGGGGGCCAGGTCCCGTTGTGGACCCCCTTGAAGGTGTTGTCGACCTCTTCCTGGACTTGGTTCTGGAGAAACAGGGACAAGTAATTTCCAAAGTAGTGGCCGAGAAGGAAGGCCTGGATGGAGAGCTGCAGTCTGCTTTAAAAAGAGTGAAGACTCTAGAGGAGAGAGTGGCTGAGAGATTTTTTCGCTCCATCAAGGCACCTTACTGGAAATAGTGAAATACCACCATTAAAGAAATTAAGAGACCTTCAACGCCAGGATTTGACACTGCTGAAAATCATTCAGCAATTTGATGCGGAAGGGCGACCAATGCCCCATGCAGAGCGGATAGGATCGGCTCTGAAATTCCGTGTGGTTAATGGAATCTTGGTGACAAATACGACACCACCCAGAACTATTGTCCCAAGGGTTGTCGTGTCTACCATTCTCCAGCAGTTTCATGACCTGGCGTTGCACAGTGGAGAAAAGGTTATGACTTTGGCAGTGACTAGGTTCTATTTCTGGGAAGGAATGAGAAAAGACATTAGAGATTGGGTACAATCGTGTATTCTGTGTGCAGAATTTAAGGCGCACAATAAGAAGTATGGGCATCTGAAGTCCATACCATCTGCAGATGTTTTTCAGGTCATACAGGCAGATTTTTGCCATATTTTTACGGGTAATAAGATCGACTATAAACAGTGCCTTGTAATCTGTGATGTACATAGTAATTATACAAGCCTTTATCCATGTAAGAAAGCCTCTGTTAAAGAGCTTATTAAAGGACTAAGTTCATTTTTCTTTAGGTTTGGCGTTCCAAGAAAACTTATGTTGGACGCTTCAGGATTAAGTAGAGCAAGAGAACTACATACGTTCCTTAGCGATTTAAATATAGAACTTATAGTAGCAGCTTCCCACGCCCACTTTTCAGCTGGGCGAGTGGAAAGCCAAGTTAAGAGACTAGTATCGGCAGTTAAGTTTGCGGTTAATAATAATATGGCTAATAAAAGGATCTGGCATAAATTCATACCTAAAATAGAATTCTTTTTGAATAATACCCCACAGATAGCTTTCGGCATATCAGCGCATGAAATCGTCTATGGACGATTACTGAATACGCCGTTTATGTTAAAAACAACAGTCCATCCAGCAGAAAGACGTGTTGAAAGGAGGCTTGAGCTGCTAAGGCAAATCCATAAAGAGGCACTAAGGGCTAGAAAGGACGCGGTATTGGACTATAAAGAGAAATATGATAAAAACCGCATTGCAATAAAATTCCAGAAAGGGGCGCCAGTCTTTGTTTGGTTTGAGCGTAAGGCGTCTCTGGCCAACCCGACTAAATTGCAGAAACGATATAGGCTAGGCACAGTACATAAGAAAGTTACAGATACCCTTTACATTGTCAATTTTAAAAGGCCAATGGGCAAGGTATGGAAACGCCTTACTCATGTGACGCATATGAAACCTGCTAAGCCGAGGCCCCAAAAGCTTCGCCAAGTGGACGGAGATATTTTGATTATTAATCAAGGTGAGGCAGATGTTTTTCTTTTGCCTGTGACAAAGGTAACAACACAGGGTTCTGAGTTTCCGTCTTCTGTCCCTTCGCTAGGAAGGGACTGCACCGCAGAGTTAGAACGCGCAGAAGAATGCGGTGGAGTGCACATAGCCACTAATGCTAATCGCACAAAGGCATTCTGCACACTGTGTGCAACGAAAAAAATATGGAATAAATATTATTAACTTGTTGAGATAACTTAAATTACCTCCGGAGGACATTATTTATCAAAGTTAATAAAAGATCTAGAGAGTGAGAGTTAAGTCGAATCGTAGAACAGGGAAGTAAATGGGGATGAAAAAGGGAAAGTTTTTTTTCTAAAATAAAAGAAGGTTGTGCCACCTACATATATTGTAACGATGTTGCTGTAGATCTAATTAAGTTAAGCCGAGATTTTACCGGGAAATCTCACTAGTCAAGTACGGTAAGATGGGGAGCAATTTTGTTGCAGTATTATGTTGACGGCGGGACAACCACGGGAAAGCGTGCACGCTGTAATTTCGGAAAGTTTGGGGATAATGGGTACTGAATTGCGAACATGATACTTTACTCCCAGTGTGATCTGAGATTCGATGAATGGTTCAGGATACAATGTACGAAATAAGAAGATAGGCTCAATAGAAGGGTAGGCCACCCAACGTGCGCTACAGTGCGAATGGATACACGGGTACGGCGCTCAATTGGGTGTGAGACTAACTGCGCATGGGTATGCAAGTTGAACATGTGAGTGCGTGAGTGGGTGCGTGTGTTGGTGTGTGTGTACGAGGAGGTTTGTGAGTGTTAAAATGTGTGTGAATGATAATGGCAAACCAGGGTGGACAGGGGTCTCCGCGGCCGAGTCGGCACACCGGTGAGTACCACCACACAAAATTTAGAGTATTCACTTAGGCCCTCCCCCTTGCTCCTCCACTCTGTTTCAGCAGAGACTACGTCCCGATCATGCACATCGTTTTCGAGGATTCGCCGGTGGAATCGGCGCCCGCTCCCGTGCCCATTCTACATTGCGTTAGCCATTGTGGACGTATGGGAGCAGGAGTAGCTAAAACTTTAAATTCCTTGTTTGACGTTAGGGAGGAGTTCCAGGCCACAGAGCGATGTTGCCCAGGCCTGGTTGCCATCCCAAGACAAACTAGATATATCCTAAATTTAATAACAAAAAAGTATTTTTTCCAAAAACCAACATTAACTGACTTTAAACAGGCACTGTTTGGCCTGAGGGAATTTATCCTTAAACATAACTGCAAACATGTAGCGGCACCAGCCCTCGGGACAGGCCGCGATAAACTGCCCTTTGATGCTGTCATGGCCGCCATGACGGAAGTTTTGCACGATGTGGACGTTATAATTCATATTCATTTACCTGGCTACTAAGTAATACTCGCTCACGACGCCGCTAATAATACTACTTTTCTCCCACGAACTTAGGTGCTTCAAAATGTCCTGGACGTCGCCGCCAAGGTTGCGGCAGCCCTTGCTGCTTTTGATTTATGTAATAACTATACAAGCAAATGTTGTAAACTATGGGCTGGACCGCATGGAAGTTCTTCAAACGAGGGGACTGCACCTCGTCCATTATGATAAAATAATTGCTTCTGGAACGATCATGACCCAATTTGGCACCAACTTACCACAAATGGCTATATCTAGAGAGAATAAAATTCCGCACCTCTGTACGCCAAACTCGACATCGTTTCTGGACAAAATATGCCAAACACTGCAACATCTTGACGAGCGCGCAGACAGCCTTGTGGCAGAACTGGCGACCGTTTTTCATTCTATACAGGCTCCAGAAAGGGTGAAGAGGGAGGTTAGTACTTTTAAAGAAAGAGGATTTTTGCCATTTATAGGAACAATTAATAAATACCTATGGGGTCAGGCCACAGAAAGCGATATTGAGATTGTTATTAATAAGGTAAATGAGATGGGAAGCCAGGTTCGAGTATTACAAAATAATACCGCCTCGCTAATTGAAACTGTGAATCATAATGCGTACCAGATGGACCACCTCGGCCGTCAGGTAGATACTAAATTCCAACAGTTTGCTAGAGTGCACGCCGAGTTGGCCCGCGAAGTTAATAACTTAACATCTGAGGCCCAGCGAATTTTCGCGGCAGTTGTCGTTAATTTGGTATGGGAGTCAAAAGTTGCCCTGTTAACTAGCCATTTATTTATCCTTAAAGAAATCTATAGCTCCTGTAAACGAAACCGGTTGTCCAAATTGGCTGTACCTGAAGCCCAGTTGCGATCCTTCTTAACTGAAAAACAAAAAATTCTCGGCGAGACGGGTCTGCAATTAGCAATACCTTTGGATAAGCTCGAAATGTAACATTGCAGTTGCGCCTAAATATTACCATTCCTATTGTCCAAATTAATTCACGCTTTCAGGTATTTTCAATCAGCCCGATTAAATTTCTACTTGACGGGCTGACATGTAAAATTATCGAGGGCCAAAAATTCTTTGCTTCGGATGGTCACACAGAGGCATTCCAGACGAAAAAAGCCACCCGTTTTTCGACCCCTTCCGAATTTGATCCCACACGGTTTATGGGTTCCTTTCATGCATAGGGACTGCCGAAAAGTCCCTATAGCAATTTCCGATCATTCCTATAAGATCTATAGGGGTCGCAAAGCCCCCAAAACAGCTGTTTTAGACCATTTGGGACTAGATGGGTTCTCGAAGACTGCCGACCAAAAAAAGTCCCAAATGGGTGTCGTCAGACCACAAAAGTACGCTCTATCGAATTCCGTTCCGTTAAAGGGTCTACGGTTCATGGTTTAGGCACCAGAGCCACGCAAACTTTCACCATATTAAACATTTTAGTTATTTTTTTTATAAAATTTTTTAAACTATTTTCCCAGGGTAAACACATCGAAATAGAGCCCTATGGGCGAAAATTTTAAGGAAAATGTCGTATCTCCAACCGTTTAGCCGCTATACTTTAAAATCTTTCCTTATTTATTCACTAAGAAAAGAAAAACTGTTGGTTATTTTTAACGTATAGCGACTAAACGGTTGGAGATACGACATTTTCCTTAAAATTTTCGCCCAGAGGGCTCTATTTTGATGTGTTTACCCTAGGAAAACAGTTTAAAAAATTTTATAAAAAAAATAACTAAAATGTTTAATTTGGTGAAAGTTTGCGTGGCTCTGGTGCCCAAACCATGAACCGTAGACCCTTTAACGGAACGGAATTCGATAGAGCGTACTTTTGTGGTCTGACGACACCCATTTGGGACTTTTTTTGGTCGGCAGTCTTCGAGAACCCATCTAGTCCCAAATGGTCTAAAACAGCTGTTTTGGGGGCTTTGCGACCCCTATAGATCTTATAGGAATGATCGGAAATTGCTATAGGGACTTTTCGGCAGTCCCTATGCATGAAAGGAACCCATAAACCGTGTGGGATCAAATTCGGAAGGGGTCGAAAAACGGGTGGCTTTTTTCGTCTGGAATGCCTCACAGTGAGAAGTCTCACGGATCCACTCACCGAAAATAACGTTTACCTCTTGCCCCGCTTTAACAGTCCTAGTGATCTCAGTAGCTGCGTGCTCGGACTTCTGCACGAAAAAGACGTCCGCGCCCTATCCCAGGCATGCCAACTGCAGTGTGAATTCACGAACGCCACCACGGTGCAACCGATTACAACTAATGAATATGCTATTCTTAACCCGGCCTTACCACTAGAAATTGCATGTTCCACTCAAGTTGTTAAAAGGATACAGCCAATAATAGCGGGGAGTATTAAGATCACCCTCCCATGCCACTGTGCGTTGCAGGAGGTTCATAGCGAACGTACAGTTATCTTAGTTTACGCCATGGCCAACTGCTATGTGAAATCAGACATCCTTGAGGGACTACAGATAAACTCCAAGTGGACCAATGACGACGTAAAAATGACAGACCTGGCATTCGTGCAGAACTTCACAAAAAACAACAGTTCGCAACAAACTTTTGACGATATAGAATTAGACGTACATACAGTAAGGCCCTTACCAACGCCCCCACAGTGGGAGCCGATAAAAATTATCAGTTCTAACTGGTTTCAAACGTTCTTTGTCGGGGGCGTTTTCCTGTCCAGCATTTGTGCTCTATGCTATTGCATTACGATAAAAACAAACTTTTGGAGACTTGCGTGGTCCTGCGGTGTCAAATTCTGCTGTAAATTTAAAAATTCCGAAACTGCCGTTTAATAAATAAGTCTCTTAGCTTAGTAAGATTTCAGAATGTAAGGTATAATAGTTGTGGGGTTATGTTTATGCGGGTTATACTCTTATACATATAATGTTACACTGTGTGCATTGTATATGAAGTGTTTGGAAGGTTTATTTTTTTTTAATCTCTCTTCTCCTTAGCAAAAAAAAAAAAAAAAAAGTTTCAGTTGGATTTATTTGAAAAGGTAATCTGTATTTGGGTGTAGTAATAGCGTCCTTGTGGCTCGAAAATTGCGTTTTTTTTATTGGAATTTGTAGATAGTAGTTGCAGTAAGGTAGAATAGTTGAGTCGGGGCTGCAGCACGCCGAGCGGCGCCCGCCCCCGTGACCACAACGGCCCGCGTTCCAGACGGACCGAGGAAGGCCGAGGAGGACGCTCGTCCTCACCCCGAGGTGCCCCAAATCCATATCAATCAACACTGGCCGTCGCACCTGCAGTTTACATAGCGTTGTTGTCGAGTCATGTAATGAGGAGACACAATCATCTGAAGGATCTGATTGCCCTATGCGAGTCTCTTTGAGAGGAGCCGGACGGTCATGAACGCTGCTCACGACCCAGCCGAGGGACAACTAGCGGCGGCCAGAGCGCAGTCGCCGCACCGATGAGGCCCGCAACGCGGCCCACCGGCACACACCGAGGCAAGGCTTGCCGAGTCCTTCGCGGAGGAGGCGTGACTCGAGGGCGTAGCCCGATAGTCACCCCCTGGCCGAGTCCTCCGGGAGGAGGCCACACACGGGAAGGCGTGAGGCGCGCCCGTGGGGGAAGCTTTGTCTGCGGCGACTGGCGCCATCGAGGGAAGCCCAGGCACGCAGGGGCGTGCGAGTCGTGGCAACACTCATCCCGGCAGCGCAGTGCGCACCGGAGAAGCCCGACTCTGCTACCCGGGACCGTGTATACACGCCCGGCAGTACTGGCCCAGCATTCATCTGAGCACCTGGGATGAAGAGACGACCCCAGGGCGGCGGCGGGGTCCACAACTGGAGGTCACGTGGGTGCGGGGGCTGCGAGGAAGCGCGGACCCGACAGGAAGAAGTAGAGTAGGGATAGTATAGGATAGGTTAAGAAACGCCACGACAGGCGTCTGTGACAATGATCCGCGAGCAGCGAGTCGAAATTCAAAATTACCTTAATTAGCATTGTAGAAAACGTCGTAATTTTTTTTATTATATTGTTCCCCTATTTACTGTTGGGTGTACTTAATTTGTCGGGGTCGACAAATTTTTTAGGCGGGGCGGATGTTGTGCGGAAGCGGGATCCCCGCACATATTCGAAAAGCCCGCGGCGCGCGGGTGAAGATGCAGGCGCCCGCGGTCGCCACGGCCCCCTAGACAGAGAGACTGACCGCGGATCATATGTCACAGGCGGCTCACGGCCGGGCGCATCGGAGGCCCGGGGCTGGAGCGACGGTGCGGCCGGCAGTCGTGAGCGGTAGCTAGTAGCAGACAGAAGTGCCAGATAATATTCCTGTAGTAGAAAAGGTAATAAAGTCCACGTGCATCTTATTGACCGGCTATTTCGATGACCACCTGAACTGCCGAGCAAAACAGAGGGGCAATTCACTCCTGTAGTATCCTGTACACAGTGTCCTGTAGTACTTTGTAATACTGTTGTAATACCTTTCTCTAATACCACAAATCCAAACTTTTTGGCCCTAAGACATCAAAAAATGTATAAATATTTGAAAATATTAGGTTTATTCACCTTGTAGTACCTACTACAAACTACTACAGCTGTAGTACCCTGTACATAGAGTCTCAGAGTGAATCGCCCCTTGCTGACGCTCGATTTTTTTTTAGTGCAAACCGACCCTCTTCCCTTACTTTTCCACCACCACACAAAGGTGGATTTCAGAAGTTGAAAAAAAAATGATTGTAATTAAGATACTCCTGCACTGGGTACCTGGACATAAAATTTCAATCCCCTGGCATCAACCCTGTGAGCTACATAACGCAGGAGGTTGGTGCCAGGGGATTGAAATTTCATGTCCAGGTACCCAGTGCGGGGGTATCTTCATTGAAATCGTCTTTTTTTTTTTTTTCGACCCTTAAAATCCACCTCCGTGTGGGAGTAGGAAAAATGAGGGAAGATGGGTGGGCTTGTCCTAAAAAAAAATAATCGAGCGTCAGCGTGTCAAGAACGACAGAAGGGGCCTACTCTCAAAAAATTTCCTCAATCCGGGTGATTCAGGGACCCTTTTTTTGACGAAATTTCCACCCTTCGGCACTCAAACAATAACTCACGCCGGAGGGATTGATATTGAAAAATGGCACTTCAGGACCTTCAAGAACACACATGGGGGCAACTTCATGCCAAATTTGACGCTCCTAGCTTGAAAAACTTAGTCTCAGCGGAGGCCGAAAAAATGGCGGCGCTAATTTTGTTGACGGATGTAGGAGGCCGCGGCCAGCCAGCCAACTTTGCGACAGTTAAGTCTCGCTACAATTCCCCTCACATATCCCGTTTTACATTGTTTCTCCAGCCGCTGTACCCTACGACTATTTAGCATACCTCGTATACCGCGGTGTCACGCCAGCCATCCTAACCTTTTCCTAATCTTTTCAAAAATCAAAACTTAAAAACTTGGAAATCACCCACGTTCCCTTCGTCAATGAAAATTAACTAGGAGTTTATCAAATAAATTTCCGAATTACATAAACAAATAAACATAAAAATTTAACTACATCTATTTTTGAGACACTTTAGGCCTACCAGTATTTCACGAAGTGTAAAAGTATTTTTTTAAATAGTGCATTTAGTCCATAAACTGTATGTCTCCGATTATTTTTTGGAACTCATAATTTGTTGCACAATTTTCAAATATAATGAGACGTTCGTTTTTTAACCATTTGAATTGAATACAATTTTACTCTGCGTACTATGTGGAACCACGGTTACGTGTGATCTCGGGCCACTTAACAAACTTACGCGACTTTGTTTAACTTCTGGACTAATTCTATCTTTCTATATTTGAACGTTCTAGCATGCCAGTTTAGTCATACTATACCATGAAGTTTGCAATTGCATCCACGGAAACAATCGGCCAATTCCAAACGTAAGGGTTTTGATGGCCTCTCATCTGCCAAGTGATGCTGCTTGACGTCATCTCTTCGTGTGAAAATCCTTTGAGACCACTGCAAAAGGTGAAGAGAACGTTCACCGGTGTATGTGACAGAATTAGACAAAACATGACAGAAGTATTTACGGACAGAGCGATGCATAATAGTTAGCGAGAACGCCATTTTAACGAACGAACGCAAAATTGAAAGCACTGGGACCAAACCGCGCTTTCACTTCACAACCACATCTGTTTATTCATTTGAAGTGTAGTGTGAAGATGGACCTCGCTTGACGTTGACGCCGTGCGCCCCTTTCCCGAAGATTCTCCCGTTTTCGCTTGGATTCTGTTTTTATTCCAGGGGCGTACGGCGTTAGCGTCACACTGGACCAGCCTTCACCAAAACCACAACCTATCTTTAAAAACTTGATGGTAGATCCAGTGAAGCTGTTTTCGTGGGCTATGCACCGCACGGTTACAGACTCTGAGATCCAAGAAACAGAAAAACATGTATATCAAGAGATATTATCTTTACTGGTAGGCTGGACGATCAAATTAATCCATCACCTAACAATACAATTGATCTCAGGATAAACACTAAAAACAGCAACAGAGTAAACAGAAATTCCAGCGCCTGCAACACTGAGTCGCCCTCTTTAACCAAACGACGAGTGTTTATAATAAATTGTTTCTCACAGCTTGTAAATATAAGTTCAGAAAAAAAGAGAAGAAAAACGGAAAAATCCATCATTCGAACCGGTGACCCGCCGCACGCCGAACCGGTCCATCAGACCGCGCGGAAGCTGACACTGTTAACGAGGTTCCGTGTGGCTGACCATTACAAGCCACTCCCGGGGTGCGGTGCCCTAACCAAAGCGCAAAGCGATGCGAATATGCAGCCAAGTTGGCGACAATAGGCCTCGTCACTGAACTAAGGAGTACTCTAAAATTAATCGGAAATTATTGGCTGAGCGATAGCGAAGCCCTTACCCCACTGGCCCAAAAATGTTTTGTCTGTTTGTCTGCGTGTCTGTCTGTCTGTCCGCGCGATTTCTCGAGAACGGTTCATCGTAGAGGGCTCAAATTTGGACCACAATCTCCTTGCATCATACCGGAGTCAACCTCACCTCGGGGGCATCCTACTTCAGGTGCTGCTGCAGGTGCCGGTTGACAAACCAGGGCCTTCTTGTGCAAGAACTGGAACAGGGGGGCTAACTTCTAAATCGTGCCGATTTTCAAACATGAACATGGCGACCTACCCCTTCTAAAATCACCCAAAGACCCAAGTCAAGATGGCGAAATCGACCCCAGGTGCTGCTGCAGGTGCTAGTGGTCAAAACGAGGCCTTCTTGGGCAGGAGCAGGAACAAATAGTAAAACTGCTAAACAAGCTGTATTTTGAGCTTAAAGATCGGAACCGACCCCGCTCGCAATACACTCAGAACTTCAATTACAATGCCAAAAACGACCCCAGGTGCTGCTGCAGGTGCGGGTTGGCAAAACTGGTCCTTCTTGTGCAGGAACTGGAACAGGAGGGCAAACTTCTGAACAAACCGTATATCAAACGTGAACATGGCGACTGACCTCTTCTAAAATCACCCAAAGACCCGAGTAAAGATGGCGAAGTCGACCCCAGGTGCTGCTGCCGGTGCTAGTGGTCAAAACAAGGCCTTCTTGTGCAGGAACTGGAACAGAAGGGCAAACTTCTCAACAAACCGTATATCAAACTTGAACATGGCGACTGACCTCTTCTAAAATCACCCAAAGACCCGAGTAAAGATGGCGAAGTCGACCCCAGGTGCTGCTGCCGGTGCTAGTGGTCAAAACAAGGCCTTCTTGGGCAGGAGCAGGAACAAATAGAAAAACTGCTAAACAAGCTGTAATTTGAGCTTAAAGATCGGAACCGACCCCGCTCGCAATACACTCAGAACTTCAATTACAATGCCGAAAACGACCCCAGGTGCTGCTGCAGGTGCCGGTTGGCAAAACAGGGCCTTCTTGAGCACAAACTAGAAGATGTGGGCAAACTTTTAAATCGTGCAGAATTTTAAACTTCAACATGGCCACCACCTCCATCTAAAGTCACCCCAAGACTCCATTCAACATGCCGAAATTAACCCCAGGTGATGCTGCAGGTGCTAGGGGTCAAGACAGGACCTTCTTGGGCAGGAACTGGAACGGGGGCCAAATTCTAAATCGTGCAGAATATCAAACTTAAACATGGCGAATGACCCCCTCTAAAATCACCCCAAGACTCCATTCAACATGCCGAAATCTACCCCAGGTGATGCTGCAGGTGCTAGGGGTCAAAACAGGGCCTTCTTGGGCAGGAACTGGAACGGGGTGCCAAATTCTAAATCGTGCAGAATATAAAACTTTAACATGGCGACCGACCCCCTCTTAAATCACCCTAAGACCCAATTCAAAATGCCAAATTTGACCTTTAGGGACTGCTGCAGGTGCTGGGGGCCAAACCAGGGCATTCTTGAGCAGGAGCAGGAACAAAAGGAAAAACTGCTAAAAAAGCAGTATTTTGAACTAAAAGATGGGAACCGATAACGCTTAAAATACACTCAGGACCTCAATCACAATCCTGAAGAAGACCCCAGGTGCTGCTGATGGTGCCAGTTGTCAAAGCCGGGCCTCCTTGGACCGGAACCGGTTAGGTTAGGGTAGGGTAGGTTAGGTTTGAGCAGCATTGAGTACGGCAGAGAAGTCCACAATGAGTAGCTGAAGTTGGAGTAGGCTAGGTCAGAGTAGGGTAGGTTAGTTTAGAGTAGGGTAGGCTATGTTAGAGTAGGAAAGGGTAGGTTAGGAAGTCCACAATGAGTAGGGGAAGTTGGAGTAGGCTAGGTCTGAGAAGTGTAAGTTAGTTTAGAGTAGGGTAGGCAAGGTTAGAGTAGGGAAGGGTAGGTAAGGTTGGAGTAGGCTTAGGGTAAGTTAAGTTAGAGTTAAGCACGATTAAGTACGGTAGAGAAGTTCACAATACTGTGGGAGTAGGTACGTCCAGGGGTTAGGTTAGAAGCGTAGCGTCCCTCGCGCCTCAAGACCGGCGCCCGCAGGGCGCCGTACTGACTAATTAGCCCCGCAGGGTCCCACACGCCCGGTGACAGCCGCCGGCAGGCCAAGGTAGGTGTACGCAAGGCGTGGAGGGGCGGAACAGTGGTTCGCGGTGAGCGAAGCCTGTTACGCCACGACGCGGTCTGGCGTACGCCTACCTTGTGAATTATATTGGTACAATTGTTTTAGATTCTCTGCCCCATACGTGTGATGCCAATGTGTAATTTTGAAACAAAAAGCAGCAATGTTGAGATGTGTTAATCTGCAGTAGTTACCACGGGTTCAACTATATGCTATGATAAATAAGACGTAATATAGAACGTGGGAACAACGACGTTTGATATTTTAAAAATGAAAATAAATTTTGAAATTTGGCAGAACTGAAGCATAGCTCCGCCCATTCTTGTGGTGCCATCTAGCGCTCTGGCAGAGAACTCCAAGGGAGCAACAAGTTACCAGCAGCAACGACACTTGTTCAGGGTGTGCGGAGAAGAAAAATTACAAGCTGGCCAGTCCCTCCGTCAAACTTCGGTGCCAGTTCCGCTGCGCTGCACCGGCACCTCGGTTTGACAGGGGGACCTGGTCAGCTTGGCCTGCCGGCGGCGTTTGCGGTGACCTTCGGCCCCCCGCCTCCAGTCTCCATAGAAGTGCCCGACAGGACATGGATTCGTTACGATTAAAATCGTTAACCTGAGCCCGTCCCGCGTTACTGTGCGCGCCACATTCATAAGGCATCTGCGGCTGTAGCCAACCCTAACCTCTGAACACAAAAACAGAAATGTTTACATTACTCAAAAATGCGGTACAAATCGGAAATTGTTGCCATCGCTTGTGATTCTACGCAAAAAAAGGAGTTGATCCTAAAAATTTGAAGTTTTCCTATCAATGACAGGCCGGCGTACACACGTCTGCCCGAACAAATATGCGGCATCAGACTATAAGCCCGGCTCCTGCCGTTTCTAAAGTAACGTGTCGGGACCGGCTAAAAAGCTGAGTAGTCGATGCATAGAGCACCTCGCTGACCTCGCTCCGCTCGGGCTCAAAAATCAAAGTGATCATCAAATGGGTCAACATGAGGGTGAAATGTGGAATCAAAACTTTATTGATGACGACCATGAAGAAGAATCGGACCATGAAACCCAGTCTGTGCATTCTGAAGTAACTGCAGAAGAACCTCTCAGATATAATCTACGAGAAAAGGCACAAATTAAACTATCACAAAGGTCCAATGAATACGAGATGCACTGAAGCACTGAGGGAACACAGATAAAATGTGGGGACTTGGCAAAGGACGGAAGATGGAGACAAGCCATCCAGGGTGAAATAGACTCCCTAAATAAAAAACCAAGTATTGCAATATGTTGATAGAGTAAAGCTGCCTGTAAGCAAATCCTCTCCAGCGTATGGATTTTCTAAGAAAAAGAGGATTGAACGTGTAAAGCGAGACTAGTGGCAAGGGGATGTGAACATGCAAACTCTGTTGACTACAAGGAAATCTACAGTCCAGTAATAGATGCGTCTAACCTTCGCCTGCTGCTAGCTTCGGCTGCCAAAGACAACATGTTAATTAAGACGTTTGATATAAAAACAGCTTTTCTACATGGAAACCTAGATGATGAAATCTTCATGAAGGTACCTGAAGGCTGAAGGCTTCCAAGGTGGAGATAAAATTTGCCTATTCAAAAAGGGGTTGAATGGCCTAAAGCAGCCGCCGCTTAGGTGGTAAACCAGGACCAGGTTATCAACATCCCTAAACGAGAAAGGCATGACACAGCTAAAAAGCTGCAAATGCACACTCAAAAACAAAATTAACACAATGTGCCTGGCAGTGTATGTAGATGACGGGCCCCTTCTAGGAACTGACATTCCCGAAATGCCCAGTCTTCTTGACAAACTAAGATCCTAATTTGATATTAAAATAGGACATAAACCCACTTCATACTTACGCATGGAGCTGACTAAAACAAAGGACGGGCTGATGCTGTCACAAATGTCCTATACCTTGAAGGTTCCAGAGAAGTACAACATGCAAGATTGCAAAGCAGCTTAACTTGTCACCTACCAATTGCATGTGCATCCAAACCTAACGAATGCATTCCACGAATAAACCATTCCAGTTTATGCTTTTCAATGAGAAGGTTGTGCATTTGTATTTTCAATTACACCAATCCTACACCACGAGGACGTTGAAGCCTACATACTTACGTTTTCAATTCGATTATATCGACAAAATCGTATGAATCTACATCTCAAGAGTTTCCGAACTGGGTGTTTTTGTTCTTTAACTTCGGTTTGTAAGTCTCATTGGAAACCTCTACTATTTAAAATAGAAATGTGGAACGTTCAACACATCCATAATTGACCAAACTTAACCTCAACAGTGAGGAGCCGCTATACTACATAATTTCCGTTTATAGATCGAAAACTCCTTGCCGGAGGAAAGAAGAATCAAAAGAAGCACATGGCCACCGGCACTACGAAGTCGAATTGCGACTGCAACCACGCGATATTTCTCATACCGTTGCCAGCGTTCCTCCGGTACTACTTCTTTCGTTTGGAGCTTCTACCGTAGTGCTAGGGTATTTCACTACATCCAAACCGGAATCTAAAAAGAAAATAGACTGCCAAAACTGTATCCGCTGTGACAAATCGTGGTGGCAGTGGAATAACTTCGGTCAGGTAACGTGCGGCATGTTGGATTTCCATGTCAACAACAGGTACACAGACTGTCTGTGAGATTATGTGGATCGTGCTACACTGGTGAGTATTAACGTGCACATTCATGCCCCGGCTGAAGACTTTGAATGCCTCGCGACGCTTTCCCCTCGTATCTTGGTGATAATCACTGCCTCTAAAGTAAAGGGGAGCCCAACATGGCGGACGGACGACGGCGCGAAGACGTTTCACGGCCTCGATTTGTCACCGGATACAGTTTGCGGCGTCATGATGTTCTTCTTTGGTTCCGGTTTGAATACAGTCAAATACCCTTTTCCGCGAAATCGTGTTGCTAGTAAAGCTAAGAAGGAATGCTCACCTTGTTGGGGCTCGACTCTTGATTCGCGTCTCGTAACAAAAGCTTCAGTGAAGTGAAGCTTGCACGTGAATCGCCCTATTGTTCCACGCTCCTACCGACTTGCCGGTTTCGATGTGCGCGCTAGTCCTTCTCCATTGTTGGCCACGCGAGCGGAGCCTCGCCACGACGTGCCTGCAGTGCTTACCGCGGCCTGCGTTAGTTGCAGCGAATTGGTTTTTCTGATCAGATAAGACCAGAAGCCTGAGAACACCCATACCCGCGACCAGGCGCGGATCCAGGGGCGCCCCAAAGGAGGGGCAAACTACCACTTCCACTTTTTGCCTACTTTCCGACGGGAAATTTTCGCAGGTTGCCTGCCTTTCAGGCGCCGAAAGGCAGGAAGGGGGGGGGGGGGACATTTCCCGTGGATCCGCGTCTGCCCGCGATACTTCAGAGGCCATCTCTGCCGATCACTTCGTATTCCCCCATTAAAATTGAGGGGTGGTCGGAGATGGTTGAAATTCGGGATTTAGGAGTTTTAGTGACCCATAATACCACTCTGACTAATTTTGGCAATTTTCTCTCTCCAAATGGGTTTTAATGATCTTGTTGATAGCGAATTTTGACACTGTCGCTTCATAGGGGGTGATTCAACCTCTTAAAATAAATCAACGAAGTTGCTTTTTCAAGACCTTCGAAAGGGCCCCTTCGAACATGCCGAATCAAAATTTGAACTCTGAACGAAATGACAGGCTCTGCGGACCTCTTAATTCGCGGAGCGAGCGAGCGAGCGGCAGCGAGATGCGAGCCGCGAGGCGAAGCGAAATCAGTCACCAGTAGTCTTTTTGTCCGTGCGTAACGCTTCCTATTAAGCTTTAATAGAAGTCTGTCACGTGACCGCTACACAAAGGGCCTCAGCTCTTGCCCTCTGTCACGCTCCTGCCCCCTGTCTGTCACACTCCTACCCCTGTCTGTCACGCTCTCGTCCCGTCTGAAATGACCAGAACAGACAGAAATGGTCGTGTCCGTGCGTAACGCATGCTTTTCAGCTCTGCAAAATGTCTGTCACGCTCCTGCTCCCTGCCTGTCACGCTCCTGCCCCCTGTCTGTCACGCTCCTACCCCTGTCTGTCACGCTCATACCCCCTGTCTGTCACGCTCCTGCCCCCTACCTGTCACGCTCCTGCCCCGTGTCTGTCACGCTCCTACCCTTTGTCTGTCACGCTCCCGGCCCTGTCTGTCACGCTCATAGCCCTGTCTGTCACGCTCCTACCCCTGTCTGTCACGCTCCAGCCCCCTGTATGTCACGCTCATACCCCCTGTCTGTCACGCTCCTACCCCTGTCTGTCACGCTCTCGTCCCATCTGAAACGACCATAAAAGACAGAAATGCTCGTGTCTGTGCGTAACGCATCCTTTACAGCTCTTCAAAATGTCTGTCACGCTCCTGCTCCCTGTCTGTAACGCTTCCTACCCCTGTCTGTCACGCTCCTACCCCTGTCTGTCACGCTCCTACCCCTGTCTGTCACGCTCCTGCCCCTGTCTGTCACGCTCCTGCCCCTGCCTGTCACGCTCCTACCCTTGTCTGTCACGCTCCCGCTTCTGTCTGTTACGCTCCTACCCCTGTATGTCACGCTCCTACTCCTGTCTGTCACGCTCCTGTCTTTTGTCTGTCACGCTCTTGCCCTCTGTCACGCTCCTGCTCCCTATTTTTCACGCTCCTACCTCTGTCTGTCACGCTCCTGCTCCCTGTCTGTCACGATCCTACCTCTGTCCGTCACGCTCCTACCCCTGTCTGTCACGCTCCTGCTCCCTGTCTGTTACGCTCCTACCCCTGTCTGTCGCGCTCCTGCACTCTGTCACGCTTACACCCCTGTCAGGCTTCTACCTATGTATGTCACGCTAGGTTAGGCTAGTTTAGGTAAGGTTAGGTAGGGTAGGTATGTTAGGTTAGGTAGGTTCGGGTGGGTTAGGGTAGGTTGGGTAGGTTAGGTAGGAGCGTGAAGAGGTAGGTTAGGTAGGTTAGGTATATTAGGTTATATAGGTTAGGCTAGTTTAGGTAAGGTTAGGTAGCGTAGGTTAGGTAGGTTAGGTTAGGGAACGTTAGGTTAGGCTAGATTGGGTAGGTTAGGTTAGGTACATTAGGTTAGGTAGATTAGGTTAGGTTAGGTAGATTATGTTTGGTTAGGACCCTCAGACTACATACTCTCTTCTGCTCGATCTCCTACCCCTGTCTGTCACGCTCCTACTCATGTCTGTCAAGCTCCTGCCCCCTGTCTGTCATGCTCCCACCCTGTGTATATCACGGTCCAACCCGCTCCAAGTTATAAAAAATAGAAACCTGTATTTGAGGAAAAAAAACCTTCACCGAAATGAAATTGACCCCAAAAATTCTATAGAAACAAGACAACACTTGAAAACTCCAACAATGCTTGCATGGGTTACGATAAAACAAAAACCACATTTTCGTTCTGAATGTTTAATGGTAAATCATTAATATTCGAGCGAAACCTACTTTCACAATCACCTACAACCAATAAGGGGCAAATCAATGGAAAGAGAAACAGGCAATGATGTATTAAATAATTACCGTAACAACCTCAGTGAAAGTAGACAGGAAAGGGTATGTCGCAAGAGTTTTCAGGGACCCATAACTTAGCATAACGCGTAACATTATAATGTTACGAAGTGTAACATTATTGATAGTTATTTTCTAATGTTATGTTACAATAACGTAACTTATATTCCAATAACCCATGGACAATGTTAATAACATAACGTTGACCCGGTGTGTTATAAGATGTAACGGTTATATGGATAACCTCGTTTGTTACGTTCAGGCATAACGGTTATGCTAATAACATTCATCATAACGTTATGAAAAAAACGTATAACGTTACAATAATAACGTTAAAATACGCTGAGAACCTGGCTGTGTTGCCAGATCCTCAGCCTCCCCTTTCCATCCCCACCCCCTTCCCCTTCCCCTCCGATGACTACGTTGCCACATTTCTTGAATCCCAAGCCCCGGCCTCTCCATCTCGGCCTTGTTCCTCTTCGTCATGCCCTCTCTCCGTCTTGGCAACCGACTTGGCAACACAGTCGGGTATCTTTTTAGCTATTTGAATTTCAGTTCTATAACGTTATAATAACGTTATTAAAGTTAGAGTTGCATAACGTTATCGTCGTAACATTCCTTTTTTGTTATCTACGGTAAACGTTTCGGTAACGTAACCACAACGTGGTAACATTATCAAAATGTTAATTGGACGTAACGTTAAGTTCCTTGAACGCGGTAAATGTTACGCGTTATAACTCAAACATATAACGATGTGTTCTTTCTTAATGTTATGTTAGGTTATGGACCCCTGGTTTCTACCAGACTGTAAATACACGCATCAAATAGTAAATCATAATTACATCGTTCAAAAAACACAAAATTACGAAAACAAATTAATCACTTTTAAACATACCGGAATTAAATGTTATACATATGACATGTATGGAAACGAAAATTGCAAAGAAACCGAGCGAGCGAGCGACGCGAATTAACAAAACCCAAGAAACTTCAAAAGCAACGAGTTACAGATGGAACATGTCCTTACCGCGCCGCGCACAGGCCCCCGGGCACAGTACCGGGCTAAAGTTGGCCAACTTTTTTATTGGCCAACTTTTTTTGTTGCCAAATTTTGACGATACGATCAAATGCGGGAAAGTCCTTTTATGGGTTGCTGAACAACATATCAAAAGATGGCGATGAAAATTTTTGGGAAATTTCTCACATTTTCGCCAGGACTTAGAAACAAAATTGCCACATCTTAACCACACGACCACATGCCGAAAAGACGTTTTAGGGTTCGCCAGACAACACATCAAAAGATGGCAATAAAAATTTTGGGGGAATTTCTTACATTTCCGCCGGGACTTAAAGGCCATACTTTCATTCTGGCAACGTCCGAAAAGCCGTTACCCTGCCATCAGTCTCGTGGTCAGCGATGTTGAGAGTTCAATATCTACACAAATTGGCCTGTTAAAGTTCATGCGACTGTCAAAACCTATAGTTCCAATGCCAAAAAGTTCGAAAAAGACAGATTTCGAATTTTAACAGGCCATACTTTTCCTCTGGCGACGTTCGAAAAGCCCTTCTCCTGACATCACTCTCGTGGTCAGCGATGTAGGGAGTTCAATATCTACACAAATTAACCTGTTAAAATTCATGCGGCTGTTAAGAACTATAGTTCTAATGCCAAATAGTTCGAAAAAGACAGATTTTGAATTTTAACAGGCCATACTTTTCCTGTGGCGACGTTCGAAACGCCGTTTCCGTGCCATCAGTGTCGTTGTCAACGATGTTGGCAGTTCAATATCTACTCAAATTAGCCTGTTAAAATTCTCGCGGGTGTTAGGAACTGAGCTTCTAGTACCAAATAGTTGGCCAAAGACAGATTTCGAATTTTAACAGGCCATACTTTTCCTCTGGCGACGTTCGAAAAGCCGTCTCCATGCCGTCACTGTCGTTGACAGCGATGTTGGGTGTTCAATATCTAAACAAATTGGCCTGTTAAAATTCTTGCGGGTGTAAGGAAATGAGCTTCTAGTACCAAATGGTTGGCCAAAGACAGATTTCGAATTTTAACAGGCCATACTTTTCCTCTGGCGACGTTCGAAAAGCCGTTTCCGTGCCATCAGTGTCGTTGACAGCGATGTTGGGTGTTCAATATCTAAGCAAATTGGCCTGTTAAAATTCTCGCGGGTATTAGGAACTGAGCTTCTAGTACCAAATAGTTAGCCAAAGACAGATTTCGAATTTTAACAGGCCATACTTTTCCTCTAGCGACGTTCGAAAAGCCGTTTCCGTGCCATCAGTGTTGTTGACAGCGATGTTAGGTGTTCAATATCTACACAAATTAACCTGTTAAAATTCATGCGGCTGTTAAGAGCTATAGTTTCAATGCCCAATAGTTCGAAAAAGACAGATTTCGAATTTTAACAGGCCATACTTTTCCTCTGGCGACGTTCGAAACGCCGTTTCCGTGCCATCAGTGTCGTTGTCAACGATGTTGGCAGTTCAATATCTACACAAATTAGCCTGTTAAAATTCTCGCGGGTGTTAGGAACTGAGCTTCTAGTACCAAATAGTTGGCCAAAGACAGATTTCGAATTTAAACAGGCCATACTTTTCCTCTGGCGACGTTCGAAAAGCCGTTTCCATGCCATTAGTGTCGTTGACAGCGATGTTGGGTGTTCAATATCTAAACAAATTGGCCTGTTAAAATTCTCGCGGGTGTTAGGAACTGAGCTTCTAGTACCAAATAGTTGGCCAAAGACAGATTTCGAATTTTAACAGGCCATACTTTTCCTCTAGCGACGTTCGAAAAGCCGTTTCCGTGCCATCAGTGTCGTTGACAGCGATGTTGGGTGTTCAATATCTACACAAATTAACCTGTTAAAATTCATGCGGCTGTTAAGAGCTATAGTTTCAATGCCCAATAGTTCGAAAAAGACAGATTTTGAATTTTAACAGGCCATACTTTTCCTCTGGCGACGTTCGAAACGCCGTTTCCGTGCCATCAGTGTCGTTGTCAACGATGTTGGCAGTTCAATATCTACACAAATTAGCCTGTTAAAATTCTCGCGGGTGTTAGGAACTGAGCTTCTAGTACCAAATAGTTGGCCAAAGACAGATTTCGAATTTAAACAGGCCATACTTTTCCTCTGGCGACGTTCGAAAAGCCGTTTCCATGCCATTAGTGTCGTTGACAGCGATGTTGGGTGTTCAATATCTAAACAAATTGGCTTGTTAAAATTCTTGCGGGTGTGAGGAACTGAGCTTCTAGTACCAAATAGTAAGCCAAAGACAGATTTCGATTTTTAACAGGCCATACTTTTCCTCTGGCGACGTTCGAAAAGCCGTTTCCGTGCCATCAGTGTCGTTGACAGCGATGTTAGGTGTTCAATATCTACACAAATTAACCTGTTAAAATTCATGCGGCTGTTAAGAGCTATAGTTTTAATGCCCAATAGTTGAAAAAAGACAGATTTCGAATTTTAACAGGCCATGCTTTTCCTCTGGCGACGTTAGATAAGCCGTTTCCGTGCCATCATGTCGTGGTCAGCGATGTTAGGTGGTCAATATCTTAACAAACAAGCCTGTTAAAATTCATGCGGCTAGTAAGAACTATAGTTCTAATGCCAAATAGTTCGAAAAAGACAGATTTTGAATTTTAACAGGCCATACTTTTCCTGTGGCGACGTTCGAAACGCCGTTTCCGTGCCATCAGTGTCGTTGTCAACGATGTTGGCAGTTCAATATCTACTCAAATTAGCCTGTTAAAATTCTCGCGGGTGTTAGGAACTGAGCTTCTAGTACCAAATAGTTGGCCAAAGACAGATTTCGAATTTTAACAGGCCATACTTTTCCTCTGGCGACGTTCGAAAAGCCGTCTCCATGCCATCAGTGTCGTTGACAGCGATGTTGGGTGTTCAATATCTAAACAAATTGGCCTGTTTAAATTCTTGCGGGTGTTAGGAAATGAGCTTCTAGTACCAAATGGTTGGCCAAAGACAGATTTCGAATTTTAACAGGCCATACTTTTCCTCTGGCGACGTTCGAAAAGCCGTTTCCGTGCCATCAGTGTCGTTGACAGCGATGTTGGGTGTTCAATATCCAAGCAAATTGGCCTGTTAAAATTCTCGCGGGTATTAGGAACTGAGCTTCTAGTACCAAATAGTTGGCCAAAGACAGATTTCGAATTTTAACAGGCCATACTTTTCCTCTAGCGACGTTCGAAAAGCCGTTTCCGTGCCATCAGTGTCGTTGACAGCGATGTTAGGTGTTCAATATCTACACAAATTAACCTGTTAAAATTCATGCGGCTGTTAAGAGCTATAGTTTCAATGCCCAATAGTTCGAAAAAGACAGATTTTGAATTTTAACAGGCCATACTTTTCCTCTGGCGACGTTCGAAACGCCGTTTCCGTGCCATCAGTGTCGTTGTCAACGATGTTGGCAGTTCAATATCTACACAAATTAGCCTGTTAAAATTCTCGCGGGTGTTAGGAACTGAGCTTCTAGTACCTAATAGTTGGCCAAAGAGAGATTTCGAATTTAAACAGGCCATACTTTTCCTCTGGCGACGTTCGAAAAGCCGTTTCCATGCCATTAGTGTCGTTGACAGCGATGTTGGGTGTTCAATATCTAAACAAATTGGCCTGTTAAAATTCTCGCGGGTATTAGGAACTGAGCTTCTAGTACCAAATAGTAAGCCAAAGACAGATTTCGATTTTTAACAGGCCATACTTTTCCTCTAGCGACGTTCGAAAAGCCGTTTCCGTGCCATCAGTGTCGTTGACAGCGATGTTAGGTGTTCAATATCTACACAAATTAACCTGTTAAAATTCATGCGGCTGTTAAGAGCTATAGTTTTAATGCCCAATAGTTGAAAAAAGACAGATTTCAAATTTTAACAGGCCATGCTTTTCCTCTGGCGACGTTGGATAAGCCGTTTCCGTGCCATCAGTGTCGTGGTCAGCGATGTTAGGTGGTCAATATCTTAACAAATTAGCCTGTTAAAATTCATGCGGCTGTTAAGAACTATAGTTCTAATGCCAAATAGTTCGAAAAAGACAGATTTTGAATTTTAACAGGCCATACTTTTCCTCTGGCGACGTTCGAAACGCCGTTTCCGTGCCATCAGTGTCGTTGTCAACGTTGTTGGCAGTTCAATATCTACACAAATTAGCCTGTTAAAATTCTCGCGGGTGTTAGGAACTGAGCTTCTAGTACCAAATAGTTGGCCAAAGACAGATTTCGAATTAAAAGAGGCCATACTTTTCCTCTGGCGACGTTCGAAAAGCCGTTTCCATGCCATTAGTGTCATTGACAGCGATGTTGGGTGTTCAATATCTGAACAAATTGGCTTGTTAAAATTCTTGCGGGTGTGAGGAACTGAGCTTCTAAAACCAAATAGTAAGCCAAAGACAGATTTCGATTTTTAACAGGCCATACTTTTCCTCTGGCGACGTTTGAAAAGCCGTTTCCGTGCCATCAGTGTCGTTGACAGCGATGTTGGGTGTTCAATATCCAAGCAAATTGGCCTGTTAAAATTCTCGCGGGTATTAGGAACTGAGCTTCTAGTACCAAATAGTTGGCCAAAGACAGATTTCGAATTTTAACAGGCCATACTTTTCCTCTAGCGACGTTCGAAAAGCCGTTTCCGTGCCATTAGTGTCGTTGACAGCGATGTTGGGTGTTCAATATCTACACAAATTAACCTGTTAAAATTCATGCGGCTGTTAAGAGCTATAGTTTCAATGCCCAATAGTTGAAAAAAGACAGATTTCAAATTTTAACAGGCCATGCTTTTCCTCTGGCGACGTTGGAGAAGCCGTTTCCGTGCCATCAGTGTCGTGGTCAGCGATGTTGGGTGGTCAATATCTTAACAAATTAGCCTGTTAAAATTCATGCGGCTGTTAAGAACTATAGTTCTAATGCCAAATAGTTTGAAAAAGACAGATTTCGAATTTTACCAGGCCATACTTTTCCTCTGGCGACGTTCGAAACGCCGTTTCCGTGCCATCAGTGTCGTTGTCAACGATGTTGGAAGTTCAATATCTACACAAATTAGCCTGTTAAAATTCTCGCGGGTGTAAGGAACTGAGCTTCTAGTACCAAACAGTAAGCCAAAGACAGATTTCGATTTTTAGCAGGCCATACTTTTCCTCTGGCGACGTTCGAAAAGCCGTTTCCGTGCCATCAGTGTCGTTGACAGCGATGTTAGGTGTTCAATATCTACACAAATTAACCTGTTAAAATTCATGCGGCTGTTAAGAGCTATAGTTTTAATGCCCAATAGTTGAAAAAAGACAGATTTCGAATTTTAACAGGCCATGCTTTTCCTCTGGCGACGTTGGATAAGCCGTTTCCGTGCCATCAGTGTCGTGGTCAGCGATGTTAGGTGGTCAATATCTTAAATTAGCCTGTTAAAATTCATGCGGCTGTTAAGAACTATAGTTCTAATGCCAAATAGTTCGAAAAAGACAGATTTTGAATTTTAACTGGCCATACTTTTCCTCTGGCGACGATTGAAACGCCGTTTCCGTGCCATCAGTGTCGTTGTAAACGTTGTTGGCAGTTCAATATCTACACAAATTAGCCTGTTAAAATTCTCGCGGGTGTTAGGAACTGAGCTTCTAGTACCAAATAGTTGGCCAAAGACAGATTTCGAATTTAAACAGGCCATACTTTTCCTCTGGCGACGTTCGAAAAGCCGTTTCCATGCCATTAGTGTCGTTGACAGCGATGTTGGGTGTTCAATATCTAAACAAATTGGCTTGTTAAAATTCTTGCGGGTGTGAGGAACTGAGCTTCTAGTACCAAATAGTAAGCCAAAGACAGATTTCGATTTTTAACAGGCCATACTTTTCCTCTGGCGACGTTCGAAAAGCCGTTTCCGTGCCATCAGTGTCGTTGACAGCGATGTTGGGTGTTCAATATCCAAGCAAATTGGCCTGTTAAAATTCTCGCGGGTATTAGGAACTGAGCTTCTAGTACCAAATAGTTGGCCAAAGACAGATTTCGAATTTAAACAGGCCATACTTTTCCTCTAGCGACGTTCGAAAAGCCGTTTCCGTGCCATTAGTGTCGTTGACAGCGATGTTGGGTGTTCAATATCTACACAAATTAACCTGTTAAAATTCATGCGGCTGTTAAGAGCTATAGTTTCAATGCCCAATAGTTGAAAAAAGACAGATTTCAAATTTTAACAGGCCATGCTTTTCCTCTGGCGACGTTGGAGAAGCCGTTTCCGTGCCATCAGTGTCGTGGTCAGCGATGTTGGGTGGTCAATATCTTAACAAATTAGCCTGTTAAAATTCATGCGGCTGTTAAGAACTATAGTTCTAATGCCAAATAGTTCGAAAAAGACAGATTTTGAATTTTAACAGGCCATACTTTTCCTCTGGCGACGTTCGAAACGCCGTTTCCGTGCCATCAGTGTCGTGGTCAGTGATGTTGGAAGTTCAATATCTACACAAATTAGCCTGTTAAAATTCTCGCGGGTGTTAGGAACTGAGCTTCTAGTACCAAACAGTTGGCCAAAGACAGATTTCGAATTTAAACAGGCCATACTTTTCCTCTGGCGACGTTCGAAAAGCCGTTTCCATGCCATTAGTGTCGTTGACAGCGATGTTGGGTCTTCAATATCTAAGCAAATTGGCCTGTTAAAATTCTTGCGGGTGTTAGGAACTGAGCTTCTAGTACCAAATAGTTAGCCAAAGACAGATTTCGAATTTTAACAGGCCATACTTTTCCTCTGGCGACGTTCGAAAAGCCGTTTCCGTGCCATCAGTGTCGTTGACAGCGATGTTGGGTGTTCAATATCCAAGCAAATTGGCCTGTTAAAATTCTCGCGGGTATTAGGAACTGAGCTTCTAGTACCAAATAGTTGGCCAAAGACAGATTTTGAATTTTAACAGGCCATGCTTTTCCTCTGGCGACGTTGGAGAAGCCGTTTCCGTGCCATCAGTGTCGTGGTTAGCGATGTTGGGTGTTCGCCAGAGGAAAAGTATGGCCTGTTAAAATTCGAAATCTGTCTTTGGCCAACTATTTGGTACTAGAAGCTCAGTTCCTAACACCCGCGAGAATTTTGAGAGGCCAATTTGTTTAGATATTGAACACCGAACATCGCTGTCAACGACACTGATGGCACGGAAACGGCTTTTCGAACGTCGCCAGAGGAAAAGTATGGCCTGTTAAAATTCGAATTTAGGGTTTGGGCAACTAATTGGTACAAGAAGCTCAGTTCTTAACACTAGCATGAATTTTAACAGACCAATTTGTGTAGATATTGAACACCCAACATCGCTGACCACGAGACTGATGTCAGGGAAAGGGCTTTTCGAACGTCGCCAGAGAAAAAGTATGGCCTGTTAAAATTCGAAATCTGTATTTTTCCAATTATTTGGCATTGGAACTATAGCTCTTAACTGCCGCATGAATTTTAACAGGTTAATTTGTGTAGATATTGAACACCCAACATCGCTGACCACGGGAGTGATGTCAGGGAAAGGGCTTTTCGAACGTCGCCAGAGGAAAAGTATGGCCTGTTAAAATTCGAAATCTGTCTTTTTCGAACTATTTGGCATTGGAACTATAGTTCTTGACAGTCGCATGAATTTTAACAGGCCAATTTGTGTAGATATTGAACACCCAACATCGCTGACCACGAGCCTGATGTCAGGAAAAGGGCTTTTCGAACGTCGCAAGAGAAAAAGTATGGCCTGTTAAAATTCGAAATCAGGGTTTGGCCAACTAATTGATACTAGAAGCTCAGTTCTTAACACTAGCAAGAATTTTAACAGGCCAATTTGTGTAGATATTGAACACCCAACATCGCTGACCACGAGACTAATGTCAGGGAAAGGGCTTTTCGAACGTCGCCAGAGGAAAAGTATGGCCTGTTAAAATTCGAAATCTGTATTTTTCCAATTATTTGGCATTGGAACTATAGTTCTTGACAGTCGCATGAATTTTAACAGGCCAATTTGTGTAGATATTGAACACCCAACATCGCTGTCAACGACACTGATGGCACGGACACGGCTTTTCGAACGTCGCCAGAGAAAAAGTATGGCCTGTTAAAATTCGAAATCTGTCTTTGGCTGACTATTTGGTACTAGAAGCTCAGTTCTTAACACTAGCATGAATTTTAACAGGCCAATTTGTGTACATATTGAACTGCCAACATCGCTGACAACGACACTGATGGCACGGAAACGGCGTTTCGAACGTCGCCAGAGGAAAAGTATGGCCTGTTAAAATTCGAAATCAGGGTTTGGCTAACTAATTGGTACTAGAAGCTCAGTTTCTAACACCAGCCAGAATTTGAACAGGCCAATTTGTGTAGATAATGAACTGCCAACATCGCTGACAACGACACTGATGATGCACGGAAACGGCGTTTCGAACGTCGCGAGAGGAAAAGTATGGCCTGTTAAAATTCGAAATCAGGGTTTGGCTAACTAATTGGTACTAGAAGCTCAGTTTCTAACACCAGCCAGAATTTGAACAGGCCAATTTGTGTAGATAATGAACTGCCAACATCGCTGACAACGACACTGATGGCACGGAAACGGCGTTTCGAACGTCGCCAGAGGAAAAGTATGGCCTGTTAAAATTCGAAATCTGAATTTTTCAATTATTTGGCATAAGAGCTATAGTTCTTCACAGCCGCATAAATTTTAACAGGCTAATTTGTGTAGATATTGAACTCCCTACATCGCTGACCACGAGAGTGATGTCAGGAGAAGGGCTTTTCGAACGTCGCCAGAGGAAAAGTATAACCTGTTAAAGTTCGAAATCTGTCTTTTTCGAATTATTTGGCATTGGAACTATAGTTCGTATTAGCCGCATGAATTTTAACAGGCCAATTTGTGTAGATATTGAACTCCCAACATTGCTGACCACGAGACTGATGGCACGGAAACGGCTTTTCGAACGTCGCCAGAGGAAAAGTTTGGCCTGTTAAAATTCGAAATCTGTCTTTTTCGAATTATTTGGCTTTGGAACTATAGTTCGTAACAGCCGCATGAATTTTAACATGCTAATTTGTGTAGATATTGAACTCTCAACATCGCTGACCACGAGACTGATGGCAGGGTAACGGCTTTTCGGACGTTGCCAGAATGAAAGTATGGCCTTTAAGTCCTGGCGGAAATGTAAGAAATTCCCCCAAAATTTTTATTGCCATCTTTTGATGTGTTGTCTGGCGAACCCTAATACGTCTTTTCGGCATGTGGTCGTGTGGTCAAGATGTGGCAATTTTGTTTCTAAGTCCTGGCGAAAATGTGAGAAATTTCCCAAAAATTTTTATCGCCATCTTTTGATATGTTGTTCAGCAACCCATAAAAGGACTTTCCCGCATTTGATCGTATCGTCAAAATTTGGCAAAAAAAAAAAGTTGGCCAATAAAAAAGTTGGCCAACTTTAGCCTGGTGGGCACAGTGGGCGATTCGACCCGTTTTCGTGCGCAAAAATCGGAATGTGGTTCAAACGGCTTCCTAAGTGCTCTGACGCATTTATAAATCAATTATATGTGCAGAAGGGATTGAAATGACATCCGGCACCTCCGAAAATATATTTATATATATATGTATATATTAATATATATATATATATATATATATATATATATATATATATATATATATATATATATATATATATAATATATTACACATCTGCAACAAATTGGCGTACACACCTAAAATAATTATGAAATAACGAAGCATGTATCATATGAAAACTTGGCAAAGGAGCCTCTGTAAAATGACTTGGTAACGCTTCCGTTACATAAAACTAAACAAAAATAACAATAAAACTTGAGAAGTATGGTATTTCTTTGATAAATAACTTATAAGTTCGAAAAACCTAAAACATCGAAAATGAAAAGGCGAACTATGCTAATTAGTCCTGTCCAAAGTAAGAAAATTAATCTCTTTCAGTATCAAAAATTGCAGTATCTACAATCCCAGAAACGGGAGGTTCCCTAAGAAAACGCTTGACAGTTTGGCAAATCTTCAGTGTTTTTCTTTTGGGCTTTGGTCGTTTGTTACACAAAAGCGGATCTGATGCAATCAGCAAACTATGAATGAGGTCCGCGTTGCCTGCAGAGCGGCTGCATAGCCGCGTGTGGTGTTTCCGTATGTGCCTAACTCTTTTGTGATTAGACTCCAGCGGTTCTTCGCTTAGGAGGCCTATCGGTACGGGAGCTACTTTCATAACATCCGCGGCATGGATAAGCACCTGTAGTTGTGACAAAAGTAATGATAACCAGATTCTCATTGAACAATATTTACGTTGTGGTCGAATACAACAAACCTTATGAAGAGAGCTGGGCATGAAGTACCAATGGTAAAGTCGCACATATTCACGGGCTGTTTCGTGGCAGTATTCACGAAACGCATCAATGTCAATTACGTAACAAATGGTAACAATAATCAAAATCACCCGCATACGCTCAAGGAAGTCAGCGTCTAGGCCTGAAAGCAAGGTGACCATGTAGAACAGCAGTCAACAGAGCCACTAAAGCACGATTTGTTCTTTTTTTTTAGGCACGAAGTAGCCTATTGCAATCTTTAGGATTCCGATTTTTTTTTTTTTTTTTTTTTTTTTTTTTGACATGGCCCCTTATGGACTTCTCCGAACGAAATTGTACGATTTCGACGAGAGTTTGCAAGGAGCAGGAAGGAGACACGCTGATTCAGATTCTGATGCCCATACGAAAACTCAAAGGCTGAAATTGGAGAATTTTGAATTGAAAAATTTGATAATTCGAGTCGAGCTGCAGGCTCTTATGGGCGAAAAGATCGAGTCAAGCAAGGGCCTAGCCGAGCCGAGGCAAAGTTGGTGGAAAGATGAAAATTACAACCAATCAGAGCACTGCCTGTTGCGTAGTACAGCCGCAACGGAAAACGAAAACTGCTGCGTTTGAAAAGTTGATATATCAAGCTTGGGGTGGCCGGCCAACAATGCGGCAAAATGTACAGACTTTCAAACGTAGCCGTCGTGAGTCGACTGTACTTCCCTCCCGTCCCGAATTTTTCATCCAACACCATGACGACGGGTGGGTAAACAAAACAATTGAGGACACCGACGTCGGTTTCATCGGTTTTGAGTTGTGCGCGAAAGTTTTGATTGTGGTTGTGACGTGCAGAAATTGGATGATGAGGGTTCTTCAAGGAACAGCTTATCAATACCATGGAGTGTTTAAAAATGCTGGGAAGCAAGGCTGTGCAATGAGTGTGGTAGCTTTATGTCATACTCTTCAAAAATTTCCAACCAAGTGAACCAGCCAAGATGTTGACGAGTGTTTGAAAGTAAGATTTATGAACGTTCTCATGCCTCATGCCTGCCCCTGACGTTGAAAGGAGTTAGTTCTCCTGTCATTCAATGTGAGCTGAGAATAAATATTTTTAAGTTCATAGGATTGAGGTTCGGTCGGTAGTTCCGTGCCCAGCCGACAGAGCGCGCTATCGTCGACCGCCAGAGACCGCTCTCGATCACATGATGACTGTTGTAGCAACCGCGGGGCGCCGCGTTGCATTGTTGACGTACAGATTGAGAATGCAGTTGAGACCCTGAGCGAGACTAGGGCTAGCCAGAGTAGCCAGTGGTGAGAATGCCAGCTGCTCGCTGGAAAGAGCCTAGAACACTACAACTGCCAATCTTCCCACGAAATTCTAAACTCTCTTCCGACAAACTTTTTCGCTTAACAATTGTTTAACTTACCCAAAAAATACAGTTCTTTTTTTTTTTTTTTTTGATAGCATTCCAATATTTATCCAATATTTTCTCAACGAATCATTCATTCATATTTCTTCTTCACACTTCTCACTCCTTCTACTCTCCTCTCCTTCCAGATCCTGTTTGGTCACATACGCATTCGAAAGACACTTCAAACCATCAGAAAAAACTACAAAATTTACAAAATCTACAAAATCTCGGCAATATCGTCTGACTCTACTTCGGGCCTCCTAGGATTTCACTTTGTGGAATCGTATTTTTTTATTTTATGAAAGTACCTGTCAATTCTGCTGTCCTCCTAGGGTTTTCAAAAAATCGGCGAGACATGTTACCATCGTTCGTGTTGCCAAAACCAGAGAATTTCGGACTGTCCACCTTCAACCCAAGTCCCTCCTTCAAATTTTTCTTCACTTTCTTTTCCTGTTCTGCCATGCGCTTTTTTTGGTTGGCTGAATATTGACCATAGGCATGCTTAATGGTTAACCGATAGGCTATATGCAATGATGCTTCCAAAAACCTGATCCAGGCGTGCAGCACAGAAACGCACAACTTCAAAGACTCTGGATTGATAGGTCTTGCCAAAACATCATCTATATGGTTCATTTTTGAAGGAGTCGCACCACACACATTGCAGCATTGTGCGGTGTTCGTCAGTATGCTGCAGATCTTACCATCGACCATAGAAAGTTCAGCCCTGCGATCACAATATTTAGTTAAAAAAAAGGGAAGAGAACGGAAAGAGAAAATAATGTTTTGGTCTCTCAACTAACTTATGGCAGATGGTTAAACATTTATGCGCAGTCTTAACTGAAATCGGCTCCAATTTGTCAATCTGATCCTGGACTCTTTTATGTATTTCTTTGACAATGCTCGTGGTCTCTTTCTTAAAAAGTAGCTCAATCGGTCTGCAGCTACGCAATGAACCAGGTCTCTCATTCTGATAAATGAGCTTCTGTTGGCCTGAAAGTAAACAGTGACATCAGTGACGAACCCAGAGAATAAGACAGTCTTGTGAATACCCCGGCGCGCGCGCAGCATGTGCGCAACCTCCGCAGCCTGCGCGCGCGGGGTATTTACAGCGCAGCAGCAAAAGAGTCTTCACCATTTTCTCCGTCACGAGTTCGCACTTGCAGTGGCACCGCAGCTGTTAAAATTATACTACCCTCTTGGTAATCGGGATCATTTGCACTCTGCTGGTACTCCGAGTAGGCCGAAGCCGCATCATATCCCCATTTCCACAGCATCTCAAAGTGTTCTTCCGATTGGCTTTCGAATATGGATGGATTAGCAAGCACAAATCTCTCAGCCGTCAAATCAAAAAGACTCTGAAAGCAGTTTTTTTTTTTTTTTTTTTTAAATGCGCTAGCTTTTCTTTACACAGTCAAGTAACAAAATTTCCAAAAAATGTATCAGAAATCTACCTGAACTTCAATTGTCGCCTGCGACTCTGAAATGGTTACTTTTGACATGTCTGGATAACAGCGCTCTTTTGCGCGTCGTAAATAATCATAACACGGAAGTACATTTACTCCGTGTTCGACCAGGCAGTTTCTGACAAAAATGTACTGATCTTTAGTTAAATCAGCTTGATCAAACAGAGCCAATGCCTCGTCGTCCGTAAATTTCCTCGGTTCCGCAGGCGACGCCGTCGACTTTTCTGAGGTTTTCGAAGACGAAAATGCGACTGTCGACTGCTGTTCTTTGTCTAGGGAGAGGCATTGCTTTAGACTGTCAGCGGCGTCTTTTCGTCCTGATTGCCGCAAGCTCATTTGAGCTGCAAACGCCAACTCTGAAGTGGGCACATTCGCTCTGAAATATGCAGTTCGTTTCCTTTTCGCGCTCTCACTGACGTCATCGAAAGTGTTTAGGGGACGGCCTCTCTTTCCTGCTTCTCCTGTCATAACATATGGTAAAAAAAATATTAACCCGGAGGGGTCACCTAGATTCGAACCCCGGATCATTATATCCCCTAGCGCGTCCTCTACCCCGAGGCCACGACCCGTTTAGCGAGGGAGCCGGGTCGCGCTGCTACCCAACCGGCCAAGCAAGCAGCGGTGGGAGCTGTGGTGTGGCGGTGGGAGGGAGGGGAGGCGCGCGGCGGGCGACACCGACTTGCCCAGCGCGCCCAGCGCTGACACCTCCTTACCTCCCATTCGTACGATTTGTACAAAAATAAAACTAGGCAGAGCGAAAGCTCAGGGCTGAGCTAAAAATTTCACTTCTGAAATTATGTCGAATTTAATTTAGAACAATTTGATGAATTTTATTCAAGAAATTGGACGGGTATGACACGGAATAGGTCACAATAACTTAATAAGGGATTCGTTTAAGTTTAAAGGTGAAAGCCAATGAAGTTTGTATTTTGAAAGTGTGAAATAAAGGGTGATTTGAATGAGGGTGTGGACTTCTGCTGGCCAGTCCCCCACCCCTTGTGGTACGCGATAGTCCGTTCGCGTCAAAAAAGGAGGGGGAGGGGGCCTCTATTAACCTAACCTAATGGGGCCAGGGTCCTCGTTTGTGGCTACCCGCACCATGAGGTCCGTCGTTTGTGGCCGTTGGCATTCTGAAGGGACCGAAACATCAATTGTTTTTCTATTCTTGTTTTTCTACCCTACCTTGTAGCGGCCTCTGTTTTTCGTGTCCCAACTCTTTGATGCGTCAACTTTAACTGATCAACATTATTCTGGGCGACTCACACAACACTAATAAATATCTTATATTGAAGAACTTGATAATGGAGAGGACAAGTAATGCTCATTAAATACTCAGCCTGAGAATGTTTTGACTTTAGCCATAATCGGGAATTGAATGACCAGGCTGTTTTACTTCCACTTCGTGAATGGACCTTCGTTTCCGGTCTACGTCCTGTTTCCGCCGCTACCGTGCAGTGCTTCACTCTCACTTGTTCGTTCAAACTGTTCTGTCACCGTGCAGTCACATCGCCGAGACCACGCAAGTGAAGGAACCGTGCAGTCACCGTTCCGTTCGTTGAAGATTCTGATTGCAATATGTCTGTAAGTTAAAAATGTTATCGATTTGGTCAAGGATTTGATGATCAGTTATACAGTTACGTGGGCGATGCATGTGTCAGTGCCCGATTTTGTCGTGCTTTTGTCATGATGGTGCTTGTTCAGGGCGAGCACATGGCATGCACGACCCACATGTGATTATTTATTGCACTGTTTGCCCTGTTTCTTGCGTTTGATCTAGTTTTATGGTTGGAATTGTTTTGTTCTTTTCCTTCTTTGTGCTATTTTGTGTCTGTTGTGTTTTATGCGTTAAATTCATTTGGTTATGTTCAACCGGTTGTTGGTTGTTTAGTGCGTTTCTTTACAGAATTAAAGACGTGTTCATGTTGATTCGTTGGAAAGATTTTGTTATTGTAATTTGTTATGAGTTGGTAGTCAGCAGGGAAGAAATTTCTTGGGTGGGGGAAGTTATATTGTATTGCATGTTTCAACGTTTTTGATCTCTGTAAATGGTCAATCAAATCTTTAAAATTCCTTTTTTTTATGTGATTCATTTCTTTCCTTTTGAATGCAGCAATTTCACAATATGTCTGCCATTCTACCTGATCTGTATCCTTGTTTTGCAGAGCCCGTACAAGAAATTTAAGGGGACCAACAACAGTTGGATCGGCTATATTAATATTAGCAAGTTGGATAGCATGAAGGCTTATAAAGTAATCAGTATCACCCCAACCAACCATGAACAATACGGTCCTGGCCAGCAAGCTACAGTTGTTGCTAGCAATGGCAAGAAATTTAGGACGCAGTTGCCGGGGAAATACCTTCAGCGTTTGACTGAAGATGATATTACGAACTTGACACGAGATGCAAAATCGGTTAACAACCAGCCATATCTTGTGTTTCGAGAAGTTATGGTGGACAATTCCTACAGAATTGACATTATTGAAAATTGTAAGAAATTATTTTTCTTTGTTTTGTGGACACTGCTTGGGTATGTCACCTCGTCTTTATATTTTTTTTCTCTATTGCAGCTGTTGATATTCAAGAAAAATTTAAGAAAAATGAAGATATTCCTGAACTTGAAGACTCCGTGACTGAGGAAGAACCTGCTGATGGTGGGGATGTCAATGCTGCCCATGGAAGAGAAATCAACGATGCCCATGGCGGGGAAGGCAATGATCCCCATGTCGGGGAAGCCCATGATAAACATGGTGGAACTGGCAAATAAGATGCTTGTTTAGCTTATTTATATTTTCTACTTTTGTCTAGTCTAGTTAGTTGATGTGACTAAGCTAGAGCTAAACCAAATCTATGTTTTCATTAGATTAATATGTGTTTGTTTTATTTATTTAAATACTTTGGTTTATTATAAGCTATGCCAAACCAGATCAACATTTTAATCTTAAGACTGAATTACGTGGAGTGACATAGAACTATTCTTGCTGTTCAAGTGAATTTCCATTGTATTATAAGTAAGGCTGAATTGATTTGGTTTGGTTGGTTTTCATTGAGATTCAGATTTGGAAAGTTATCTCCTTTAGTTTTAATGATGCATGTATCTTTTCTACTTTTAATAAATGTTTTTTTACAATCACATGTGTTTTGAAAGCCTTCATTTGTCATGGCCTGATATTCTGCCCACAATATGTCAGTTGCACTAACAACATTTGAACATGGTTTTTGTAATCACTGCCTATTTGAATCAAGATTTGAAAGTTATTTTGATCAGTCAATGAAATATGCATGTTCTAGAAACTGGTGAAGCTTCACTACATCCTTAACTACAGATACAATTTGAAAAGAAATTTCTGATCTGTAATTTTCCTACAATAATCTTCTCTTCAAAGATTTGCTTTGGTTCATTGTGTTTAACCTCCTATAGCTGTATGGTGTAAATAGTAGCTAAAATGACTATCATTTTAGCAAATTAACAGAGCCTCTGATTGGGTCAGTGTAGTTATTATCAATGCAAGAATAGGTCCAACTTGGCTTCAAATAAAGTTGAACTTGTTCTGTGCCACTCAGAATTAGCTTAAAGGTGGTGCAGGATAATTTAACAAATGCACTCAAGAAAGAGTATCTGTTTAATTATGACATCAGGTACAAATCTCCATTGCCAATGATCAGAAAGTTTTCCCATCTTACAATTGAGTGGTAAATTATATTAGTGAAGTAAAAAAAGTGAACTTACTAGACCCATTAATCTGCTCAATACAATTTTGAGGACTCCTGCATATGAAATGGTTTTGCCCCACTAGGAGATCAAGGCCAAAGTAATTCAGAAATATGTTCACACTTCCCATTCATTTCACAGTAACATCAGGATTTTAAAAAAATTAAATTTGAGTCCGTTATGCACTTCTATAGTTCTCTTTACATGTAAACCAAATTGTGTCTCCTAAAGTACAGATTCAATCTGAAAAATTTTTTCTGATAAAGAATGTTCCCAAAACATTCTTTTCTTCAAAGCTTTGCTTTGGCTCATTGTTTTCAACCTCTTATAACTGAATGGTGCAAGTACGAGTCCTGTCAGTGACTTCACCCTTGACATAGCTACATATGACAAACCTGGACTCTGTTCTACATGTCCAATGTCTACGTAGGCCTGAAAAATAGGACAGGGTTAGTAGTAGGATGGTGAGAGCATTTGAATGAGTGGCAGAAAATATTATGTACCTGAAGAAGTGTTAATCCTTGCGATTTGTGGATTGTTGTTGAATAAGCTAAAGTTAGAGGGAATTGTTCTCGACTGCAGCTTGTTTCATCGGGATTCGTCCATGATTTTGTGAGATGTATGATTGGCACAGTTTTTTTTACTGGATCTAGGTACGGTCCCTTGTATGATGGAAATTTGCAGATGAGAACTGATGGTGGGTCGTGAGATGGTTGGGCATCTTCATGGTATATAATGTCTTCGATCTCACCCATAGCTCCATTGACTAAACCTTTTTCTGTCCATAGGTTAACCCTTAACATCACTTTTGCACCTTTAGCCAAGTAAAGGGTGGACTCTAATCCTTCTGCTTCATTGATTGTTCCCTTTGCTGCAGCTGGACAGTTGTGGTTTGCTTGGATGCATGCAACAGGCACAGGTTCATGTGTGTCTTGGTCATGTAGTGTTTCCAGTGCCTCTTTATTATATTGCTGCACTTGTTTTATTGTTGGAAACAAATGTAGACAGTTTTGAAACTTCTTCAATTCTGCAGAGGATAGTGATGTGGTGAACCTTGTGCTCAACAATTTGTAGTCTGTTAATGCAACTGTACCTGAACTTATGTTGTCTAGAACCCGAAGAAATTCCACATCATTTTGTCTGTGAATTTGTGACAATGTAAAAGCAGCTTCCATCCTGTCATACAGCTGTTTGCCTCTTAGTGTTTGTAGACTGTTTTGCTCCGTGGAATATGCTGCACTATCTGCAACGGGTGCTAATTGTTTGATATCTCCAAACAAGTACATGTTGAGCCCTCCAAAATCTTCATCAGAATTGCCTGTCCCTTGTCTGAGTCTCTGGTCTACCTTGCTTAACATGGAACAACCAACCATGCTAAATTCATCTATTATGACAAATTTTACGTTTTCAAAATCTAGCGCAAAATCATGAGCTGCTTGACCCTTTAGAGGTACAAATTCATCACCTGCATCTTTCTTTTTTCTTGTACTTATTTTGAGCTTGCTGTGGATTGTGCTTCCATTCACATTTACTGCGCTGACTCCAGTTGGTCCAAGAACGATTATTGAACCGTGCCCAAATTTGCTTTCAACAAGACGCACAATTTCTGAAACGATGACACTTTTCCCGGTGCCTGCTTTACCTTGGATGATGACTGTTTTGGGAATGGTGGATGGCGCAATGTTTACTTTGACATTTCAATATTTGAAGCTTTGTAAGTTCTAAAACTTTTACTTGTTCAGGAGACAAACTGAAATGGAACGGCTCTTTTTCAGATGTTTTGCTTTCATCAGCTTTTTTGGCGTTTGACAAGAAACTCTCAAGATATGGAATCCCTCCTATTTCCTTATAATTTTGTAATGCTTCATGCCAGTTTTTGTTCATATCTATTTCTCTAAAGCCAAGCTGTACTTCTTCAATTTGTTGGTTGGGTCCCATACGTGACACAGCCATCCACTGTTCCTGTCCCAAAATTTCTTGTTCATATTCATCATAGACATTATCTTCATCAGGCTCTCCAGATAATGTTGAAATGTCTTTTTGTTTCTCTGTTATCAATGACAGGTTTTGCTGATACACATCTTCCCACGTCTTGTCATTTAGAAGTTGTTCTTCATTTCGCCATGGCACAAATAAAAGGCATTGCTGTCTGTAAAAATCTTCATTGTCTTGACAGTTTGGTCTCAATTTCAGTGTTGGATAGACCATGATTATGTTAAATTTTTCTGGATTTGTGACTTTGTGAAACTTTGCCATGTTCCACAGACATTCATTTTCTTTATTTTCATCTCTTTCTTTGTATTGTTCCAACAAAGGTAGAGTTTGTTGTTGCTGATCTTGCCTGACTTTTTGCCATTGTAAATTTTTATTAAAATTTAAGGAAACAATTTTTCTGGCTCCTTTAGAGTACAATTTTAAACCCATTAATATGTGACATGTCTCTTGGGCACTAAAATCTCTTTCACTACAGGTTTTAATGTACATTCTTTGGATGGCGTGTCTTGCTGGTTTGCTCTGGTCGGAATCAGAAATTATTTCTTTCATAAGATCAATCAAATTCTGTGATCTTGTTTCAGATTTGGAAACGTACTTTGCCAGGTAGTTGATAAGCGCCTTTTTTGACAAAACTGGACTTACATCGATGTTGCCACGCCAAGTTTGTATTATGTATGCATTAAACTTATTTAATCTGCTATCGTTTCTTGCTGTCTTCAGTTGAACATTGTTTTTGTCAGTGCAGTCAAGAGTTGTGGTTTCTTGTAAGTCTGCAGGAAATTTAAATCTGCACTTTGGTGGGGTTCCTTTCAGGCAATACCCAGGTGTGCAGACAGTATGTCTTTGTACCTTGTTAAGTAATTGACCTAGATCTTCTTTGAAATCAACCACTTCTGACAGTTTTTTGCGACACGGATGAACTGGTGCAGGAGCTTCATTTATATTTGGATGCATTGTTGAAATTAATTTATCAAAGTAGTCGATCACAACATTCTGTTCTTCCTTGGAAGCATTTGCAATGTTCGAAACATCTGGGGCATCTTCAAGCCAGAGAAGTCCATGAAGGTGTGGACTTCCCCTGTAAAAATTTTTGTCATCAATTTTTGTTGCAGATATTGTATTATGAAAGTTGCTATACACACTTACCTGTGTTGATATTCAATTCTGAACCACAAATCTTTAATTTTGTACTTTGGTGTTGGTACCTGGAAAAGTCCAAATATGATTTTAATGCACAGTTTATAAAGAATGTGTTTTGTTGCTTGAAACTGAAGAGACACAAAAACCTCTTGGAGAAAAGTTTCTGATCTGGTCAGGAAGAACTCATCTACTATGAGAGGATTTTCTTGGATGAGAATCCGCCGCCGATATTCACTTATTGTTTCAGGATCTTCATCTGGGGCTAACAATTTGTAAAGTTCAGGCCAGTGGAAATCAGCTGCACTAAAAGTTATGAACAGGGTTGGGAGACGCATTTGTTCAGCCATGGCTTGGAGTTCTTTCCCTCTAGCATGCCAAAACGCTTTTGTACCCCTGATGTAGCTCCCTTGGAACATAATTTTTTTTATTATTGCTGGGTTCTCATTAATTTTCTGTTGTAAGTCCTTTACGGTCATATTCTTAAATTCTGGATGTGTTTTGATAAAGATATTTCCATCATTCAGTGCACTCCACCTCAGGGGTCGTCCATAAAGGATGTCCGGGTTTTTAGGGGGAAGGGGGGGTCCTACAAACCGGACATGGGTGGACGTGAGGGGGGAGGGGGTCGTACAAAAATGGACGTCCACGTCAACACCGCCAAAAAAAATGCTATTTCTCCGGAATCACGAAGCGTCCAACCCAGCGCCTCCAAGATGCTGAAGTATCTTTGAAAATGCATACAGAAACTCTGAACACGCTCTCTTTCGGAAAATTAACCCCATTTATAGGCCAGATACTAAATGTTTACACACATGGCTTTTTTTGAAAACCGGACGTCCGGGGGGGGGGGGTCTCTAAAACCAGACATGGGGGGGGGGGGGGGGGGGGTAAAATTGCCTGAAAATACCCGGACATCCTTTATGGACGCCCCCTCATGAGGGAATTCAACGCAAAGAATCGAAATCTGTTGTGCTTTGCAAATCTGCCATCGTGATATCTCATCAAATGTTGGAAATAGTTGGTGTCTGTTATTTTCTGTCTCCTAGCATTACTGATATCACATGTTCCTCGAGGGAAAAGTGTGGGAAATACTTTTGCAACGTATCCTTCAGATGTGAATTCATCTATTGTTTTTTTTCCAATTGTGGGCCAGTTAATAACATTTTGAACTTGCTCTTGTTCACTGGGTATAGAAAACATTGGGACATTGCTTTCTGTAACTGTTGCATTGTCATCGAATGTTCCTTCCTCACCTTCCTCCTCATTGATATCAACACTTGGTAACAGGTCATACACATTTCCATCGTCTGGCAGAAGACTGATGTTTTCTTCTGATGTGTGGATATCGAAATAGTAAGGGTTGATGTCTTTAGGACACTCTAGAGCCTTTCTGACAACATTTGCTCGCACATGGAAGTCTTTGTAATTAGTGGCATCCTTGGATGTCCTAATTTTTATAGTCGATTTCAAACCATGAAAGTTGTGAGGTAATTTTGAAGCAAATGATTTTACATCTTGTGGAAAGTTTATGATGTTACCTTTATAACTAAATTGATGTCCTTTCACTTTGCAAACCTGAACCACCGGGTGAACAATGCTTATGAGTTGTTCTTCTATGGGACTTAAGTTCTGCAATTCAGGGGGAACATCTCCTGGGTCAAATGCATTTTCTGCAGAAAGTGACAAACAACTTGGTTTCGAATGGGAACATTTTGTTTTAGAACTCTTTTTAGTGAAGAATTTTTCTTTGCAAACATTGCAATTCCTCCATTCTAGTGTGTTCATGACATCTTCAAAATGTGTTAGCAAGGTATCAAGTTTTGCTGGCTCTTCGTTGGAATGAGAAGTGTTGCTTTCTTGCTCATTTTGCGCTGTTGGGTTGTTCTCATTTGTATCAGGTTCATTTCCATGTGATCCTATGTCTGAAAATGAAAGGCACACATTCAACACAGAAATAAATTGAAGAAAGAAAATAAATATTGTTCGGGAAGTGGCTTTTTAATTACCAGCAAAGATGTCTGAAGGAGCCCACTTTGGATATGCATTCATGGTTTCATCAGGGAGAGGAGGGGATAAGTTTAATGTTGGAACAGCATTAGGCAAGAGCCTTTTCCTAGTGGTTGGGTTATAATATTGGGAATCTTCAAAGTGAAGACTGCACAAACCATAGCTACCATGAAGTTTGGAAGAAAATTGGTCTAACAGTTGAGAATTTCCCGAATTTCTAATCCACAACTTGCACCTGCAGTGATCAAAATCATTAGTAATGTTCAAGACAGGGCTGTTAAATTTGTAGCATGATATACATATATCATACCTATTCAAATTTTCTTGATGAACTTGCCCATTGATAACAATTGCAGGAAATGAATGAATTGTATTTGTGGCACAGTTGTTGCAATTCAATGCAAAACATTTTCTTCTAATGGATGTTATTCTGTTTACCTTGATCAAATCAATTCTTGTAGGTTCAAGGATCTTTCACAAAAATACAAGACAAAGTTTAGACAATTGTGAAGTGAATTCAAGAAACCTCAAAACTTCTGTTCTGATTTGTACAAATACCTGCACAACATCTGAGTCATTTCCAGTTGATGGTTGAGTTCTTGTTGTTTCAGGAATCTAGTGGAAAAATAAAAACACAATATTGAAAGCATTGCGATTTTACTGTCAGTAATTCCAAAAACAATTGTTCATAAGAAACAATACCTGTAGAAAATCATTAACTGTATTTTGGTTAATGTCAGTGATGTCAGTTTTTGGTATTGATTCTTCTGCTCTAAAACTTTCACTTTGTTCCTGTTAAGACAAGAAACATCTTTCTGTCATCTTATCCAATTAAAAGATATATAACTTAAAAGATACCAAGGAACACATGTGCCATACCACACTCAAATCAGGTAATGAGCCACTCTGATCAGGATGCAAGAAAAATAAATTTGGAAGGTCGTTCATAGTCAGATGTTCATCAATTATAACAACTTCTGCCTCATTGAATTGTTGGGATATTTCTGCAGTCAAACCTATAGCTCCTTCCTATCAAGTGAAAAGATCCAGCAGAATCTTTTCATAAATGTAAAAAAGAAAATAATCATACCTCATGCATTAATGGCAATGAACCATCTTCGTTAACTTGCAAAACTATTACATCTGAAAGATTGCCAGTTTCATCCTGATTTGCTTGCATAAAAATCATATTTGGAAACTTGTTTAGCGAAGGATTTCCCTCAAACGCACCACATTCTCTGTCATTTACACGATTAGCCTGTGCTTGACAAATCAAGAAATGAATCACAGAAAACAAACATCTTCAATCATAGATAATAAAGAAAGAAAAAAAATGAGTTTTTACCACATGCAAGACGGGTCTCTGTCCCATGTCTACTTCTACAACACTAGTATATAGAAATGAATTTGCAACATTGCACATGTGCATTTCAGTTGAAGGATCACCCAGCAATTTAGAACCACCCTGCAATGCCCGCGACTCAGAATCCTGAACATCATTGACTTGATCTGATTCAGCGACCTGAAAATCAAACCAAAAATTAACACACCAAACACACACGGATCTTCTTTTTATAAGTTAAGGTTTCTCACCAAAAAAAAATTATAAATAAATAAATAAATCAAGCAACAGTTTGGTCTAACTTACATTGTCTACAACAGAATTTGCAACATTGCACATGTGCATTTCAGTTGAAGGATCACCAAGCAATTTGGAACCACCCTGCAACGCCCGTGGCTTAGAATCCTGAACATTATTGACTTGATCTGGTTCAGCGACCTGAAAATCAAACCAAAAATAACACACCAAACACACATGGATCTTCTTTTCTTTCAGTTAAGGTTTCTCACAAAAAAAAACCATTAAATAAATCAAGCTTCAGTTTGGTCTAACTTACATTGTCTACAGCAGAAATTGAAGGAACAGCACCTGCTTTCAATTTCCGACTTCCTTTCTGATAATCTGAAAAGTGAGTGCTACAAACAAACAAGTTCTTTGGCACAATACTGTCAGTGTTCCACTCATTCTCTTCTGCAACCCATTGGCACCAGTCAGTTCGCTTTTGCAGATCTTTGGGAAGCCTAGAATATTGAAGAGTAAAACATACAAATTATAATTAGTAATACATCAAGATAAGAAAAGCTGGCTAAAACTCCTTACCCATACAAACGAACACCATTACTGATGGGATTTTGTGAATATGTGCATTTAATGACTGCACACCGTCTCCTGTCGGACATTCTGGCAACAAAACAAACGTTCATTACAACAACTTTCCCAGATGACCAACTATTACCATTTGTTTCTTATTGATATTTGTACAGCCAAACCAAAATTATGGATCTACTTACATCAACACACTAACCCATTGCAAATGGCTATAAATTTAGATTTGTTGCGGGCACAAAGTGCACCTAACTAAAAACATCCCCCTAGCCTGGCCGAAACCAATGAGTAGAATCCGCACTTTTGCAACCAACAGCAGGATGACCGCTAGGATCATGAAATAGATTTGTTTGTCTTTTGGATCACACACGAATAGCAAATAGCTCTGGCCAAAACCAATGAGCCTGTGTATGCAAAGACCAAAAACAAATCACACAAGAGGGCCTCTTTCATTGTGGCATCAAGGAGAAATCTTACCTCGCAAGATAGCTTGTTTTTGGTTGAACGCCAGTTGAAGAATTATGATGTTTCTGGTCTTACTCAAACCAAAATTATGGATCTACTTACATCAACACACTAACCCATTGCAAATGGCTATAAATTTAGATTTGTTGCAGGCACAAAGTGCACCTAACTAAAAACATCCCCCTAGCCTGGCCGAAACCAATGAGTACAATCCGCACTTTTGCAACCAACAGCAGGATGACCGCTAGGATCATGAAATAGATTTGTTTGTCTTTTGGATCACACACGAATAGCAAATAGCTCTGGCCAAAACCAATGAGCCTGTGTATGCAAAGACCAAAAACAAATCACACAAGAGGGCCTCTTTAATTGTGAGATCAAGGAGAAATCTTACCTCGCACGGTAGCTTGTTTTTGGTTGAACGCCAGTTGAAGAATTACGATGTTTCTGGTATTATGTTACTCTTAGACGCTTTTGACAACGTGTCGGATTGTTGCCGGTTTCCGTGTGTCTGTCTGTTTTTGTTTTCAAATTGACCGGTCGCCGGTTTGCTCTTTACATGCGATATTTATACGTCGAACATTTTCAAATCATACCCGACACTAATGTTCTGATCCGACAGGGTGGCCAACAGTGCGTATCTGGATCGCACTACTTGAGCCGTAACATTGTACCGAAATTCTTGTTCGCATGTAAATTTAAGCATAAAAATAGACTTACGACTGAATAAGTGCAACATTGTGTGGTTTTGATCAGTTATGCAATAAGTTTAAAAGTATCTTTCAAGTTTCTTGGTTGCCCCCACCATCGTGTAAAGATCAGGCCAGGCCCGTACATTGTCCATTGTGTCACCGCTGTGGTAGGGATTGATGGAATGGTGGCTTCGCCAGTGTAAGAACGAGTATAAGAGAAAGTTTAAGTTAGGAGCTCAGCCAATAACAAAAGAGTACCTGGATTCACTTCCGAGCTCGAGGTAGAGGAAGCAGTATGACCACTGGCCTCAGACACGACTACTGGGAGACAAGTAAACACTGCGCCGAGCCATTCGCCTTGTTCCTTCTCAAATCTTTCAAGATGACGACCGCTCTTATCAAGTTTTGATTTAAATTCCCACAGCAGGCGCCTGATACGTTGAAGTGCTTGTTTTGAGCGGCTTTCAGATATATTTTCTTTCTCATTTCCTATTGAGTAGAACAGTCATGCGTGAAAGTGGCGAACGAGTAATCATGATTCACAAACACTTACAATGATTGTTACAAACACCGCACATCATTTACGTACCCATAAGATAATCAAAAATCACTTGGACTCGATTCCTATTGTCAACATTTTTTACCAGCTCAAATAATTGTCTCCGTGTCACATTTTCTTGTTGCGCCATGTTTTACCGCGTCGCGCAACGATTGCATACGCCCGCGCCATGCACAGGAGGACGGGGCGGCCAACTTACCACGCCGCTCAAGTGCAGTACCAACTGCCAAAACACCCGGTTCGCGTTTGCGCAAACTTGCGCAGGGTTTTATGATTGGATCCCTTAGTGGACATGCCAAATTAAGTTTTAAAACCCCGAGCGTGACCGAATACGGCGGAATACGTTTTATAACTCAAATCTTATATTTGCATGTACGATTTTGGCGTTTACTTTACGTTTCCCGGCCTGGATATGGCCGATAAGGATGAAAAACAGCTGATTTCAAATTTTTTCTCGATAGTCAATCTCAAAACAAAGGCAGAACCGGGTCAAGTTGATTTAAATGTTTTTGGGATCATCCATGGAAAAAATATTTCAAACAAAGTAAATTTTCCCAGTTTTCATCAAAGAATTCGGAAAGTCTCAGAAACGGCTCCTCCCTGGCCCAGATGCAGTCGAGATTGGCCAAATGGAGATCGAATCCAAGTGAGGGGGTCATATTATAGAGTAGGAATCCGCCCAGAATGCATTCCTATAGTCATGTAGATTTTTCCGATTTTTGCGCACGAAAACGGGTCGAATAGCCCACTGTGCCGGGCCTTACTAGAAAGTGATTCTCTCCCCAGTGTAGTTCGATCGCATGGCTGCAAATAGCGACTCTCATAAAAGGTTTCAGTTCAGGGCGAGGAAAGGGGAGGGACGCGTTATCAGCCACGCACTACGAAAAAGTCAGTAATTAACGTGTCTCGTCGCGGTTAATATTTTATTTTTCTTAGAGATCAATTCCTTTTGGATATATCTCGATTTCGTGATTTCTTTATCGTGTAACGCTTATGTATGCAATTTGCAAACCTAGAAACCCAGGTTAGTTGTTTTTAGCCCGTCCCGACACGTTTCTTTAGAAACGGCAGGAGCCGGGCTTATAGTCTGATGCCGACTGTTTTTCAGATGTGCCTGGTTTCCAGATCTGTAGACAGCTTTTTTTGATGAAAATATATAAAATTTCAAACCAACTCCACTTTCACTACAACCAGTGGCAGTTTGCGTCTGCCATTTGAAATGTTTTTAGGGTATGTACACTACTTAACACTAAACCTAACCGACGCAATAGGCTGAAATTAAATGGCATGAGATAATTTTTGTATAATTTTTGTCACACAAAGTGTTGCATTTCCGAATCATAAGGGTGATTGCAACTATTGAGTAGTACAAAATCCCATGATTAGAATGTATTCTAAGTTCAACAACGCTATTGTGGTGTTCTTCCCGGACCACCCAACCCTATTCAAATTTGATATGTGGTCACTAGACAACTATCATGCTGTGTGGACGCGCTCAAAATCTTTTGCTCGCGACTATAAATTATTAATATTAGAAAGGAATAGGCTATTAGTAAAAGTAGCCTCAAAGGACCGCATGAGATGCTAGCCATGCTAAGGATCATACCTCCATACCTCCCCTGTCCCCTCGCCCCCTTGCCCTTGCGGGAGACGGCATCACTGCGCGCGCCCGCCGGCCTGCTTCCCGGCCAGAGTCGGAGGCGTGCAGTGTGTCCCGGAGCCTGGGGGATCTCCAGCACGGTTCCTCCGTAGCACAAGTGGCAGCGTGTCGGGTTGGTATGTATGGGTAAGCGTGTTCTATTCTCCGGGAGGTTGTTTCTGTTAATGTGTGTCCTTTACTGTACTCAGCCCAGCCCCATAAGAGCGAGAGAAACGGAGTGAGCAGGTAGCGTTGGAGGGGGAGGAGGGGTGCGGAGGGGTCTTCCGGTCGGCCCACCGGTTATTTTTATTTTTTTTCGTCCCTAAAGTGCGTTCGTATTGCGTTCACATTGTGTTTGCATCGTGTTTCCAATTGCAGAGCAAACCTGTTATAAACACGTTTCAAAGACAATCCAGCGTATTTGCAATGTCTTTACAATGTGTTTCACAGACTGAAACTATGCGTTCACTATGTGTTCCTCAACACGTTTTCAACACTTTCAATACACATACTAAACACGTTTTGGTTCGAAAATGCAGCTTTTAAACTCAGAACACTGTGTTTACAACATGCACACAAACTCGATTCAAACACAATCGAGGACACGTTTTAAACACATTTTCATGTGAGGTTTTTCGCCAGGGTGTCCGTCTGTGTGTCTGTCTGTCCGCGCGATTTCTCGAGAACGGCTCATCGTAGAGGGCTCAAATTTGGACCACAATCTCCTTGCATCATACCGGAGTCAACCTCACCTCGAGGGCATCCTACCTCAGGTGCTGCTGCAGGTGCCGGTTGGCAAACCAGGGCCTTCTTGTGCAAGAACTGGAACAGGAGAGCTAACTTCTAAATCGTGCCGATTTTCAAACTTGAAATTGGCGACCGACCCATTCTAAAATCACCCAAAGACCCAAGTCAAGATGGCGAAATCGACCCAAGGTGCTGCTGCAGGTGCTAGTGGTCAAAACAAGGCCTTCTTGGGCAGGAGCAGAAACAAATAGAAAAACTGCTAAACAAGCTGTATTTTGAGCTTACAGATCGGAACCGACCCGGCTTAAAATACACTCAGACCTTCAATAACAATGCCGAAAAGGACCCCAGGTGCTGCTGCAGGTGCGGGTTGGCAAAACTGGGCCTTCTTGTGTAGGAACTGGAACGGGAGGGCAAACTTCTAAATCGAGCCGTGTTCCTAACTTACACAAGGCGACCGACCCCTTCTAAAATCACCCAAAGACCTAAGTCAAGATGCCGAAATCAACCCTAGGTGCTGCTGCTGCTGGTGCTGGAACGAATAGGAAAACTGCTAAGGAGTTGTATTTTAAACTTAACGTTGGGAACCGACCCCGTCAAACATATACTGAAGACCTCAATTACAATGCCAAAGAAGACCCCATAGGTGCTGCTGCAGGTGCCAGTGGTCAAAGCACGGCTTCCTTGGACGAAAACTGGTTAGGCTCCGGTAGGTTAGGTTAGAGCAGCACTGAATGGTGAAGAGAAGTCTTCAATGAGTAGTTTAGTCTAGGTTAGGTTAGAGTGGGTTGGGTTAGAGTAGGGTAGATAAGGTTAGATTTAAGCACAATTAAATACGGCAGAGAATACTACAATACGGTGGGGGTAGGTACGTCCAGCGGTTAGGTAAGGAGCGCAGCGAACCCCGCGCCCTAATACTGGCGCCCGCAGGGGCGCCGTACAGACTGATTGGCCCCACAGGGTCCCACTCACCCGGTGACAGCCGCCGGCAGGCCAAGGTAGGTGTACGCCAGGCGTGGAGGGGCGGAAGAGTGGTTCGCGGTGAGCGAAGCCTTTTACGCCACGACGCGGTCTGGCGTACGCCTACCTTGTGATATGCTACGTCTTTATTGAGGCAGATTCCATGTGATATTTTTCTTAGCTGGTTTTATCTTAGTTTTATGATATGCTACTTCTTTATTGAGGCAGATTCCATGTATTTTCACTCTTTGTAAAATAAAACAGTTTTGAACATAGTCTTTCTTGTATTTCCTTTCTCTGCATCAAATCTGACGAGAACACGCCGCCCACGCCGAGCACGAAAGGTGTCCGTACAACCATGAGAAATTGCTGGCGAAGCTTCGCAGGGCGGACTTCCCCGTGGCTGCTCTCCGTCAAGCCGGACATGAAGCTGCGTGCAAGTGACCCAGGTAAAATTTTGATTTAAAGAATTTTTTTTTAAATTCAAAATATTTAAATTAAAAATTAAACAAACATTGATATTTTGTGACAGTGTTCCATCCAGCGCTACGCTAAGCGGTGGGTCAGCGGGTGGAAACTCCTACGGCGGGGCTTAGGGGGGACGGTAATTCAGTAAATACAGTTAAATACGCGGCAGCCTATGAGGGTGGTCCATATCCGCGAAATGAGGTGAATAGCTATAGGCTGACTCGTCAAAAGTTTCATATTGGCATTTAAAAAATGTGTGAAAAACCGGAAATGTGTCGGACAATATTTAGGGGTCGCGCAGGGGTCACGAAGTGCCCTTATGAACAGTAAAAATCAATATTTTTGGAAAGTTCTAAAATCAATTGTCTAAAGTCAATCTGGCCAAAGTAAGAACCTAAAGGTCTAAAATTTCAAAGAAAACGCTGTATCTTTTACGGTTTTCGAGATATCGGCGTTTAAAGTGCGAAAATCAAGCAAAAACACGAAAAAAAGGGACAGAGAATTCGTGACAGAAAATTTGACTAGGGAGTGACAATTTCTGGGTTCATCTAACACTATCAAGTAAAGAAATTCATTTCCTCTCTCTCATGAAAACAAAATAAAACTACTCCCTGTCATATGGAATGATCTCTGATTGAAGAGTTTGACACCTTGGTTTTAGTTCTGAGCAGGTGAGCACTTTTAAGTAGCCGTCACACAAGAAAATAAATAAATTGATAGTTGACTTACTGCAGTTCCTTTTGTTTTTATAGAATGAAGTGATGCTGAATCAGATGGCTCTGCTGGAGCCCCCGAGAATGAAGGCCTCTCTCCTATCTGGAAAAGCAACAACACCATGATCAGTGCAAAACAATAATATGATGAGAGGTGCACACAAAGTCAGTCCAACCATCAAAAACATAGACACCAATAACATGGTACGGTAGAATGTGTAAATTAATGCTTCCACACTAACCGTATAGTAGGCTGATCCGCCATACCCTTCCGATTCTCCCCAGCTGGACTCAATGATATCAATGATACAGGACTGAGAGAGAATCGCACACCTTCAGTTAATGGTATCACTGATCTTTCCGGCTGATCCTTAAATGACAACATAAAGAAAAATTCAACACAGAGTAAGGGAGGTCATTGTGAAAAATTTGTGCAATTTTCATCCCACTGAACAGTTATAAACGAATGCGCCACACTATCCAATCAAATTAGCTGCATAACTATGCACCCAGGAATTAGACATCAAAGTCCACGGTGAACGTTCTTACATACTTACAGATGTATGTACTGATAATAATGTCGGTGTTGCAGGATTACACATGGTCCCAGAATATTCTTCCATGGTAGGACTTTGAGACTAAACTTTAGAAGTACTAGGTCTTTCCAGCTTCTGAGAAAAACAGAACACGCTCCCGGCCCTGTCTGTCACGCTCATAGCCCTGTCTGTCACGCTTCTTCCCCTGTCTGTCACGCTCCAGCCCCCTGTATGTCACGCTCATACCCCCTGTCTGTCACGCTCCTACCCCTGTCTGTCACGCTCTCGTCCCATCTGAAACGACCATAAAAGACAGAAATGCTCGTGTCTGTGCGTAACGCATCCTTTACAGCTCTTCAAAATGTCTGTCACGCTCTTGCCCTCTGTCAGTCACGCTCCTGCTCCTTGTCTGTCACGCTTCCTACCCCTGTCTGTCACGCTCCTACCCCTGTCTGTCACGCTCCTGCTCCTTGTCTGTCACGCTTCCTACCCCTGTCTGTCACGCTCCTACCCCTGTCTGTCACGCTCCTACCCCTGTCTGTCACGCTCCTACCCTTGTCTGTCACGCTCCCGCTTCTGTCTGTTACGCTCCTACCCCTGTATGTCACGCTCCTACTCCTGTCTGTCACGCTCCTGTCTTTTGTCTGTCACGCTCTTGCCCTCTGTCTGTCACGCTCCTGCTCCCTATTTTTCACGCCTGTCTGTCACGCTCCTGCTCCCTGTCTGTCACGCTCCTGCCCCTGTCACGCTCCTGCCCCTGCCTGTCACGCTCCTGCTCCTTGTCTGTCACGCTTCCTACCCCTGTCTGTCACGCTCCTACCCCTGTCTGTCACGCTCCTGCCCCTGTCTGTCACGCTCCTGCCCCTGCCTGTCACGCTCCTACCCTTGTCTGTCACGCTCCCGCTTCTGTCTGTTACGCTCCTACCTCTGTCTGTCACGCTCCTGCTCCCTGTCTGTCACGATCCTACCTCTGTCACGCTCCTACCCCTGTCTGTCACGCTCCTGCTCCCTGTCTGTCACGCTCCTACCCCTGTCTGTCACGCTCCTACCCCTGTCTGTCACGCTCCTACCCCTGTCTGTCGCGCTCCTGCACTCTGTCTGTCACGCTTATACCCCTGTCAGGCTTCTACCTATGTATGTCACGCTAGGTTAGGCTAGTTTAGGTAAGGTTAGGTAGGGTAGGGTAGGTATGTTAGGTTAGGTAGGTTCGGGTGGGTTAGGCTAGGTTGGGTAGGTTAGGTAGGAGCGTGACAGACAGAGGTAGGTTAGGCTAGGTTAGGTAGGTTAGGTATATTAGGTTATATAGGTTAGGCTAGTTTAGGTAAGGTTAGGTAGCGTAGGTTAGGTAGGTTAGGTTAGGGAACGTTAGGTTAGGCTAGATTGGGTAGGTTAGGTACATTAGGTTCGGTAGATTAGGTTAGGTTAGGTAGATAATGTTTGGTTAGGACCCTCAGACTACATACTCTCTTCTGCTCGATCTCCTACCCCTGTCTGTCACGCTCCTACTCATGTCTGTCAAGCTCCTGCCCCCTGTCTGTCATGCTCCCACCCTGTGTATATCACGGTCCAACCCGCTCCAAGTTATAAAAAATAGAAACCTGTATTTGAGGAAAAACAACCTTCACCGAAATGAAATTGACCCCAAAAATTCTATAGAAACAAGACAACACTTGAAAACTCCAACAATGCTTGCATGGGTTACGATAAAACAAAAACCACATTTTCGTTCTGAATGTTTAATGGTAAATCATTAATATTCGAGCGAAACCTACTTTCACAATCACCTACAACCAATCAGGGGCAAATCAATGGAAAGAGAAACAGGCAATGATGTATTAAATAATTACCGTAACAACCTCAGTGAAAGTAGACAGGAAAGGGTATGTCGCAAGAGTTTTCAGGGACCCATAACTTAGCGTAACGCGTAACATTATAATGTTACGAAGTGTAACATTATTGATAGTTATTTTCTAATGTTATGTTACAATAACGTAACTTATATTCCAATAACCCATGGACAATGTTAATAACATAACGTTGACCCGGTGTGTTATAAGATGTAACGGTTATATGGATAACCTCCTTTGTTACGTTCAGGCATAACGGTTATGCTAATAACATTCATCATAACGTTATGAAAAAAACGTATAACGTTACAATAATAACGTTAAAATACGCTGAGAACCTGGCTGTGTTGCCAGATCCTCAGCCTCCCCCTTTCCATCCCCACCCCCTTCCCCTTCCCCTCCGATGACTACGTTGCCACATTTCTTGAATCCCAAGCCCCGGCCTCTCCATTTCGGCCTTGTTCCTCTTCGTCATGCCCTCTCCCCGTCTTGGCAACCGACTTGGCAACACAGTCGGGTATCTTTTTAGCTATTTGAATTTCAGTTCTATAACGTTATAATAACGTTATTAAAGTTAGAGTTGCATAACGTTATCGTCGTAACATTCCTTTTTTGTTATCTACGGTAAACGTTTCGGTAACGTAACCACAACGTGGTAACATTATCAAAATGTTAATTGGACATAACGTTAAGTTCCTTGAACGCGGTAAATGTTACGCGTTATAACTCAAACATATAACGTTGCGTTCTTTCTTAATGTAATGTTAGGTTATGGACCCCTGGTTTTTACCAGACTGTAAATACACACATCAAATAGTGAATCATAATTATATCGTTCAAAAAACACAAAATTACGAAAACAAATTAAACACTTTGAAACATACCGGAATTAAATGTTATACATATGACATGTATGGAAACGAAAATTGCAAAGAAACCGAGCGAGCGAGCGACGCGAATTAACAAAACCCAAGAAACTTCAAAAGCAACGAGTTACAGATGGAACTGGAACATGTCCTTACCGCGCCGCGCACAGGCCCCCCGGGCCTTACTAGTCTACCTAACCTAACCTACCTAACCTAACCTACCCAATCTAGCCTAACCTTACGTACCCTAACCTACCTAACCTACGCTACCAAACCTTACCCAAACTAGCCTAACCTACCTAACCTAACATACCTAACCTTTCTAACCTAGCCTAACCTACCCCTGTCTGTCACGCTCCTACACAACCAACTTACCTACCCAACCTAGCCTAACCTACCTAACCTACCCAACCTACCCTACCTAACCTTACCTAAACAAGCCTTACCTAGCGTGACAGACATGGGTAGAAGCGTGACAGACAGGGGGCGGGAGCGTGACAGACAGGGGGCGGGAGCGTGACAGACAGGGGTAGGAGCATGACAGACAGGGGTAGGAGCGCGACAGACAGGGAGCAGGAGCGTGACAGACAGAAGTAGGAGTGTAACATACAGGGGTAGGAGCATAGCAGACAGGGGTAGGAGCGTGACAGACAGGGAGCACGAGCGTGACAGACAGGGGTAGGAGCCTAAAGGCAGGGAGCAGGAGCGTGACAGACACACTGAGAAAAATCTTCGGCTCCCGGACCATATGGCAGTTTTGTGCGTTCCACCTGGACCCTACATCTAAACCGTTTAATCCGTACGTCTAAACTCTATAGACACGGGAGCAAAACTCTAGACAAGCGTTAATCGTTTAGTGCCTGGCGCTAATCGTTTAGTGCGTTCCCAGACTTTCGGCCTGGGTACTAAACGTCCTGTGCCCAGAGCCAAAAAAAATTTCTCAGTGCAGGGGGCAAGAGCGTGACAGACAGGAGGCAGAAGCGTGACAGACAGGAGTAGGAGCGTGACAGACAGGGGTAGGAGCGTGACAGACAGAAGCAAGAGCGTGACGGACAAGGGTAGGAGCGTGACAGGCAGGGGCAGGAGCGTGACAGGGGCAGGAGCGTGACAGACAGGGGTAGGAGCGTGACAGACAGGGAGCAGGAGCGTGACAGACAGGGGTAGGAGCGTGACAGACCCCACGGTAAAATTCCCATGAAGCTTCTGCCTATGGGAATGCTCCGAGGAGTTCCATGGGATTGCCTCCCCGTGGTAGGTGTGAAGTGGCTCATAGTGAGATACAAATGTGATTCCACATGTTTAATGTTAAATGGCATTCTTTGCAATAACTATGGTGACATAAAAGCTAGGAGGACTTCACTTTTTCTTCTGTATTTCTCTGTTTCCTCTGAAAAAAAAAAAAAAAAAAAAAAACACATTAATTATAAAAAAGAAAAGAAAGGAGCTAATTTAGAAAAGCATGGTGTAAGATTTTTAAAAAATTGCACCATTGAGTCCTTGAATTTCATTCTGAGAGAATTTAAGCAGTCCTTGTTGACGGCGTTGTCTAGGTGAGCCTCGCTGATCATCCCCTGATACATTTATTTCGCACGGTAGACACCTTCAAAATAAAAATAACATTATTTCTGCCTTAGCGTATGTTTCTTTTTCTTTTCTTGTCATTTTTTTTTAAAGGACCATTTACTGTAAGATATTGGTAAATCAAGGAGTTTCTGAATAATTGTTTTAGAAATTTTAAGTGCTGAGGGCAATTTATACTAACACTCAGAAGTATGAAAATGCTCACTAAAATGAAAACTCCGTACACCCAGCCTAACTCGTCCTGGCTCTTGCAATTTAACAGACATGCAAGGGGTTTTATTTACCTTTGATCACCTCAACCATACCTCGAGGAGCAACCTGTTTGGGTTCAGCACTCGGAGTTTTTGGACTGACTCCGCCAGTAAGGCTCAGTTGGGCACACTTTTCGTAGCCCCAAAGTTCTTCTGCCAAATCCAGGACCATGATAGACAGCTTGACAGATTCTTTTTTCACTCGATTCTCCCAAACACTCTTTTTGATGAACACTTTATTTCCAAGATTCACCTGAAAAGTAAAAATTGACACAATAAGAGATTCAGTAGAGGTTGATAACCATTTAGTGTTCTCCTCATTCTGTTCAAGAAGTGTTTTTTCCTGAAGTGCAGATAGTAACACTGGGGCCAAAGCTTTGCTGTCTTTTTCATCAGGTCCTAAGGAACGAAAAAAAAAAAAAATATATACATATATATATATTTTTTTTGTCAAATTTAGTACCCTCAAGAAACCTATGCTGAAATATTATCCGATATAAACTTACCCAAAGGCTCCTCCCCCTTCTTCACTTTCTTGGACTGTTTCTTTTTCTTAGGGCTGGGACTCAAGCAGTCAGATTTCTTCCCTGGAGATGGACTATCAGTCTTCAAAGGGGTTGGAGATTTTGCAACTGGCATGAGAAGGCAGTTCACCGCCCTCCTAGAAGCGTACGGTAGCCGCCGCTCCCGCCACGCCCTCTCCGCGGCTCTCCACCAAGCCGTTCAAGGCCCGTTAGAAACCGCGCGCGCGTACGGGGTGCGGTTGCAAGCGAACGCTCGGCAGGTGCAGCTCCCCAAAGACGTCCTCCCGACGTTCTATACAGAAGGGCTCCGAAGTGAGTGCCTTCGGCGCGACGAGGGACGCCAAACATTTGCCTCTTTCCCGGCCGCAGTAGCCTGGGCCGAGGCACATGAGGCCTCCCTCCCGGCCTCCTCCGAGCCAGAGCGCGAGGCTCCTCCGGCCAAAAGAGTCAGAGTGGCTCAAGTCGACGACGACGTCACCTTCCTCCCCCCTGTAGCCCCCACCCCCGCGCCTGCTCCCGCGCCTATCCCGGCCCCGGCCATAGTCGCGACTCCAGTAGAGGACCGTCGCTTCGACGGTATGGTAGCCAGTGTTGGGTCGTATCTAGATAAAAGTATCTAGATACTTTTTGGGTATCTACCATCTGGATCTAGATACAGTTTCAGTCGGGTATCTAGTATCTGGATCTAGATAATTTTCTCTGTATCTATTATCTACAGTTTCAGATACCCCTCGTAGATATTCGTGGCCTGAAGTACTTTAAAACTCGGTCATCTCGATCGCAGCTGAGAGCTGACGGTACGCTACGTGTACGATGTGGCAACACCACTTTTCCCTCGCGTCAGCTCTACCTGCGAGCTGGCTTCTCAAAATCAACAAATTTTATTCAGATTTGTTTTAGGAACACTATATTTGAAGTGCTTACCTTGTTTTATATGTTGTATTCTACCAGTAATTATGTAATGTTACATTACATTACTAATGTATCTGAATTTGTTTTTCATCTGTATTTGTATATTATCTGTATTTTATATACGGCAACTATGCCATAAACTATACATATATGTAATGACCTAAATAAAGTGTAAGTCAACACAAATATTTTACATTAAGAAATAAAATATTTCTACCTGCAGTTAGTCGCTTTAAAAAAATTGTATTTCACTTCCTACATCCCTGTAACTGCGAGCAGACCTTTACCGGAAACTTAATACATATATTTAGAAAAAAGTATCTATACAAGTATCTGAGATACTTTTGCAGTATCTATTATCTATATCTAGATACAATTTGGAAACGGTATCTTGTATCTGGATCTAGATAAATTTTATGCCAGTATCTAGTATCTGGATCTAGATACGCAAAAAGAGTATCTGACCCAACACTGATGGTAGCTGCGGTCAACCAACTGACTCAAATGCAGCAGCCGATAGCGGCCGCGGTTAACCAACCTAGCCAGTATCACCAGAAACTCTACACCGAGTTGCTGAAGGTTGAAGACACCAAAGGCGGAAATCAGAACCAGGGTGGCGCGCACGAAGGAAACAGGGGAGGCGGACATCAGGGGAATCGAGGAGGCCGAGGTAAGGGGTCGTACCCATATTACGTGACCTAATTTGGGGGGGGGTCGAAGCCAAATACCCCCATCTTAAATACATGGAAAGGTTAGGTTATCCACGTCACGAGAGGGGGGGGGGGTCAAAAAGTAGCCCAAAATTGGTCACGTAATATGGGTACGGTCCCTAAAGGGTGGCAAGGAGGAAATCGAGGGAACCGTGATTGGAACGGGAACGGCGGAAACCCAAACAATAAACTCTGCTGCTTCAACTGCGGCAAACCGGGGCACTTCGCGCGCCACAGCTGGGCTCGTAAGAAGGAAACGAAGCCCGGCCCGGCCCATCTACCTCCGGCCGCCGTCGCGACTATTGCCAGGCGCGTACTTAGGGGGGGGGGGGGGGGCGATGGGGGCGATCACCCCCCCCCCCCCCCCTTTGGGTCCCCGAAGCCGAAGTAGACCATTGCCCCCGAGGCAACCTGTAAAGCTTTTCCCTTGAAGGTAGGCAACACGTAAAGCATCACCCTCCCCTTTCATCAACCCTAATTACGCCATTGACTATCGCGCCGCCACAGGTGCTATATGCCCCAGTGCCGTACATGACGTCGTGCAGTCATAGCCCCGGCTGCCCTACCCCCGCTCCCAAGTCGGAAAACTAGGAGGGGCCGCGTCCCCGGCTCGCCCCAGGGTCAAACACGACGCGGCCAGCTCCGGTAAACCCAGCTCTCTTCCAGCTGTCGCGTCACCGAGCACCGAGCACCCCCTTTCCTTTTCCCGTGGGCCCAGACCCTAGCACGCGTGCGGGCGCCGTAGTTACGGCCGGCGTCGACGCCGACGTATCGCCTCCCACCTAGTGTTTGTAATTTACGTGTTTTCATAAATCGGCGGTAAAAAACGGGTACAAGACTGTAAAAAACGAAAATGGTTGAATTTTGTATTATGATACTATTAGAGCGGCAAGGACATGTTTTCTTGGTAAAAACAGACGGAAAACAACATTCGTTTAAACTGGATGCTATTTAACTGATATTTTGTTCGCTTTGATCATGAACGACACCTTTTTACTCGAATGTGACCATTGGGGCAGATTAAAAATGCGCGCGCCCGCGGCCCCTTTCCGGTCGTGAACTTTTTTTCATGCCTTCTTGAAGTCAGCGCTGCTCTTTTGTATTTGTTGGGTGTGTGAAGACGGGAGAAGGAGGAGGCGGCCGGCGCCAAATTTTGTTAGCTTTTCTAGTTAGTTTTCCTACTTTCAAACTAAATTTGGTTAAAATGTCTCCAAAACTGTTTCCATTTATTCCCCTCAGCTTTCTAGAATCAAATTTGACAAACTTATCAATCACATTGGCAAGATATTTGATCAATTAACAGACTCGACAAAAATGCTGACATTTGGCTGTGCGTTTACCAACATTTTCCGTCTTAACAAGAGACTTTACAAATGCATGGTAAAAAACATGAAAACTTCGTATTAAAAACCGGTAAAAAACGCGTTCCTTACCATGTTTTTACCGCGTTTTTTTACCGACTAAGAACACTACTCCTACCGCCGCGCTGCCAGCCGAGGCCACAGTGGCCGCCGCGTCAACGGGTGCCGCCCCGCCGCACGCCGCTACGCCCGGTCGATGGGGTACAGACGACGTGTCTAGTCGACAGCGGCGCGGTTATTTTACTAGTGCGCAACGGTCATCTCTCGGGGCCCCGTTCCCCCGAGTCCGCTCTCCGCCTGGGACCAGTCACGGGCAACGTCGCCGTACTGAGAGGACCGCGAGTCATCATGCTGTGTTTCGGCTCCTACGCTTACAAGTGGTCAGTTTACGAAGCCGACATAGCCGAAGAGTGCATTATAGGGGCCGACATGATGGCGCACTACGAGGTTAACATCTTGTTCTCCAACAAGACGATCCAGGTGTGCAGGGACCCGGATCGTAACCTCCTTTGACAACGCGATCTAGTCCGTATGCGATTCGAAGTGAGCTCGGCCCCTCACAATGCTGCGCTCAACTTGGCCCTTTTCTCGGCCTTCTATGTTGTGCGAGCCCGGCGCCCTGTCTTCTTGGGGCCGAAGGAGACGCAAAGTGTGGAAGTGCCACTCTGGGCGGATGGTCTCAGCTGGCAGCTAGAGGACGGCCCGGAATTTGCCGGTGACGGCGGCCGGCCCGTCGGTAGGGCCTCGCCCTCCGACGAGTGTGTGGGGTCGGGCGAGCGGACTCGGCCGGTCCGGCTCGTCAGGACGCACCCGTCTCTGTCGGATTTTCCGGAGGGGCCTCATGTCCGAAGGAGGGCGTGGGGCCCATCTTCTAAATCTTAATTTTTTTGACATTTCCTAAAACCATGGAAAGCACCATCACACAAAATTTTATCTATTTTCGTCAATTTTTGTGGACGCTAGCCGTCATTTTACCTAGAAGGGCCGCAGGGGTCAAAATGACCCCTGCGGCCTTTTTGCACTGTTTATGACACACATTGGCGCCAGAACGTTGCTTATGTCACAGTTGACTTTACAAGCGTTGGTACTCATGTGTGGGACGATCTTCTTGCCGCAATAGCCTTCTATTACTAGGCAAACCTCATTGCATTCCCCTGAAAGTAGGCAATGGCCGACAAAACACTTCTCGACACATTGCTAAACTAGACCTTGGCGAATGGGCTTCGGTGAAGGTTGACTGGACAGACCTTCCGAGAAAAGCCGCTAAAATTATTTTACCAGGCCAAATATCAACATACGGCCCACGGCCCGATCAAAAAATCGAAATCTTGGCCAGAAAAAGTGTTCTTCAATCCTATCTTTCAGCTAGGGATTTATAGACTAATTTGGACCTCGGCAACGACATATCATGAGATGGCAGCGCCTTCTTTTGACTTCACTTTACGGTTTTTCGCCATGACTCAGACATAACGGGGTGTCGACTGAATATCTCAGCCGTCACGACTCAGGCGTTTCTAAGCAGTCTGGCCTAGTAAAATTAAAACCAGGGTAGATTCGATTTATACTCAGCTACGACTACCGGATTCTAGCCCGTTATCTATTTTACCAGGACATGATACGTCTGTGGAAGCCGGTAAGGTCGCCACAGACATAAGATGGTCGTTTTGGCTTTCGGAAGATGGTTTTCGGAGCCGTGTTTCTCGGGAGTTTGGCCTGGTAAAATTAGAACCAGCGTGGATTCGAGTTCTCCGCAGCTAGAACTACGAGAATCTAGCTTGTTATCTATTTTACTAGATCATGATACGTCTCTGGATGGCGATAAATTAGCCACATACGTCCAGTCGTCGTACTGGCCATTGTCTTCGGATAGAAGTTTCTTGGGAGTTTAGCCCAGTGAAATTGTAAGCAGACTGAGTTTGAGTTACCCCCAGCTAGGACTTCCGTTATCTCTTTTGCCAGGCCATGATTCGTCTCTGGATAGCGACGAAGTAGCCACATACGTAAAGTCGTCGTTCTGGCCTCTGTCCTGGGATAGGAGTTCCTCGGGAGTTTGGCCTGGTAAAATTGAAACCAGGGTAAGTTCGAGCTGTCCTCAGCTAGAAATATTTATTTGTTATATATTTCACCAGGCCATAATTCGTCTCTGGATGGCGAGAAGGCAGCACCACATGAAAAGTCGTCGTTCTGGCGGCAGATCGGATTTAACGCATTGCGGGTTGCCTATCTTACGCTCTCGTGCACCGCTTAACCTAACCCAACTCTCTAAACACCACATTTGATTGATTTTTTACCATTATTCATCAATTAAACACGAAAATACATCAAAACCCGGCTTTTAACACGGCAAAACATATAGGGGTCAAAATGACCCCGGCGGCCCTTCTAGGGTTGCCAAAAAGCCGGCCCTTCTAGTGTTAACGGTCGCGGACACAGAGACGCGCTGAAGTGGGTGGTACTTACGAAGACGTCGGCTTCCTGTGCGTCAAATATGGGTCCCAGTATTTCCCGTTGCTCTTGGTCCGTAAGCGTGATTTCTAATGCATCGCTGCTGCTGCTGCTGGTTTCACTGGAGCTACTGTTGCTGCTAAAACTACCAATTGACACTACTTCCACCTTGGAAAGATCTTTGACTGCGGGACGCATGGTGACTATAACATTCAGCGGATGCTGACACCTGCTCCAGCCGCCCCCGCCATCGGCTTCCCGCCGCTAACAAAGCGGGAAGGAACGCTGGCTCTGACTGGCTCATTAGGAGAGGGTCGTCATGTGATCTGATAGACACCGTTGATTGGCTGACCGTGAAATTAATTATATCACGTTTACGGATTCCGACGCGAAATAGAGCGACGCCATAAGAAATACTTTTACAGAAAATGAATTTAAAAATTCACATTTCTTTACAAAGCGCACCGGTTGTTTGCACACTGTCTCGCCTTCGACGGTCCTCCCCTCTCCCCTCCCTTCCCTCCTCTGCCTCTCGCTGCCTGAGCCGTGGGAGCCGCCGGGACCGCCGGGCGTCGGCAGGGTGCGGGGCAGGGGGATGGGGTAGGGGAGTTCACTGCACGTCGTTCACACCGCAACGGCTAGAGCGCGGTTAGGAGGTTAGGCTAGGTTGGGTTAGGCTGGGTTAGAACAGGTTCCGACAGGTCATGTCCGAATCGGGAATCAAGATGGCGTCGTGCCCTAATTGGGTAGTTAGGTTAGGTTAGGTTGGGTTAGGCTGGGTTAGGTTAGAACAGGTTCCGACAGGTCATGTCCGAATTGGGAATCAAGATGGCGTCGTGTCCGAATTGGGTAGTTAGGTTAGGCTGGGTTAGGTTAGGTTTGGTTAGGCTGGGTTAGGTTAGGTTGGGTTAGGCTAGGTTAGGTTGGGTTAGGTTCGGTTAGAACAGGATTCGACAGGTCATGTCCGAATTGGGAATCAAGATGGCGTCGTGTCCGAATTGGGTAGTTATACTACTATCGTAGGCGGAGAGCGGACTCGGGGGAAGGGGGCCCCGAGAGATGTCCGTTGCGCACTAGTGAAATAACCGAGCCGCTGTCGACTAGGCACGTCGTCTGTACCCCATCGACCGCGCAAGAAACCTGCGGCGAGCCGGGCGTAGCGGCGTGCGGCAGGGCGGCACCCGTTGACGCGGCGGCCACTGTGGCCTCGGCTGGCGGCGCGGCGGTAGGAGTAGTGTTCTTAGTCGGTAAAAAACGCGGTAAAAAACATAGTAAAGAACGCGCTTTTTACCGGTTTTTCATACGAATTTTTCAGGTTTTTTACCATGCATTAGTAAAGTCTCTTGTTACCCAGCTGAAAATCCCGGTTACGGTTACGATTCCGGTTACGATTCCGATCCTGGTTACGACCGTGTTACGTTTCCGGTTACGGCCGTAATTTGGATGAAAAATTAATTGAAGTAGGACCTTCCATCCTGTCAATGAGTGCACCATATGAGTTATTGGATTTTGCTGGTGATGCCAGAAGAGAAAGCTGGGAGCTACCGTACTCAACATCAGTTTCATTAAACTTTCGTTGATCATCATTTTCTATTGGTGACGATCCACTGAGCTTCCCTGCAAGTAGAGGAATTATAAATTAAAGACAACACAAACATTACGAAGAAAAGCAATTAATAATCCAAATTAGAGTACATACATTCATGCTTTCCGCAGAATTTTTCAGACGACTGGTGCGGTTTGGCTGGTGAAAGAGCAGACAATTCAGCTCTGGACACAGAAGACTTGCTTTGGGTCGAGGATTTGTCAGGCTTTGCTGCATTATTCAAAATTACAAAATTGAGACATTACAAGTTCAGTTTGAAGAAAAAAAAAGGAAGTAGTGATATAAATAAGATGAAAGTAGACCTACCACAGTCACGCTTGTCTGAGGATTAACTGATGAATGTTTTGATTTGGCTGGCAAAGGAGGAGAGTTCAGAAGATCCTAGCCCAGAGCTTCCCTGATCAGCTCTGGACACGGAAGATTTGCCCCTCTTTCAGCCTGGTGACAATTCTTTATGCTCTGAGTGTGATGACGTGACATAATTTTACAGTAATTACATTTTACTATGAACAACTGATCAAGTCGTTCCATAACAAAACAGAACACAACAAAAACAGTAACAGCGTCCATTGGAAATTCTATAACTGTAAAGTGAAGAAGACACTTGACTTTAACACGCCGTCGGCGCCCTCGGGGCGCTTTGGACACCTGCGACCTGAGGGCGCCTGTGAACCTCGGTGTTGTTCACCTGGGGGTTGCCATTGGAGGGGCAGTTAGAGACCAAAGAAACAAAATCGTTAAATCACGTATTGTAAATCCTTAAGTGTCTGCTTTGGTCGTGCATAAGAGTCTACTAATAAATATATATCTACAGCAAACGACAATGGCGGCATTTATACATTAGGGGACGTTCATTAACTACGTGACCGATTTTAGGCCACTTTTTGACCCCTCCCCCCCCTCTCGTGACGGATCGTGACCAGGCCTCAGACCCCCCCCCCCCCCCCCCGTTACGTGACCAAAACCTTCAATTGCATTTTTCGCTATATAATGGCACAAAAGTGGATTTAAACAGGGAATTAGTAGGGTTTTTTTTCGTGTAAAGTTAGTTTTTATTGGAGAAAGAAAGCGCGGGTTTTAGTAAGAGCAGGCAAATACTAAAAGATTTTATTTAAACAACAAAAAACAACAATTTAGATATTGCAGAGTCAGAACGTCGTCGTCATATCACACTTCATCGAAGACCGGGGTGCACCACTTAGCGATGTTCTCGATGACAGCAGCCCTTAGCTGGCTAAGAGGAATGTTGTCGTCGTCGTCTTCTACGTCCACATCTTGGACATCCAGTCACTCTGCCATAACCTCCCCGTCTACGACGCAGAGAACCTCCCCACAGACGGCCTAAGCGCCGCAGCTCCAATTAGTCAGGCAGCGACGCCGGTGTGAGGCGATGAAGGGACCCCCGCGATAAATGGACCGTTATGAACGTCCCCTTACAGCTCTCTCATACTGACGTAACCTAACCTATTCTCCAAACCTTAGTCAGTCGAATTGGCGTACATCCCAATCATGGTCTGACGCACTGACGTAAATGCAACTCGTGGTCTGAGAAAGTGGCGTATTTTCAGCCAAGTCTGTTCGTACGCCACTTGTCACAGACCGGAAAAGGTTTTACGCCACTTGCCACAGACCACACCATGGATTTACGCCAGTATGTCAGGCCATTTGAATATACGTCACTTAGAAAAAAATATTGTCTTAAATTAAATATAAACCAAAGGACATAACGTAAAGCTGAGTAGATGGTTGTGTGCAGCTGTTATTTGGGTCACTGTAGGCAATGAAATCTCAATATTGACCGGAAGTGGAACTACGCCTCTTTTTCAGATCATCAGGGATTTCTGTACAACGGAGCCACTATTTTCAAGCGTGTACTTACTGGCTGAAGTACGGAACACGGTACTGTCCGTTTTAGCGTCATCGCTAAACGTCTCTGAACGGAGTATTCCGTACTCTACCCTGGTTCACCCTATGAGCAGTGTGCCCCATAAGAAGAACCAAAGGAAGACGGTGGCGGGGCGTGGCGCGGACCCAAAACAAAGCAGACAACGACAATATAAAAGTAGCGTAGAGCTTTTGGTTTTCACTTCACGGCATCAGTTAAAGCACTTACATAGCTCGGGCGGCCTTTGCTCCACTCGTTTGGGCCCGAATTAAATGCATTGTTTTGGGTCCGCGCGACGCCACGCCACCATCTTCCTTCTGTTTTTCTTACAGGGCAAACTGCTGATAGAAACATATCGGACAGGTACGGTGCTTGTAGGACCAGGGACCTATAACTTATCATAACGCATAACATTATAATGTTAAAGAAATACCATTGTGGATTGTTATTTTCAAATGTTATGTTTGAATAACCTAACCGATAACACACTGGTTATGGGTTATGTTAGGTTTTGTAACGTTAAACAGTGAGGTTGGAAGTGGAGATGTTATTGATGATAACTTTTCGGTAAACGTTTCGGGAATATCAGTTACCCTGATAACTTTAAGCTGAAGTTATAGAAGTAACGGTTATACCAATAACGTCAGGTAAAATGTTACAGTCGTAACAGTTAGTCCGATGTATCCAAGCATAACGTTATAAACTTAACAAAAACATTTCTGCCGGTTTGTTTGCGTTAATGTTATAACCCTACCACATATGACAGATAATAACGGTTATGCTAATGTTATTAGACTTGAGGCTTGGCTTGAGCAGGCGGGCAGACAGGTAGCAGGCCGGACTTTTCGGAGTGGGTCAGCTCGGCGCTCGGCTCCTGCTTTTCGTCTACCGTCAGGCGGAATGTCACTCCGGTTGCCTACCTACCAGGTGGTGCCCTTGGGGCACCGATCTTTTCGAGGGGGGGGGTGAACCCCCTCCCTCCCTTGACGACGACGCCCACGCTTACTGTTCACGCCCCCCTCCCCTCCGCTCTCGCACACATGTGCCTGCGTAGGGCTCTCCCCCCGCGCCCAAGCGTCCCACTCCTGCCTTCCTTACCCTCCGCCCCTCGCCCAGTTCTTAGGAAGGAAAAGGACACAAATGGCGTAGTTTTCTTTCCCGGCTGGGTTAGAAATACCAAAAGTTGAAAGTTATTTTAAAAAAATTTGTGTTATTGAACCAACCAACCTGATGCTTGCAATTCTTAAAAAGGTTTTGACCATTTTAATTTTGAAAAGTTGCGAATTAAAACATGCTTAAATAGCAGTCGCAAATAAACACATATAAAATTTATGTATGCAAAAGCCGTTGCAACATTGGCTAGCGTTTCAAATTTGAGCCTGTCACGTGTCACGCAGCAGCCACTTTAGTGGCTGTCTTTTTTTTGGTGGGGGGGGGGGGGCTTATATTGCGCTCTTGGCTTTCTTGCAGGCTGAATGTCGTGTCGGGTTGCCTACCTGACGATGGCTCTTTTATTTAGGGGGGGGGGGATGGACACGCGCCTGTCTAGTACTTGATTTCTCATACCGGCCATCTGCTGGCTGACACAAGTGAGTGTCGTATCAAATCGGTCAGAAGATAATTATTTTAATTATTTTATTTATTTATAATTGTTATTTTTTGGGGGGGGGGGGGGGGGCGCTGCGCTGCGCATTTAGGCAGCAATATCTCATAGTAATGCGCCGATTTTACGCTTTTGTTTGTTGAGGCGCTGGACCGACACTTGGTTGGCGGGAATAGAGGAACTCCGGAGCAGCCTGAAACGGAAGTAAGTAGTCGTAACGAAGGAGAAGAACACTGCACAAAGTGTTTGAGAAATCGCGTTTTCGGAACCTCGTTCTTCTTCAAAAATCACTCAATTTCTCATACTTGATGCAGAGCGTTCGTCTTTTCGTTGCGACTTCTTCCTTTCATCCGTTTTAGGCTACTCCGGAGTACTCTATTGGAAATTTTGGTATGTAGTAGACATCCAATGCCTGCCTACCAAGGCAGGGCCGTAGCCCCAGACTTGGGTTTCGGAGGGGGATATGTCGCGCGTCGCGTCGCGCTAATGTAGGGTATTCCGTATTCCGGAGTAGAGCTTGACCGGAAACGAGAAGACGACAAAATCACAAAAGCGGATACGGAAGTCTATGGTATGAAAAGTTGCGCAGCACGTGCCGTGCCGTCAGCCACGACGAGCCGACTCAAAAATTTGGGGGTCAGACAACGCACACTTCAACCGCGCGGTCCGGGGACGAGCATCCCGAGACCGCGCGGAGTGGTCGTGTCATATCGTCAGCGAGAGCTAAGCCTCCAAATTTTTGAGTCGGCTCGTGGCTCACGGCGTAGCACGTGCTGCGTAACTTTTCATACCGTAGACTTCCGTATCCGCTTTTGTGATTCTTGTCGTCTTCTCGTTTTTGGTCAAGCTCTACTCCGGAATACCCTATTGCCTATTTTCAGGCGTTTGTTGAGCGGGTTGCCTGCCTACCCCGGTGGCCGGTTTCGGGGGGTTAGTCAATTGAGCAGGGTGACATTGTTCATGAACGTCAACGTCCCAGCTCCAGTCGCCCCCCTCCCCTCCCTCCCATTTCCCATTTTCTCCTTTTTTTCCATTAAAATCTGTAACGTCATTTCTTTTGGATTTGAATTGACCCGACCCCCTCGCTCTCGTGTGCGTGTGATGCGATGTGACGGTATGCAGCCACAGCCACAGGACAAGCCCCCACCCCCTCTAGACGTAACATAATTTAAGGAGGGTCCCCAGGAATAGGAGCGGGCAGGGAGCAGTGGCGGATCTGGGAGCGGCTTGAGGGGGAGGCAATGTCCTGCTTTTTGCCTACTTACAGGGTCAATGTCCCGCCTTTTGCCCACTTACAGGCGGAAAAGTAATGCCGGTTGCCGGTTGCCTACATCGGGGGGGGGGGGGGGGGGCAGTAGGGCAATTGCCCCCTCAAATCCGCGCCTGGCAGGGAGAGCTACGAGCGTTGAGTGTTCCGCGGATCGCCCTCGCTTCGCCGCCCCCCCTTCCCCCCTTCCTTATCACATCACTACTAAGTGTGTTGCGTGCTTGGTGTGTAGACGACTCTTGCATTTATCATTTGCACTTCATACGTGAAAGTGAGTTAAAGAAATTAGGCGCCGTGCCGTACGCCAAATTTTAGTTCAGTCAACGCTGCGCTTCGCAATCAGAATCAGTAGAACAGGGAAATGGGGAGACCGGCAACACTGCCTTTCTAGCCGCGCCACCGCCACCGGCCAGCCTGGCCGGCCCGCCTCCTCCCGCCTCTCGCTCGCTCGAGTGGAAGTGGAACCGAACCGCCGAGGCAGAGGCCGCGACCGCACCGACCGAGCCCCGAGCCCAGCCGAGAGTGGAAGCAAAGCCGGGGCCGGAGCCGAAGCCAAGCCAACCTAAAGCCCTGGCCGCCAGCCGCCTTTTCTAGCGTGTCGGTTGAGGTTGAAATTAAATATTATGTCTTATAAATGGGTATGGGCAGGCAAGCAGGGGCTAAAACGGGGATTAAAGGGAAATGAACAAATAAATCCTGGAATGGGGATCAAGCAATCATATCTCGATAACGGAAAGTGGAAGAATACGAAGCAAGGAGAAGGCTACAGTTTTTTGAAGGCGCACACTTTAAAAATACAATTGGTGTGGTATAGACCAGTGTTTCCGTACGCTCAATTTCTTCCGTTCCATTCAACCTTTTTTTTTTTTGGGGGGGGGGGGGGGGGGGGGGGGGGGGTCCTACACAGGGACCCATAACTTATCATAACATTCGAAAATTTCGTAATGTTAAATGTTAGAGTTATACCGTATAACATTGACCGCATGAAAGAACCATAACGTTATAGCGCCATTAACATTATGCTTATGTTATGAAAGGCCAGTTATGTTATGCATATGTTATGATACCCTAACTTTCAAACATAGTTAATGCCGTAACGGTTATAAAATATACCGACATAGGTACGTTATTGCAATAACGTTATGCATCAATAACGGTAAATTTACGTTTTGATTCTAACAGCACGTTAATTAAACCGTAAAGAATGTTATGATCATAACGTTATCTAGCCATAACGGGGGAAAACGTTATGATGGCAATGTTAATTGTCAAATTTATTCTTTTTTTTTACCTTAAAATATTTTTTTCTGACAACTGCTCACGATAACGAGAATCGAGAATCAGAATTGGGTCCTGGATTGATCTAATCGCACCGCACCAGTACCCAACCGACCAGGGGTTGGGAAAGAGAGGTGGGAGGGGGGGGGAGAGAACGGGACGGGCGGGAAGTTAAGTTCCCGGCGGCCGCGGCCTGCGGCAATACCGGGGTGCCACCCTTGGGGTGGGTCCTGGGCCCCGTTCACGCTCTCGGGCTCACCAGAACACCGGACCTCTTTCACGCTCGCAGGGCTCACCACCAGGGCCCCGGGCCTCTATCACGCTCACCAGGGCAGGGCCCCGGGCCCCTTTCACGTTCGCGGGGCTTTCCAGGGCCCTGGGCACCGTTCACGCTCGTGGCGTGGGACCCCGGTCTGGGCCCCGCTTGTCGGACCCGCATGGATGGGCCCAATCGCAGTGGCAGTGTGGCGTGGCAGCGTGCCTTGCATGCTTGCACGCTTCCTGGGCCCGTCACCGCGTCCTCCATCAAAGCTTAAACGATGCATTAACCGAAAATATAATTTAAAAAAAAAAAAACAATGATTTAAGCTACACAATGTAGGCGTCACAGCTGTAAATGCACTCTACAAAATTCCTAAGTTCACGTGCACTTTGAAATCACAATTTTTTTTAGAGTGCCGGTTTGAAAGTGCACAATTTCTATCCGAATTTCGGCACTTTTTGAGAGTTCAGAGTACACTCTGCCGAGTGAGAGTGCGGATCCTTGAGAGTTCAGAACGCACGTTCAGATCAGAGTGCACTCTGCGGAGTGAGAGTGCAGATATGCAAGGGTTCAGGGTGCACTCTCACTCTGCGGAGTGAGAGTGTAGCTATGCAAGGGTTCAGGGTGCACTCTCACTCTGCGGAGTGAGAGTGCAGATATGCAAGGGTTCAGGGTCACTCTACAAAGTGCCTAACCACGTGAGAGTTCAGGGTGCACCCCGCAAAGTGAGAGTGCCCCACAGAGAGGTCCGGCGGGGCTCCACGGGTCCGTGGTCCGGAGACCCCCGCTGGTCGCACTCCTCCGGGCTCTCCAATGCGGCGGTGAGGGTCTCTCTCCCAGATTGGCTGAGGACGCACAGCTAAAAGTGGACCTCCCAAAGTCAAAAATTGCTGTTATGCCCTAAAGATTGACCATTAGGTGACGTCCGAAGTCAACGAGAGAGTCCTCATTTTGGCTGCCGAGGCCGCCTGGCCGGGCGCCGGCCGGCCGCACGCACGCGTGTTTTTGCCATCGGGCGCCAAGCAAGTAATTAGGGCCCAAGGTCTTCCCTTTACGGCAATGTTGTGAAACGTACTCAATAGATGGCCCACAGCAGGTGGATCCCTATTAAGTACCATAAGCAATCAGTCTTTCCAAATAAATGCGTCTGCACTGCAGGTTGGAAAATGTCAGTAAATCCTATTGCTAGGTTATTCCAGGACTGGGTCCATAGAACTTAGTCTATAGCTTTTATTTGTGGCATTGCTTGGCGTTGCTCGTTTCCTTAGCATAAAATGTTTTCTTGGACTTACAAGAGGTTGGCATGGAAATTCTACAGCACAGGAAGAAAGAGGTCCATCACTCACTGCCCACCCATACATCCAACCAGGGAAAGGTCAATCCCCAACAGAGTGGAACAGCAGGGACTGTCCCCAACAGAGGAACAGCAGGGACCCCAACAGAGGAGAAGCAGGGAAAGATGACTGTCCCCAACAGAGGAACAGGAACAGTAAAAACCTGAGGAAAAATTGACAAGTCACTTTATTATACAGACATAGAATAAACTGACCCTAGGCTAGAAACTACAGTATCTGATATAAACCCTCTAGGTAAACACATTGCAATGAAGGAGAAAAAGGGAAAAAAAACTTTTTCTAATGCTAACTAAAGTGATATATAAAGGGACTCCCAACAAGGGTTCCCCACAAAAGAACTGTAAAAATTATCACTACACAAATTAGAAAGTATTTCATTCTGGCAAGACATAATGCAACAAGGTGAGACTAAAATAGAATGAAAAAAGACAGAATATTTACAAAGATGCTTAGGTGATCAACCACATCACAAAGCATGAAATTGAAGGAGTTTGATTGTGGATCTCTATCCTATACTTCTGCTTCTTTTAATCTGTAAAGTAAAATTTATTGGGTGAGAGCAAACCAATGTAATTTGAAGTATAAACACATCGTAATCACAACACTTACAGTTATGGTCTTCTTAGCTGTCTCATAATGACTAGAAACTCTTCACTGCCATACTTTCAGGGACAACTTCATGACTATAACAAAAAAATTAAAAAAAGGATTGATGTCCAAAATCCATAGAAAAAAGGGGCAATACATAAACACACTTACCCTGAACAAGACTCACATATGAACTGCCCCCTTTCGGATGCCCTCTTTGAAGACTTTGGAGCACTCACACTTTCTATGTAGAGAAAGCAAGATTCGCTTTGCTACTGCACCACATCAGAGTTGTCATCCAGCAGGAGCTTCCAATTTCTGTCACATACAGATCAAACTGGAAACAGAAGAAATGATAAACTAAATACATAGATGCACTACAAAACACAATACTGCGTGTATGACCAAATATACCACGCCAGAACCAGAAAATATTTTTTTAAATCTGAAGGCTTGTGAAGATTTCCATTCATCTAATCAGCTAATATACAATTATGTACAATTTATATTGGAACCACAGTTTCAAGATTACAAAGACTGTAAGTCCCTGCAACACATTAAGTGCGTGAAGTAAGCCATCAAACGGAAGAAAACCATTGGCAATTGCAAGCCGCACCTGATTTGAGTGGATCTTGAATTGAATCCCACTTCTGCTCTACATCGACCATGGTGGCGCTTTCAGGATGTACATCTGCACAAAGCATGTACGAGTCACACAGCATGGGGTCAGTCGCTTTGAATTGTCTCTCACATCCTTCTGCATCATTCAACCTGGAAAGTAAAATGTATTGTGCATGTATGAAAAGAAGAATGTAGTTTACAGTACAAACACATTGAATACACACAACACTTACTGTTCTTGATTTATCTGTTTCACAATAACTGGAAACCTTTAACAACCATACTTCCAGACAGTATTTGATGCCTGTAACACAAACAAAGGATTAATGTACAAAATCTACACTGTTAAAACAATTCTGAATTTAGAGACAAAAGGTGTTAAAATTAAGACCGAGTTTAAATGCTGAAATTTCAGACAAGGTCTGTAAATTGACTGCAGCACATGCATACTGAATTTCCAACAATAAATTTGTAACAGTGTATGCAAGGAAGAGGTCCTACATTATACAAGCACATACCCTGAACAAGGGCTCTCTTTTAAGTTTCGGATCACTCATGTTTTCAATGTAGAGAGCGCAGATATTCGCTCTGCTACTGGGCCAGGTCATCCAACAAGAACATCTGATTTCTTTCACATTCAGAACATACTAGAAAGAGAAGAAATGATATACTAAACAAGTGGATGCAATACAAAACATAATACTGGATGTCTGACCATGTATAACATACGCGAAGACCAGCAAAGGTTTTTTTAAATGTGAAGGCTAGAACAGATTTCACGTTAGCAGTTCTGCCAAAAATAACACAACAACTTCAGAAAGAATACGTCGGCACATTATTGAGCATGATATACAGTTCCACGTACCTCTTCATTGCATGCACTCCATAGCTGCAAAAACAACAGTCTCCTGGTCAGCATCCACAGCTTTCCCACTTGGTAGCAAGGAATGCACCACAAACCTCACACCATCAATCTTCGGCTTTGGCACCTGCAACAGTCACTGTAATTGAGCACGAATGAACTGATTCTATAGCTAGCAGCACAAACATTATTAAAAATCTGTTTTATGTGATTTCGATAGCTGACTTCACGATACTAAACAGAATATAGCACACAGACTAATACAAATAAACCGCGGTCTAATGAGACTAAGGGTGCCCATTGCCAATATGGGCTAGAAGAACAGGATGTACAAGGTAATACTGCAAGTGCCATAAAATAAATCGCACAGAATGTGTACATTTCATATGCCTGAACCAAGAGCCTGAACTGCATGAGAGGCCGGATAGGCCATGAATAACGGTCACAAATGTAAGGTTAGGAAATGTTACAACCATTTAAGGTTAGCTCTAATGAAGAAAAATAGAATCAAGCATAAAATGAAAGAATTACTTACTTGCAACTGCAGTCATGCAGCAAAATGGGCGTGAGATGTTCCCCAACTCCCAATGACAGGGTTAGGACAGCCTCGGGAACTTCACTTGCTCTCAGCCGCCAGAAATCTGTCAGCGACCTTTCTTTAACCCATCGCGACTACACTGACACTGCAAATCTATGAGAACACCGTCCACAATGGTCAACAACTTCAGTCTACTTCGAAATCTGAGACACACACATAACAGAAGTCGAAGTCCGTTACGCGCTGGGCTGCGCTGGGCCAGCCAACGGTTACGCCGCCAACCAACGGTCACGTCGGCGTGCTAACGTTTTCCCACCGCGACAACACTGACATGGCAAAATTTTGACACTACCAACCACAAAGGTTTACGTTCATACCGAAAAGTGTAGCCAGCCGTACGAAAGTCCTCTCCGACGGTAACGCCGTTACGCCCACATCGGGCCGGCCGGCCCTCCTCGCACTACCGGGCCCGTGGCAGGGTAGGCAACGCCAGGCGGCGCAACTGGTCCCAACGGGTAATTAGAAATTCACTCCGACCCGCCGACGTTTCAATTCTGTACACGCAACAGTTAAATTACTAAACATACATAACGAGTATTTGTGCCTGATAGGGTCATTTAGTGTACCTATTTCAACTCAATGTTGGCAACAGGCGAGGTCACGTGAGCCGTGCAGCCAATGGGCGACGAGCGAAAGCGCGGGAAGGGGCCGCCGGCTGCAGACAACCCGACCCGATATTTTCGTGATTTAGACTACGAAAATAGGCACAGCGGCTTAAAAACGGGTACGGCGGTGGTAGGCGGGACTCTAACGGTCCCGGCGAGACCAGCCGCGACGCCGCCAGCACCGTAGAGGCCGAGAAATCGCGAGTGGAAATTACAGCACGAATCCGCCCGCAAGGCCCAGGTCCTCTACAGCGAGCTTCTCCGGCCTGCAACCGAGATCAGCGCCGAAAACCAAAAAGTCACTTATGCCAGTCCTCCTAAACGGCTCATCGGACGGGGCTGAAATTCTGGGGGTCCCTCAAGGGGGTGAAGGGGAGCTCGCCTGCCGAATTTCAGCCCGATCGGATACCGGGGGGCCGAACGGGAGTGCTTCGAAGTTGTAGGGAGAGCCGGGGGGGAGCGTTCTTAAGTGATGAGAGGACCCTTCGAAAACTCGCAGCACGCACGTCCCGAGTCACACTTTCGACTTCTAGGTGGGGATCGGCACGGCACACGAGCCCCTTCCACCCCCAACAGTCAGATAATTTTTAAAATGGTATCTTAGTGACGGCCCCCCAGCAGCCGTCTCCGTCATTCCCCGTCGGATTTCACGCGCAGACGCTTTCCCTGTTTGGGGAAGGCGTCTCCGAGACACCACGCACCGGTTAGACGAGTTTCCGACTAATGGAAGGGCCATAATATTTATTTGCCTTTGAGTAATGGAAACCACGAGCCATTTAGAACTTTGAACTTCATTTTAAGACACACTGTGACATCTGTGGGGGTGTGGCTATTATAGAACTTGAGTGTATTCTCTAGTAATTTTAATTTCCAGTCATGTTTTAACCCAGACCATATGCTAATCTAAAAACTACTATACTGTAGTCTTGGAATCGATTATTTCCAGTGTTGTAATATTTTAGTGAAGTAAGCCTTGCTAACTATGTCTATTTTTAGCAACAGAATCTCTGCAAGACTTTCAGCCTCAAAAAACAAATATTTTGAAACAAATGTCAAGGAACCTTCATTGCCATGATATACATCTGCATAGCAGTGAACTTTTCCACTCAGCAGAATTTAATTATTTTATTAGCACTGTGGCTCTGTAATGATATTAAAGTTCAACCCCATTTTGCATGGGGTAGGTCAAAGGTAGCAGAAAGGCTGTTGGAATAAAGAACAAAATAAAGACAATTACTTATAATTGACGCATAACAAAAAATAATAGTACACATTGTTGTCAACTATAAAATTACTATAACAAGCAAACACTGTTGAAAAACAAAGTCATAAAATGATTACACTATGATAGAGGTGAATAAATCACTCTTCCTCACTGGAACCATCATTTTCTCTATTTATTTTCAAAAACAATAAAATATAAGGAGAATTGGTGTCCAATTTAAACTAACTACAAAACGCAAACACTATTGATGAACAATAAAAAGATAAAAAACGAACGACACTGCGGTGGATAAATCACTCTTCCTCACTGGAACCATTCTTTTCTCTATATTTTTGTCTCTTGACCTGCACATAAAAAGTATGTAAATAACATCACAAGTATAAGCACAAGGAACTGGAATAGGGACTCACAGTATCACTAACTTTTTGGTCTTCCTGGTTCAGCCTATTACCCAGTACTGTTCGTTGCTTCTTTAAGACGGTATCCATGGCATCGGACTCCTCCATTCCTTGCAGGTCACGCAACACAAACTTAACAGCACCTGCACATCAGAGGAGAAAGCTGAGATGAGCACTGTCAGATGAGTGAAACCAAAACCTGCAAGTTAACAAGAAACACTTACCAAGGATAAGGTTAACCTTGGATGGGGTTGCAGGAGTCTTTGGGGTCGCATCCTTAAACCTGTTTGAGGCTTTTCCTTGAAGCGACCTTACCCGTCTCTCGGCAGGGGTCCAAGTTAAGGTGGTCAGATTCCTCGTCATCATCGACAGATTTGTTTGGTGGTACCTTTTAATAACTTTCACCATAGATTTGGCATCAATGGATGCATCATCAAGTATAAACTGCAAAGTAAAAAGAAATGAACATTAATATGAAAAAGAGAATGTTTTCAACCTATCCCACAGATGGGGCAAGGCAACTTCAGTTTCAGCAACCTGCCCTTACCATCCCGTTAGCATCCATTGGCAAAGTTAGTGCCCTTTGCTTGTCAACACTGGTGAAGTCTTGTTTGCAGGAGGCAAGAGCATTCGCTGTTGCTTCGATTTCCTTGTCCTCAATAAGTTTAGCTAGAGAACCAACAGCACACTATTAACTCCAGAAAAGTAACAATGAACAAGCCTTTATGAACCTTACACACCTTTCTTCTGTTTATTTTTGGATGAGTCTTTCACATTTTTCTCCTGCTTGGATTCTTTGGTTGTTGGTTTGTCAGCTGGACGGGGCAGGACTTCTAAATTATTTGGGGCCACCTTACATGATGAAGTGATGGATTTTGGAGTAGACGTGAACATGGCTGTAAAGCAAGGGAAAGAATATCACACTGACTAATTAGAGAAGCCCCTTAGTGAAAAATTTATGGTTCATAAAAAAACAACCCACCAGCATCACTTGGAATCAGAGATTCTTCATTATCTGAAATTTCAAAGGGAACAAACATTGTTAGAAATAAATAAATAAATAACATAAGATGGCAGTGTTCCCATCAAACCATACCATTTTCAAACAAATTCTTTTTGACTCTGAATGCATTACTTTCATTCTGCTTCGCACCTGAAAGGGTCAATGAATGTATTAACATCATTAATCAGCAAAACCACTGACAACTACAAACATGATGCAAATACCTGATTCTGGAAGAGAAGAAAGTGAATTGACTTTCTTGAGCAGCTCTCGCAGGTTAACATTCTCAGATTGCAGACTTTCGACTCTTTTTCTTAGTTTCAGACGTTCCTCGTCAACAACTTTAATTGTTGACACCTGCACAGATACTTTGGTCTTCAGTTCTTCGAGTTCTTTTTTCTGGTCCTTGCACTTCCTTCTCAGGGAGGAAAGGCTATCCGAGAGTTTCACAACCTCATCCTCAGATTCTGAATCTGATGGAAAATCTCCAGATGAGTTGGTCTCCTGAAAATGAATACATGAAGCCAGGACAAACTAATGCGCGAAACTGCAGTTCAAGTTTTATCTTAATGCTTACATACAAAGAACAAAATAACAGCTTCTCAAAATACAAAAACTTACGTCAAGTGGTTTCGTTTCCTCAAGAACAAAATCATCCGCCTCTTCTTGGTGAGAAGTACCGTAGTTCTTCACAGCATCCTAGAATATGATTGAAAGACGGCATGAACTCTAAGGCTTCATTTGGCAGAAGTGACTAAACATACACAAAATGTTTGTATCAACTTACTTGGCTGCCACGGGTCTGAGATACATCTAAATTCAAAGTTGGACTGAGAACTTGGGGTGCCTGAGGTGGAAGCTGAACTGACTCTTCAGATCCCAACTGAAATGTAAGGAAACAAGCAATTACAGTGCTTGGTAGAAATTAGAAAATTGCCTCTCACAATAGCACACCAGTTTGAAGTACACACCAAATCAGAGCCCTGCCTTGTCTTCTTAGCAATGGGACTTTCAACTAAATCAGTCTTTCTTTTACTAGGAGTAACTTCGCCAGTTCCTTCCTTGCAGATTGCTTCACTCAAAGGTGACTGCTCATTTGATGACTCGTTAACTCTCACCTTTAAAAGAGCAACAAACATATAAATCATCAATTTGATACACTCATTTCAGAAAATTGACTCTCACAATAACAAACCCATTTGAAATACACACCAAATCAGAGTACTGCCTTGTCTTCTTGGCAATGGAACTTTCAACTAAATCAGTCTTTCTTTTACTAGGAGTAACTTCGCCAGTTCCTTCCTTGCAGATTGCTTCACTCCAAGACTCATTTGAAGACTTGTGAACTCTCACCTTAAAAAAAAGCAACAAACACATAATCCATCAATTTGATACATTCATTTTTAAAATAGCAGGCCACATAAAACAACAAGATGGCAACCTCTTTTAATTTGGAGGGGGTAACTTTCCAGGGTGACCACCTAGAACTTATACTATAACTTGGCTGAAATAAAATAGGAAAATAGCATGACCCTTGCTACAGGAAGTTAAAAATTAACAAACCATTTAAGCAACCTTCTCATCCACCACTTGTTTGGAGGAAATACTTACCCAAGCCTGATCCTTGCTGGGTGTTTGCTCACTGTTTGCAGCAACTGATTTGGAGAACACTAGTGAACTACCTTCTTCAGTAACAGCACTGCTGACATCCTGCTCAATACCATACCAAATTAAGCCACTAAAAATGCCAATTGCTTATTAAAGAAACACGAAGGAACAGCTGAAATTAGAACATTACCTTGACCAAAGGATTATTTTTCGCCGCATTTAAAGCCTCCAGCATCCTGCTTAATATAGCAGGATCTTTAGCTGGGCGGTTAGGTTTTGGCTTGGTATTTGTTTCTGCACTGGTCTGTATCTTGGGAGCTTGCTTTTTCTTGTGTGCAGCCTTTGTCTTGTGTCCATCATTTACCTTTGAGGTTTCAGTGTTCTTGGAATCTTTCTGGGAGGGTTCCTACAGAAAATACCGAAGTTTAGGAAATAGGAGATAGAGGCCAACCACAACATTTCATACTCATACTTCTTTTTGACTCCCATCACTCCTGCGTGTCCTGCCCCTGGTTGACTTTTCAACGTCTGCTGAACTCGGCAGCTCCAGGAGCGGATTCCCAGATAATGGAATTTTTAAAGAGCTGCATTTGGATTTGGCATCTTGAACATTTTCTGCAACAAGCAACGCACATCAGTCATTAAAAATATAAACGCTTTGATTTAGATCCATGACATTGGCATTGGTAAGAATTTAAGAAAATAAAGGGGTAGTTATAATGTATTTGGCTGGTCAGGCCACTCATAAAGAGTTAATCCACGAATGATGTACCCTCGTCTTTAAGCAATCGAGCCCCCAACGGGGATGGCCAGGAAAACGAGTTACAGGTGCCTGGATGACGCGGAGCCGTCCGAGGACACCTAGGTTATGACCCGCACCAGCGCGAGTCATTAACGCCAAAAGTACACAAACAAAAGTAAATAAGGTGATTGGACTTACTGGCGAGCAGCAAAATGGTGGCCGGGTAGTACCCATCATCGCTTAAGATGCTTTTCTGCCATTTCACTTTGTAGTAGCCCTCGTCCCTCACGAAGTCTTGTGCGGCTCTTGGCCGGAACTCTTTCCCCGATGCGCTTTCTCGAACCAGGGAACAGTACACAATTTTCGTTACCCTCCCGGTACCCAAAAATTTAGCAACAGCGACTTGCATTTCAAATGAGAAACATTCGCCTTATAAACGAAAAAAATTAGCTTCACAAACGGAACAACTTAGACGAACTTGGAGCCCGAGCCGCGATGGGAGTCAGGGGGAGAGTTCGAGCGCGCGCCGCACACAACGACAAGCTTCTCATTTTTACCGGCAGATGGCGTTATTCGGGAATCATTACGAGTGATATTTAAAAAATATTGGTGTAGAGATTAGCTGGTCGGTGGCAGTTTTTTTTTTTTTTTCAAGAAGTAGTGAGGTGCACAAATACATGCGAAGATTTAATTAAGAAGAGAAATTAAATATTCCCGGCCGTCCGGCCGTCGACGCCTTTCACTTCCGGGCTTCTGGTCACTACAACTTCCGACTTCTCGAAAAGTACGGCTCACTACAGATTCTCCTTCTCCGACAGTACGACGCGATCCCTCGCTTGGAGTCCAGTTTAACTCTAGTGTTTTTATTTGTATCGGATGTTTAGTTCTGTGCCGTAAGGCAAAGTAAGTAATTAAATTTAAACGTGGATATCAGGTAATATCAGGTACGTAAAATATCCTTCCGGAATTGTCCCTCTGTCGAGTAGTTACTTATAACCTTACTTCTTGGCCAAGGGAAATCTTTACAGGATGCTGTTTCTCTTATCTTTTTTGACACCCACTCTTACCGAAGCGTTTTACTGTTAATTTTCAGTGATACATGCTGGTAGAAGCTGTTTGAACACCACTGACCACAAAGATTTATGTAAGTTCAATCCTTCATATGGTTCATTGACTATTATCACACTGCAAGAGAAATTAATTGTTTGCTGCTCATATCTCTTTTTTGTCCTCATCTTAGTTTTCTGACATGTTTTTGTTATTTTATTGCAGAATATGGATGAAGATGAAAATAGGAAGCGCAGTAGAGGATCGTACAAGTCTTATTATGAGAGAGGTCAAGCCGGAAATGCATTGAAAATTCCTCGACAAACTGCTCAGTCACAACATGCTCAGAATCGCCCAGTGAGTAGTCGACCCCCATATTTGTTTTCATTCCTTTGGGGCACATCTTTGTATGATAAACATTTAACAGGGCATAGTTAACAGAGACTCAATCTTAGTATTTTTCAGATAATCATGTAGACTGAGCAAACTTTTTGCTTTGAAGTACTAGTCGATGTTTCCGTATTAGTTCCTTCATTTCTATTACATTCTGCTTTACTTATATATTAGTACTTCATATATTTTGATCTCAAACTTGAAGCTTTAAGGGAAATACAGGACATGTGTAGTACTTTCAATTGAGTCATAGATTTTGTTCTGCTTATATCAGGATGCCCAGCCTGAAGATGAGATGCGAAATGTTTCTGTAGAGGATGTGGAAGAAGAAATGCCAAATGTTTCTGTAGAGAATGTGGAAGAAGAGATGCCAAATGTTTCTGTAGAGGATGTGGAAGAAGAAATGCCAAATGTTTCTGCAGAGGATGTGGTCAACACTGCACATCATCAATCACTGGTGAGGCAGAATATGTTGGCCCTGTTTCTTTCATATGTGATTTTCTCACAAATTTATGGTAGCTTGGTCAATGTGTGTTAATTAATTTATATTGTGCTTATGTTATAGGTTGGGAATACTTCAGATACACTGGCAGAAGATGACATGGCTGATTTTTCCATGGCTTCCACAATCCTGCTTCCCTCAGCCCAATCAATGCAAGAAAATGAAGTGAGTAGAGAGGGTTTAACTCCAAATGATGTATTAAAATTTCTCGTTGCCTCAGTATTGTTTTGTGAATGGTTGATTTCTCAGAAATAACCCATTTATGCTGTAACCCATATTCCAGGCTGGAAACACTCCATTATATGTAGCAGAAGATGGCCACATGACAGATATTTCAATGGCTTCTACAATCTGTCCGCTTGCCTCAGACCTAATGCTGGAGATTGAAGTAAGTTGTGAAACTAACACTCAAATATGTCATGTAGCAATTTCCCAAAGCATCCACTGCTTTTGTTTTGCAGATAGTAGATTTCTCAGAATTAATCAATTTATGTTGTTGGCGTTTAAGTGCCCATTTATTTTGTACTTATGTTGTAGGTTGGGAATAGTTCATCAGATGCAGTGGTAGGAGGTGACAACATGTTGGATGGTTCTGTGGCTTCCAGAATCCCTCCTTTGTCTGCTGCAGATCCATTATTACACGAAAGTGAGGTGAGGAATTAGGCACCAATTCCAAAAGATGTCATTAAAAATTCTAATCGCATCCACTTCTCTTTTTTGTGCGATTTCTCAGCATTAAGCGTTTTGTGCTATAAACCATGTTTCAGGTTGGAAACATTTCATCAACTGTAGTACCTGATGTTGAAAATGCATCTATCGCCTCCAATCCAAGCGATGTGGAAGATCTTGAAGAAGATGACCATGCGTCACAAGATGCAACTGCATGTGTTCCGCTTGAAATTGACAGTGACAGTGAAGAGGATGAGGAGATGCAGATTTCAGAACCTAACCAAACCCTACCAGTGAATCCAAATGAAGCTGATTTGCATGAAGATCCATGTCAGGTACAGTTTTAAATATTTAATGCCATTTTCTTGTGGTAGGGAATTATTCTATTGGTCTTTGTGCCCCTCGAAGTCTGAAAGATAAATTTTTGTTTTAGGGTGGACAACTCAACACTGGAGAGCCATTTGAACGTTTGAAGAAGGAGATGGAGCAGAAACTGCGGATGCCAATAGAAGCACCCATCACTGCCACACATGGAGAAGCTCTTCTCAATGCTCTGACACTGGCATCACATCACAACTGGAACCATTCGGAAACAGCAAATCTTTTCAAATTTGTTAACAGTTTGTTCGGTGAGAAGGTATTTGGTGACTCTCGATACATTTTAGACCAGCTTTTATTTTGTGACAAAGGAATGCATTACTTCTTCTTTTGCATGAAATGTTCAAACCCTCTGCCTGAGGTAAATTTTAAAAACCAGACAAATCCTGTGCCTTGCAGGAATACAAGATGTAATCATGTGAATCAAATTAAGAATTTAAAGAAGGAATCTTATTTTGTGACTTTTGATGTTCCTTATCAATTAGAATTTCTCTTTAAGAATGACAAATTAAGAAGTCAGCTTAAAGACCCAAAGAGTTTTGCCAATAGAGTCTCTAGAAATATGAAAGATATTTATGATGGGAGTGAGTATCAAAACTTTGTTGCTTCTCTAGATGTAAATGACTTATGTAAGATTTTAACTTTCACTATTTGTGTCGATGGGTCCCCTCTGTTTAAATGTAGCAAATGTTCAATTTGGCCTTGTGTGGCCATGATTAATGAGCTTCCTATTGTAAGTAGGATGAAAAATTTGCTGGTTATAGGCCTGTGGTTTGGTAACAAGAAAGCTGATATGAGCCTTTTCCTGGAACTATTGCCAATCATATTAATACTCTTTCTGATCCTGGTTTTCATATTTCCTTTGGAGAGGAAAATTTAGTACATTTTAAAGCATTTTTGAAAGGATGTTGTGTTGACACGGGGGCAAGGGGGAAGTTCAAGGCATCCACATGCACAGGGGAGCTTATAGTTGTAATTGGTGTCTCCATCCTGGTGAGGAATTTGAGAAAGCGAGAAGATTTCGGTTCAATGTTCCCTTGGACGAACTTAGAACCAGTCGTCAAATGGTTGAAGACTGGACCGAAGCTCTGCGCCAAAAAATCATTGTCCATGGCTGCACTTCTCCATCGCGTCTTGCAGGCTGTATTAATTTTGACATTGTTAATGGCATGATATTTGAGTATATGCATAATTTTGGTGAGGGCAATGTTAAAACTTTCCTCAAGGAGTGGCTTGCCTTTGATGACTACATTCAGGCAGAGACCGAAAATATTGAAAAGCTTTTGACTCAGGTAAAGCCACCTTTAGAATTTCGTAAAGCTGTGAGAAAGTTGGAGGTGCATGCGTTTTGGACAGGCAGGGAGCTTGAAAACTTTGGCCTCCATCTCAGTGTTTGCCTGCTTATTGATAAATTGCCTCCAGAGTATTTGAAAAACTGGGCTGATTATGTACAAGCAATGCACCTGCTGTTGGCAGATGAAATAACACCTGAAATGTTGAATATTGCAAATGAACTTCTGGTTCAGTTTGTAGCTAAAGTTCAATATTTGTATGGGTTGCATATGATGCGCCACAATGTTCACACTGTATTGCATGCTGCACAGCATGTTGCTAGGTGGGGTAATCTTTTTGCTGTTAGTGCCTATGCCTTTGAGCATGAGATGCAACATCTTAAGAAAGTTATCTTTGCCAATAATGGTATCCCCAATCAAGTGTGTAGAGCAGTGTCACGTGAACGCTCTGTGGACTTTCTCAAGCATTCTCTGTCATCAGACACCTGTGATTTGTTCGCTGCATCTCTGGAAACCACACGTTACAGTGTAAAAATAGTTGGTGATATGAAGCTTATTGGGAAATCCCACTATTACACCGATTTAAGTGAAGAAGAGCTGTTTCTTTGTAATCAATTAAATATTGACCTCCAAAACTGCCTTTGCTATGGTAGAGTTCAAAAAAATGGGTGGACTTATTGTACTGAAAACCAAGCAAAGAAGTCAAGCACTGACAATTCAATTGCATGGATGTCAGATAAATGTGTTGTTTGCATAAAAAAATTGCTCCATGATGAAACAAGTGGAAGGGTGTGGGTTGTATGTAGTGTTGTTAGATGTGAACCGCACATGTGCCCTACCATGCCAAATGTGAATTTAAACCGCCATCATTTGTTGAAGGTGAACAATATTGACGCAGATTTATCAATTCTAAAAGCTAGTCTCTTAAGTAATGTCTTTGTTAATTTGGATTTGTCTCATGGCCATTTTCTGTCACCTATGCCTAACTGTTACAATATATTTTAAATAAATTATTATTTTCTGTGCATTTCCTCTCACTTCATTAATTTATTACATTTCTGCCTTTAACCTGCTTGAACCTTCTTTTTTTTTCGGGGGGGGGGGGGGGGGGGAAGTGAGGGAAAACCCACCATACCGCAAATGTGCTCCAGAGGCATTGAAACATTCATGTCAGTCTTCTGGAAAATGGTGGAGACACGGATGAGATAAGAGAAATTCGTCGCACTGACTCGCAGCACAAAACGTTCACGCACGTCGAAGTCATAGCCGTGGGCGGGGCAGTCGAGCGCCTGTAGTGGCTAGTCCCGCACGACACCTGTGGGATATGGGTTGCCTTTACCCAGGCGCCTGGACCGCTCACTTCGTAACCTATCTCTTCTCAGCCTTCATCGCCTTGTGCCCTCTGAAAACTGTGCACTGAGTTGTTTAGGGTGAGACACGCACTCTGTTTAATAACACTTTAGAAATTGTAAGTGTCACTTAGGAGTTTAGGGTAAGACTCACACTCTGCCCCATAACACTCTAGAAATTGTAAGTGTCACTAAGGAGCTCAGGGTGAGACTCACACTCTGCCCCATGACACTCTAGAAATTGTAAGTGTCACTTAGGAGCTCAGGGTGAGACTCACACTCTGGCCCACAACACTCTGGAAATTGTAAGTGCCACTTTAGAACTTTGAGAGACACTCGCACTCTAGTCTGTAACACTCTGAATATCTTGAGTGTCACTCTAAAAATTGTGAGTGCCACTTAGAAATTATGAGTGGCACTTAAAAATCTAGAGTGTCACTTAAGAAAACGAGAGTGACACTCAAGAATTTCAGAGTTACACTCTGAAATTCCTTAGTGCATTTTCAGCTGTGTGGAACGTGGAACGTCTAATAGTTCTCACAAGTCAGTCTTGGCCATCTGACCGAATTAAATAGGTTAGCTAGCTTCCTTCCGTTCCTTGACAATTAACACCGCAACTGTATCAAATTAAGTAAGTAATCAGAATGAGCAACAGCAACAGCTATGGATTAAGTCGGTGTACGTGTACCTCTGGTCTAGCTGGACTCATGCGGCCTGGATGGAATGGAAATGGGCAGAGAGAGATGCCTTCTCGGTTCTAGAGTCGTGCCCGTATTCAAGTAAGTTTGAAGTGGTCTCTGTGTCTCTTGTCTAATTTGTCTTGTCCCCGGCCGGTGCCCGGTCGGTCGGTCAGGGTGATGGGGATGGAATAGGATTTTGATGGAGTAGTAATGAGATAAAATCAGGTTTTTCTTTTACAAAACTATTTATTCCAAAAATAAAAAATTACAGTACATATCAAAGCAATCCGAACACACAAAGGAAAATCAAACAAACACACGCACACACACACACTCAGCACAGCATAGTATAATAAGTAATACGTACTAAACTAAAGAAAGAAAGAATGCGCCCCCGCCGCACTCTAATTTTCAAACTTAGCGCTGAGCGGAATACAGTATCAAATCAGCAATTTTCGGCTGCCCTGATGATGCAATGCATTATGCCCACTATGATTTACGACTTGCGTTGCGACGTCGCTCGACTCCACCTTACCTTCGCTCGCGCTCACCCTCATCCACCGACAGCCCAGCCTCGCATCCCCAGCCCGGCCCCCTACAGACACAGACAACACACACACACAATCACCGACAGACGGAGAACGGTGCCGCAGCGCAGGTGCGTGATTCGATTCGCGATTTCTCATACATCACACAACTCGATTGATCCCCATTCCAGGATTTATTTGTTCATTTCCCTTTAATCCCCGTTTTAGCCCCTGCTTGCCTGCCCATACCCATTTATAAGACATAATATTTAATTTCAACCTCAACCGACACGCTAGAAAAGGCGGCTGGCGGGGCGGGTGAGCGGCCTCGGCCCTCGGCCCGGCCTGGGCTTCGGCTCGGGCTCCGCTATGGTGGCGGCCAGGGCTAGGAAACTCTGGGCGAGGGGGATTTTGCAAAATTGTGCGTTGGGCAAGCCACGTGACCGACCTGGCCCAATCACTGATTGGCAATCAGAGGCCGTGTTGCAGAAGAATCCAAGAGCCTTTTCTTGCCCAACGACGCATTTTTTTCTTCCTTCCCCCCAGCGAGAGTTTCCTAGCCCTGGGTGGCGGCGGCTTCCTCCTTTCGTCGGCGAGGCTTTGTATGAGAAATTCGACCCGCCAGTTGCCTACTTCCGACTACCTTATTACGAGCAGAGATAAGCGATTGGCGGCTAGGGAATGGGATCAGCATAGCATCGGTGGTCTTTGTGAATGCCGGCCAGTATCGCGTTCAATTTAAAACCGCGGTTGGAAATACTGATATTGTTGGCGGAAATCGTGCGGGGGCTTCCACCCCGGCCCTGCGCCTCTGCTCACCCAGCCCGACGCCAGCACCAAACAATAATACCTCATTCCCCTTTTCTTCTCATTTTTGTGGCGGATGTCATCTCTGCCCTGCGGTAATTGTTCGGGACAGGGGAGTCTTGGTAGTTCGGCAAGGGTTCCATTATCTACCAGAAGTCAGTGGTCAGTGCTCGTGATCGGTAATCGTGAACGCTTGGCGCTTAGCTAAAACCATGCCTCCTCGTGGTCGTGGGCGAAAGCGCACACATGAAGAGCGTGGCCGTGGTGATGAAGAAGAGACTGAAACTGAAAACTCGGCATCGGAGGACACACCCGCACCCGCGTCGACCAACGAGACCGCACCACCGTCAACATCGGCGCGTCGTCCTGGTGCTCCGAAGAAGGGGAGAACGCATCCAGTCCACAGTCTGTTTATCTACGATGAGAAGAAGGACCATGGCAGCTGCACGGTGTCCGGATGTACACATCAGATTCCTGTAAGTAGAAACAAGTATTTTAGTTGTATTGTAGAGAGTTTACAGAGGGTTCAGAGCCACTGCTGTGTGCTTGTTTTTGTTATGCTTTGAGGCGCTTGAGCTTGAGCGAGCGTGGACGTGGACTCAGATGCGGGTGGGCTAGGGAAGGCAGGCAGGAGGGCAAGCGCAGGCCGGGGTCGTGTACGTCATGTACGTACTTGACTTGCCATGCGGCGCGCGGGGGCAGTATCCGTTGCGTGGCGGTGGCTTGCTGGAACCGCGAGTGGGATGCGGGGACGGATGAGCCCGGGCCGGCGGAGGCCGAGCCGGCGGAGGCCGAGCCGGCGGAGGCCGTCGTCGAGGTCGAGAGCATGCCGCAGCGCCATGTGCTTGGCTAGCAGGTGCGGGCAAGCCGGCAGCCGCCATTGGCGCGGCGAGTGCTTGTCTGGCTGTGCGGCTACATCACAAGCGTGGGGGCAGGGCGAGGCCGGCAAATGCCGCTGGCCGGGGACGCGGGACGGGCCGGCGGAAGCCGTCATGGTCGACAGCAAGCCGCCATCAGCATGTGCTTGTTTGTTGTTCGGCTACAACCGCGGGGGTAGGGGACACGGTACGGGGGACGGGCCGCGGGCGCGCTGGACAGAAGCGTGGAGCGCGCGGTCGCGGACAAGATAGCTGATAGCTGGCTGACCAGACCACATGGTTACCCGAACCCGAACGCCGGGCAGGGTGAGGAGGCCTGGGCAGGCCTGGGCCGGACCGGAGGCCATGATAGCACAACGCGCCCTTTACCGGCGCCGACCGGATGGTGGGAGATCACCGGCCAGGTACGCGCGATTCGGGTTCAGCCCAACCTTATCCTGCGCGGCCCGGCGCCTGGGTTTGCTCGATTCGGCGGCGAGAGTAGAGCATGTTGCCCCGTGTTCGGAACATGCGGGTCAGGATCTGGACGGGACGCGATCTGGTCTGGGTCGGCGTCTAACTCAGAGCAGGGCACGGGCAAGGATGGGGGTCTTGATTGGCGTGGCGTTCGCTCGCTGGACTCCGGACTGAGACTGGAAGTGGAACGTGACTGCGAACGCTGCCTAGTATTTGGTTTGGTGGCGGTCAGACAGGGCGGGGGCGGGGACAGGGCCTTCGCATGCAGTTGCTGAGCTGTAAATCGAATTGCGTGCAGAATTATTCATACGTGCTTAAACCGAAACCAACCAAGTAATCCTACTATACTCACAACCAAAGTTTTCTATTTTTGTAAATCAAGACCCTAGACCTGGACAGGGAATATTTTAAACTGTGAAGTTTAACTCATTGAAAAACTATTTTCCTTCCCCTTCTCTGCTTTATAAAATAAAATATAACACTGGGAAACTATTTCAATTCATTCAAAACTTGTGTAATTGTTAGTTATCTGTGAGTTTTTCCCATAGTAATCTGATTGACTTCACTTACTCCAAAATACTGGCTGAACTATGAACTATAAAATTACTTGCTCTACTCAACTATCTGGTATTTTGTGCTTACAGGGCAATGGCAAAACTGGGTGTCATGCTGGGAATCTCATGCACCACTTGAAAACCCACCATAAAGAAGTGCACGCCACGGTGCAGGCTGAATGGCGCAAGTTGAACGAAGAGAAACCATCTTCAGCCGGGGTCAAAGAAGGAAAGCCGGTGGTCCTCAATGGTGTTGAAATGTCAGGCCCAGCTGCACAGCCTCCGTCTGATCACGGAGAGTGGCCTGTCGTTCGCTGCCCTCGACTATCCAGCATTTCAGGACATCATCCAACCGATGATCAAGGCCATGCCTGCAAGACAAAGGTAAGATCCAATGTTACAATTTTCTCGTGCAAATGTGTGTGTGTGTGTGTGTGTGCAGGGGCAGTGCGCTTACCCCCCCCCCCCCCCCCAAAAAAAAAAACAAAAAAAAACTGGCCCGATAGAGCACAAATAAACCATTTTGTTTTTGCTATTAATTAAAGTAAAGCGCACATTTTTGTTTAATTCGGAGGGAACCGGAACATCGTTGACAGGAAGAAAGGACGCGTATAAATAATCCTTTTTTTGTTTTTGCCAGGCCTTCCATCAACAGCACCGCTACGCCACCATTGGTACACGGCCTTGCTCAGCGCATCCGAGACAAGATTTCAAAGGAGATGGAGGGGACCATGGCTTCAGTGATGGTAGATGGCTGCAGCAAGGGGCGCCGACACTTTATCGAGGTGAACGTCCAGTTTGTAAAGGACGGCAAGACGGTGGTACGCACACTGGCCGTGGAGGAGTTGGACCTCTCGTCCACCGGGGCCAACCTAAAGGACGTCATCGCCCGGATCCTGCGCCGACACGGTATCCCCCTGAAAGCCATTGTGAGCTTCACGTCGGACAACGGGCCTAACAATCTCCTCGCGGGCAAGCTTCTGGCCATGGAAGAGGCGGAGCAAGAACTCCAAGCCTACGACGAGCTACCCTGGGAGGAGCTAGAAGTAGAGCTTGTCAACGGCGACGTCCGGGTTCAAGGGGTGCGGTGTGCGGCGCACACCTTGCAGCTCGCGGTGGACGATGCCGTTAAGGCTAATGCCCTCGTCCAGGACGTGATCAGTGCTACCCGCGAGCTAGCAAAGATGCTCCGAAACACGGAGCATCTGGCACGGCAGATCACTGCAGCAGGGATGTCATTGCCAATTTTGGATGTCGTCACTCGCTGGGGATCGACCTACGATATGATGAAAAGTGTTAACGTGCTCAGAAATTTTATCGCGTTCACGATGAACTTCGCGAGTGCGGATGACAAGAAGAAGTGCTTCCTCACGGATGAACAATGGGAGAGAGTGGACAGTGTCCTGGCCGATCTGAAACCAGCAAGATCAGCGACGGTGAAACTTCAAAAGGAGGCCTTAACGCTCGGGGAATTCCTTGCCATCTGGCTGGAATTGAAGATGGCGTCGGAGAGGAACAAGACAAGCCTTTCAAAAAGTCTCCTGAAAGCCATGGAAGAGCGATCGAAGGCTGTGATGTACAGGGACAGGAGGAAGGGTGAGAGGCTGACTCCTGTGTTCGGGTACCCTAGTTTTAATGCTGCAGTCTTTATGGACCCGCGGTTCATTTCTCTGTTAACCCCCATTCAAACTTGCCAGGCAAAGACTTACCTGACTGAGCTGTGGTCCCGGTTGCTGGCCCTGCGCGGGGTCACGCCGCTGCCGGAAGACGGGGACATCTCCGACACGGACAGCATGGGGCCTGGAAGCGATGAGGAAGAATCCTTATTTGTCAGCTTCCTAGCAAAGGCCAACAAGGCTAGAACAGCAGTCAGGGAGGACACTGTCAGGCAAGAACGCACGCCACACTGGAGAGCCACCAAGATCCGGACTCTCCTTGACGAGTATGACAGGTCTGCTGTGCCCTTACCGATGTCAGCTGATGTGCTGCATTATTGGGAGCAGAGGCGGCTGCTGTCACCAGAGCTTTCTGAATTAGCTAAGATTGTGCTGGCAATCCCAGCCACCCAATGTTCGGTGGAGCGGCTATTTTCTGTGCTCCGCTTCATATTGAGGCCACAGAGATTCAACTTGTCGGGCCACCACATAGATGACATCTGCTTCATGAAGGCTAATAGTGACCTAGTTCGGGAGCTGGCTGCCGAGCTGTTGCTACAGCAAGCAACCAGTGGCACTAGTGAGAGTGAAGAGGCAGCCGCAGCAGCTTCCACCAGCAGCAGCAGCACATCTTTTATGTCATCTGCTGCCTCCTCAGCTCACTCATCGTCCACTTGATTCCTGAGCGTTCCTGTTGACAAAGTGTACAAAGTTTTATTTAAAATGAAACGTTCCGTTTCTGCCATTAATTTTTTTTTTGTTACATTTTTGTAATGTAAATGTTTAAAGTCAACTGCATTTATGTGATGCTGATAAATATTAGTATTATTTTTTGTTGTGATTTATTGACTTGCTGTTCATTCTTAGTTAACTAATTAATTACACTCTGTGATTTCATTCTAGCCATTGATAGAAGACACTATATCTGTGCCATGTTTAGTTTCATGGAAAGAAATAAACTTTGTTTTGTTGAGAAATTGAGAAACAAATATGAACAATCGCTCTACTTTACTTACCTTCCATTTCGAATTCAGGGCACCGTCCGCTGGGCTGGGTTGGTGATAATCTTCTTCGCCGGGTAGACACAGAATCGAGCCGCGTCTTCATCTTCTTTCTTGATTTTGTATCGGTGCGGTGGCGTCGTCCGTCACTCCACCCACATTCCATCGCACACATTTGTTTCACATAACCTACCCCACGCCCACCACAACGCCAACCCAACAACGGCCCATAATACAAGGTGGTGTCATAGTCCAGAGTCCAGTCCAATTTCATGATCACATAACCACAAAATCAAAAATTGACTGCCAAAGACAACAATTTCGTTCCATTCTGGTAGCGCTGCAGTGTTCTACAGCCTACAGCGCAGGCACGACACGAGTTCACATCACACACTCTTCAAAGAGCACATGCAGTGTTTGTTCGAACAAAGTAAAATGTAAACGATGCGTATCGTATTATAAACGATACTACATAACAAAAATATAGCAACACCGCCGCGCTGCCATGCCAACGCACACCCAAATCGAAAACGCGAACATTCACTTTAGGTTGGCTTGGCTTCGGCTCCGGCCCCGGCTTTGCTTCCACTCTCGGCTGGGCTCGGGGCTCGGTCGGTGCGGTCGCGGCCTCTGCCTCGGCGGTTCGGTTCCACTTCCACCCGAGCGAGCGAGAGGCGGGAGGAGGCGGGCCGGCCAGGCTGGCCGGTGGCGGTGGCGCGGCTAGAAAGGCAGTGTTGCCGGTCTCCCCATTTCCCTGTTCTACTGATTCTGATTGCGAAGCGCAGCGTTGACTGAACTAAAATTTGGCGTACGGCACGGCGCCTAATTTCTTTAACTCACTTTCACGTATGAAGTGCAAATGATAAATGCAAGAGTCGTCTACACACCAAGCACGCAACACACTTAGTAGTGATGTGATAAGGAAGGGGGGAAGGGGGGGCGGCGAAGCGAGGGCGATCCGCGGAACACTCAACGCTCGTAGCTCTCCCTGCCAGGCGCGGATTTGAGGGGGGCAATTGCCCTACTGCCCCCCCCCCCCCCCCCCCCCCGATGTAGGCAACCGGCAACCGGCATTACTTTTCCGCCTGTAAGTGGGCAAAAGGCGGGACATTGACCCTGTAAGTAGGCAAAAAGCAGGACATTGCCTCCCCCTCAAGCCGCTCCCAGATCCGCCACTGCTCCCTGCCCGCTCCTATTCCTGGGGACCCTCCTTAAATTATGTTACGTCTAGAGGGGGTGGGGGCTTGTCCTGTGGCTGTGGCTGCATACCGTCACATCGCATCACACGCACACGAGAGCGAGGGGGTCGGGTCAATTCAAATCCAAAAGAAATGACGTTACAGATTTTAATGGAAAAAAAGGAGAAAATGGGAAATGGGAGGGAGGGGAGGGGGGCGACTGGAGCTGGGACGTTGACGTTCATGAACAATGTCACCCTGCTCAATTGACTAACCCCCCGAAACCGGCCACCGGGGTAGGCAGGCAACCCGCTCAACAAACGCCTGAAAATAGGCAATAGGGTATTCCGGAGTAGAGCTTGACCAAAAACGAGAAGACGACAAGAATCACAAAAGCGGATACGGAAGTCTACGGTATGAAAAGTTACGCAGCACGTGCTACGCCGTGAGCCACGAGCCGACTCAAAAATTTGGAGGCTTAGCTCTCGCTGACGATATGACACGACCACTCCGCGCGGTCTCGGGATGCTCGTCCCCGGACCGCGCGGTTGAAGTGTGCGTTGTCTGACCCCCAAATTTTTGAGTCGGCTCGTCGTGGCTGACGGCACGGCACGTGCTGCGCAACTTTTCATACCATAGACTTCCGTATCCGCTTTTGTGATTTTGTCGTCTTCTCGTTTCCGGTCAAGCTCTACTCCGGAATACGGAATACCCTACATTAGCGCGACGCGACGCGCGACATATCCCCCTCCGAAACCCAAGTCTGGGGCTACGGCCCTGCCTTGGTAGGCAGGCATTGGATGTCTACTACATACCAAAATTTCCAATAGAGTACTCCGGAGTAGCCTAAAACGGATGAAAGGAAGAAGTCGCAACGAAAAGACGAACGCTCTGCATCAAGTATGAGAAATTGAGTGATTTTTGAAGAAGAACGAGGTTCCGAAAACGCGATTTCTCAAACACTTTGTGCAGTGTTCTTCTCCTTCGTTACGACTACTTACTTCCGTTTCAGGCTGCTCCGGAGTTCCTCTATTCCCGCCAACCAAGTGTCGGTCCAGCGCCTCAACAAACAAAAGCGTAAAATCGGCGCATTACTATGAGATATTGCCCGGATATTGCTGCCTAAATGCGCAGCGCAGCGCCCCCCCCCCCCCCCCCCCCAAAAAATAACAATTATAAATAAATAAAATAATTAAAATAATTATCTTCTGACCGATTTGATACGACACTCACTTGTGTCAGCCAGCAGATGGCCGGTATGAGAAATCAAGTACTAGACAGGCGCGTGTCCATCCCCCCCCCCCTAAATAAAAGAGCCATCGTCAGGTAGGCAACCCGACACGACATTCAGCCTGCAAGAAAGCCAAGAGCGCAATATGAGCCCCCCCCCCCAAAAAAAAAGACAGCCACTAAAGTGGCTGCTGCGTGACACGTGACAGGCTCAAATTTGAAACGCTAGCCAATGTTGCAACGGCTTTTGCATACATAAATTTTATATGTGTTTATTTGCGACTGCTATTTAAGCATGTTTTAATTCGCAACTTTTCAAAATTAAAATGGTCAAAACCTTTTTAAGAATTGCAAGCATCAGGTTGGTTGGTTCAATAACACAAATTTTTTTAAAATAACTTTCAACTTTTGGTATTTCTAACCCAGCCGGGAAAGAAAACTACGCCATTTGTGTCCTTTTCCTTCCTAAGAACTGGGCGAGGGGCGGAGGGTAAGGAAGGCAGGAGTGGGACGCTTGGGCGCGGGGGGAGAGCCCTACGCAGGCACATGTGTGCGAGAGCGGAGGGGAGGGGGCGTGAACAGTAAGCGTGGGCGTCGTCGTCAAGGGAGGGAGGGGGTTCACCCCCCCCCCCCCTCGAAAAGATCGGTGCCCCAAGGGCACCACCTGGTAGGTAGGCAACCGGAGTGACATTCCGCCTGACGGTAGACGAAAAGCAGGAGCCGAGCGCCGAGCTGACCCACTCCGAAAAGTCCGGCCTGCTACCTGTCTGCCCGCCTGCTCAAGCCAAGCCTCAAGTCTAATAACATTAGCATAACCGTTATTATCTGTCATATGTGGTAGGGTTATAACATTAACGCAAACAAACCGGCAGAAATGTTTTTGTTAAGTTTATAACGTTATGCTTGGATACATCGGACTAACTGTTACGACTGTAACATTTTACCTGCCGTTATTGGTATAACCGTTACTTCTATAACTTCAGCTTAAAGTTATCAGGGTAACTGATATTCCCGAAACGTTTACCGAAAAGTTATCATCAATAACATCTCCACTTCCAACCTCACTGTTTAACGTTACAAAACCTAACATAACCCATAACCAGTGTGTTATCGGTTAGGTTATTCAAACATAACATTTGAAAATAACAATCCACAATGGTATTTCTTTAACATTATAATGTTATGCGTTATGATAAGTTATGGGTCCCTGATCAATCGAGTTGTGTGATGTATGAGAAATCGCGAATCGAATCACGCACCTGCGCTGCGGCACCGTTCTCCGTCTGTCGGTGATTGTGTGTGTGTGTTGTCTGTGTCTGTAGGGGGCCGGGCTGGGGATGCGAGGCTGGGCTGTCGGTGGATGAGGGTGAGCGCGAGCGAAGGTAAGGTGGAGTCGAGCGACGTCGCAACGCAAGTCGTAAATCATAGTGGGCATAATGCATTGCATCATCAGGGCAGCCGAAAATTGCTGATTTGATACTGTATTCCGCTCAGCGCTAAGTTTGAAAATTAGAGTGCGGCGGGGGCGCATTCTTTCTTTCTTTAGTTTAGTACGTATTACTTATTATACTATGCTGTGCTGAGTGTGAGTGTGTGTGCGTGTGTTTGTTTGATTTTCCTTTGTGTGTTCGGATTGCTTTGATATGTACTGTAATTTTTTATTTTTGGAATAAATAGTTTTGTAAAAGAAAAACCTGATTTTATCTCATTACTACTCCATCAAAATCCTATTCCATCCCCATCACCCTGACCGACCGACCGGGCACCGGCCGGGGACAAGACAAATTAGACAAGAGACACAGAGACCACTTCAAACTTACTTGAATACGGGCACGACTCTAGAACCGAGAAGGCATCTCTCTCTGCCCATTTCCATTCCATCCAGGCCGCATGAGTCCAGCTAGACCAGAGGTACACGTACACCGACTTAATCCATAGCTGTTGCTGTTGCTCATTCTGATTACTTACTTAATTTGATACAGTTGCGGTGTTAATTGTCAAGGAACGGAAGGAAGCTAGCTAACCTATTTAATTCGGTCAGATGGCCAAGACTGACTTGTGAGAACTATTAGACGTTCCACGTTCCACGTTCCACGTCCCCTTACAGAGCAGGCTCGGACTGGGTTCCGGGGCCCCACCTGGCCCGACCCTAGGGGCGCTCCGCACCCGCACGATGTGACACTGACAAGGGGAGGGGGGGGGGGGGTTGGTCACAACCTTCTTATTCTTAGCTTGTTCTAGCCATTGGTTGTAGTACGCCTACATTGTGTAGCTTAAATCATTGTTTTTTTTTTTTAAATTATATTTTCGGTTAATGCATCGTTTAAGCTTTGATGGAGGACGCGGTGACGGGCCCAGGAAGCGTGCAAGCATGCAAGGCACGCTGCCACGCCACACTGCCACTGCGATTGGGCCCATCCATGCGGGTCCGACAAGCGGGGCCCAGACCGGGGTCCCACGCCACGAGCGTGAACGGTGCCCAGGGCCCTGGAAAGCCCCGCGAACGTGAAAGGGGCCCGGGGCCCTGCCCTGGTGAGCGTGATAGAGGCCCGGGGCCCTGGTGGTGAGCCCTGCGAGCGTGAAAGAGGTCCGGTGTTCTGGTGAGCCCGAGAGCGTGAACGGGGCCCAGGACCCACCCCAAGGGTGGCACCCCGGTATTGCCGCAGGCCGCGGCCGCCGGGAACTTAACTTCCCGCCCGTCCCGTTCTCTCCCCCCTCCCACCTCTCTTTCCCAACCCCTGGTCGGTTGGGTACTGGTGCGGTGCGATTAGATCAATCCAGGACCCAATTCTGATTCTCGATTCTCGTTATCGTGAGCAGTTGTCAGAAAAAAATATTTTAAGGTAAAAAAAAAGAATAAATTTGACAATTAACATTGCCATCATAACGTTTTCCCCCGTTATGGCTAGATAACGTTATGATCATAACATTCTTTACGGTTTAATTAACGTGCTGTTAGAATCAAAACGTAAATTTACCGTTATTGATGCATAACGTTATTGCAATAACGTACCTATGTCGGTATATTTTATAACCTTACGGCATTAACTATGTTTGAAAGTTAGGGTATCATAACATATGCATAACATAACTGGCCTTTCATAACATAAGCATAATGTTAATGGCGCTATAACGTTATGGTTCTTTCATGCGGTCAATGTTATACGGTATAACTCTAACATTTAACATTACGAAATTTTCGAATGTTATGATAAGTTATGGGTCCCTGTGTAGGACCCCCCCCCCCCCCCCCCCCAAAAAAAAAGGTTGAATGGAACGGAAGAAATTGAGCGTACGGAAACACTGGTCTATACCACACCAATTGTATTTTTAAAGTGTGCGCCTTCAAAAAACTGTAGCCTTCTCCTTGCTTCGTATTCTTCCACTTTCCGTTATCGAGATATGATTGCTTCTTGTTTTTTCTTCTTTTTAGCAGAGTATTGTGCCCTGTGGCTTCGCCACTCGACACACATCAACGGACCCTTGACAGGACCCCCTCGTTACGACTTGTTTAATCTTTACTATTTATGCCGCCGTTCGGTTTCCCCTTACATCCGCTGGTCTCCAGTTGGGAAAGACTCACGTTTGCTTACATCCAGGAACCAATCCTGTATCACGCGGGGTGTGCCGGCGCACACACCCGACACCCCCTACACTGCACTTAGGCCCTATCCCAGGTTATATAAGAAATCACTGCCAGGAGCTCATTGTCAGTCAGTCAGCCCCAGTCAGTCAGCGAGCACCCACTACTTCCAGCTTCCTCTGCTCCTCTGCTACTCAGGACTCTGCTTCATTGTCTCTTTGGGTAAGCCCGAACTAACTCCAGGCACTGCGGCAGGGACCATACTAAGACTGTGTTCCATCCACTAGACCATTTTATAATAAAGGCATTGTCGTAGAATTAACCTTGTGTTCACTAATTATTCCATACACGCAAACCTTCAGTCAACAAGAGATGATTCGAACTCGATAGTAGAACAGGTGGGGTAACACCCAAACTCGATAGTACAACAGGTAACAGGTGGGGTAACACCCACATCGTGGTTCCGATACCAACCACAACGTGGTTCCGATCCCGGGAACACAACGAGATGATACATATCATCACCCACGGCCTTAAAATAAACAATAATATAAAGATAATGTATCAGCGGCTTGTACTCTCATGCAAAGGCAGGAGGCGAGCACGCAGAAGTATTACACTGAGAAAAGTTATTAATACAGAGCATCGAAGTGTGTTCTATCCGTGCCGCATCTCCGCTGCAACCAAACTGTTTCGTTACTCACCCCAGAACTTTGCACCGCCTAACCAGAAACTTTGATTGTAGTGCTGATGCGGCACGGATAGAACATACTTCAATGCCAACACCCAGAATTTTTATTCCCAGTTCAAACCATTTTTCTCAGTGTATACCGCAGTGGGCCGCGTTACGCCGTCGCTCGCCCATCGCTCCCTCTCTTTCTTCTCTCCTTCGTGCTGCGCCGCGCCGGCAGCAATGCGAGAGAGAGAGAGAGAGAGAGAGAGAGAATTGAATTGAATTGAATTTGGTTTTATTGGGTCTAGGTAATAGGACTAAGGAGTCCCTTTACAACCATGACCCGCTCTCCGGGTAATTTAGGATTTTGAACAAAGTAAATAAAATAGATATTTAACAAAGAAAACAAGACAACACAATTACAATGACTAGTACAGTACAGGCACATATAAGTATTACAATTCACTTATAGTATTTTAGAATACAGGTACACATTACATATCAATACGTAGATTCTAAAAGAGTTTGCAAAACATGTTTACGAACTGTTGCTGGAGACAGATGAAGGTAGTCGTGAAGACGAAAAGCATTCCAGAATTTAATAGATTGCACATGAAAAGATTTGTTGTATTTAGCAAGTCTGTGATTAGGTATTTGCAGCATATTTTTGCTGGACCTTGTTGACCTAGAATTAGAGGTGGAAGTGAATACATAAGATTCAAAGAGATAGGGAGGCTGTTTAAATTTAACAATTTTCCAGATTAACATACAAACTGCTAATGTACGTCTCTGCACAATTTTAAGGATACCAAGATCTCTATAAAACGGTGAAATATGCTCAAATGATTTGGTACCAGTAATAAATCTTACGCAGGCATTCTGAAGCCTCTGAAGCTTTATATCATTGGTAGTGGACATGTCAGTAAACACAACAGAGGCATAATCAATGTGAGGGAAGGCAAGGGATGAAACAAGCAGCTTCCCTTTTTTAAGTGGAATAAATGAAAAATTGCGTCGCAATTAAGCTACGATACCAAACACTTTTTGAGCAACAAGGATACAATGGTCGTTCCAATTGAGGGTATTATCAAACATAACACCCAGATTTTTAACACAAGAAGAATAAGGTACAACACAGCCTTTGACAGTAAATAGAGGAATGTTCATTTCTTGAAGTTTGGTCAAGTATCTCTGAGTACCTATTATAATAACTTGCGTTTTGGCTACATTTAGAAGTAAATTATGACTGCTGCAGAAATCAATTACATTGTCCACATCACTGAGCATTTTACTGAGCTGTGCATTAAATGTATCCATACTAAAATGAGTATAAAGTTGCAAGTCATCAGCATAGCCATGATGGGAGCCACTCAATATAACCTTGGGCAAGTCAAAAAGATATAATAAGAATAAAAGTGGCCCCAACACACTACCCTGTGGCACACCAGTAATAATCTCCACCCAATCAGAGAAAAGAAGCTCAGATGTGAATACCCTATGAAACCTACCAGTTAAGTATGAACTAAACCACTTAACAACAGCATCAGAGAAACCAAGAAACTTTAGTTTAGTCAGAAGAAGTCCATGGTGGACACAATCAAAGGCTTTACTTAAATCTAATAATACCAGAAGTGACATAAATCTTTTATCCATTGCCCTTCTTATATCATCTGTAACTCTCAGTAGTGCTGTAACAATGCTATGATTTTTCCTGAACCCAGACTGATATTTGGCAAATAAGTTATTCCCATCCAAAAATTCACACATTTGTCTGTGGACTACTTTTTCCAAAGCTTTACCAAGCACACAAATAATACTAACAGGACGATAATCCTTGGGTTCACTAGGGTTTTTGGTCTTGGGTATAGGAATGATATTAGCTAGTTTTCACACTTCCGGAAAAGCACTATTTTGTAAACTGAAATTAAAAATATGTTCTAATACAGGTAATATAGAAGGCATGCATAACTTGATGAATTTTACAGGCAGAAGATCAACTCCCTTAGCATTAGATTTAATTGACTGTATTGCAGAAAAGATATCTCCAGGACTTACATATTTAAAGTGAAATTTATCATTAATACCTCTTTCAGGAGTTTTATCACTATATTCATCAATACATACTGCAATTTGATCTGGATCCTTGATAGAAGATACAGAGGCATAATGCTTATTAAGATCATCAACTGAGACAACAATGTCAACATCCTGTCTTGGGGAACCAATATTTAATGATTTAAGAGTGGACCAGATTGCTTTTGAACTATCTGCTGAATTAAACTTCCTATATAAAAATCTGGCTTTAGAATTTCTTATTTCCTGTTTAACTTTATTCTTTACCTGTCTAAAACACTCTTTGTCAATTCGACACTGGGTCTTCTTCTTCTTGTTCCAAAGTCTATCTCTTTGCTTCATAAGTATTTTAATTTCTTTTGTCATCCAAGGTTGCATAGGTGCTTTAGGCATAAAAGTTTTGAGTGGGGCATGCTTGTCCATTAGTATAGTCATAATAGTGTTAAAGTTATCTAATTTAGAGTCAATATCTGGTGCATTATATACTTGATTCCATGAGGCTATCTCAATATCGTTAAGTAGATCATCCTGATTAATATTTTTAATGTCTCTGAAGGAAACAGTCTGTTTTTTGTTACGTGGCACAGTAAGGTCAAAAACTGCATAAAGTAAGTCATGGGCAGAAAAGCATGGTGCCTCTCTTTGTCCAAAGTCAACCAAGTCTTCAGGGCAGTTACTACAAATGACATCAAGGTTTGAGTCACAACCAGAGATATGAAAAGTTGGTCCAAAAGGCACACAGTGGAGATTGCATAAACTTAAAACATCTGAAATAATTCTGGTCTCATCAGTTCCACTACCAAACTTTGCATTAAAATCTCCACACACAAATGTATACTTATAATTAATTGTATGCTTATAAATATCATCTTGAAAAGAATCCAGAAATCCTACTTTAGGAGGTCTATAAACACCTGCAACAAGAATTTTAGTGGCTCCCACAAGAACATCAACCAAAATGTACTCTGGTTTCTCAGCCTCTCCCAACGATACAGATATAACTTTAGCTGTGTAGCAAGATTTAACAAATACTGCAACACCACCTCCAGACCTATTACTTACACGATTTACGTAGAATGCTTTATAATTAGGAATATTTATTTGTATACTATCCTTTAACCAGGTTTCAGAAACTACTATGATATCGATACCTTTACCTGAAAATATATCTATAAATTCTGACTGTCTTGCCTCATCCAGTAATGACTGAGCATTGATATGTATTAATTTCAGTTTGCTTGGGTGTTTATCATTTATATACTGTACATAGTCATGAGTGGTATCAGTCTCACAATCACTCATAAGAGAAAACGTTGAAGAGCATTGGCCAGAACCTGTAAGCATAAAGAAATTAGTTGTGGCACATAGCATTCGAAAAATATATGTATAGTTGTGTAACAAGCAATTTATCGAACAATCATACAGTATTTAACAATACAAGTTGACATCTTATACCAAATAAAATACAGGCAGCATTGGAATTATGAATATAAATATAATGAATTTATATAAACAAAACAATAGGTTAACACTAGAAGGGCCGGCTTTTTGGCAACCCTAGAAGGGCCGCAGGGGTCATTTTGACCCCTATATTTTTTGCCGTGTTAAAAGCCGGGTTTTGATGTATTTTTGTCTTTAATTGATGAATAATGGTAAAAAATCAATCAAATATGATGTTTAGAGAGTTGGGTTAGGTTAAGCGGTGCACGAGAGCGTAAGATAGGCAACCCGCAATGCGTTAAATCCGATCTGCCGCCAGATCGACGACTTTTCATGTGGTGCTGCTTTCTCGCCATCCAGAGGCCTGGTCACATATATAACAAATAATATTTCTAGCTGAGGACAGCTTGAATTTACCCTGGTTTCAATTTTACCAGGCCAAACTCCCGAGGAACTCCTATCCCAGGACAGAGGCCAGAACGACGACTTTACGTATGTGGCTACTTCGTCGCTATCTAGGGACGAATCATGGCCTGGCAAAAGAGATAACGGAAGTCCTAGCTGGGGGTAACTCAAACTCAGTCTGGTTACAATTTCACTGGGCTAAACTCCCAAGAAACTTCTATCCGAAGACAAAGGCCAGTAGACGACTGGACGTATGTGGCTAATTTATCGCCATCCAGAGACGTATCATGATCTAGTAAAATAGATAACGGGCTAGATTCTCGTAGTTCTAGCTGCGGAGAACTCGAATCCACGCTGGTTCTAATTTTACCAGGCCAAACTCCCGAGAAACACGGCTCCGAAAACCATCTTCCGAAAGCCAAAACGACCATCTTATGTCTGTGGCGACTTTACCGGCTTCCACAGACGTATCATGGCCTGGTAAAATAGATAACGGGGTAGAATCCGGTAAAGGATAAATCGAATCTACCCTGGTTTTAATTTTACTAGGCCAGACTGCTTAGAAACGCCTGAGTCGTGACGGCTGAGATATTCAGTCGACACCCCGTTATGTCTGAGTCATGGCGAAAAACCGTAAAGTGAAGTCAAAATAAGGCGCTGCCATCTCATGATATGTCGTTGCCGAGGTCCAAATTGGTCTATAAATCCCTAGCTGAAAGATAGGATTGAAGAACACTTTTTCTGGCCAAGATTTCGATTTTTTGATCGGGCCATGGGCCGTATGTTGATATTTGGCCTGGTAAAATAATTTTAGCGGCTTTTCTCGGAAGGTCTGTCCAGTCAACCTTCACCGTAGCCCATTCGCCAAGGTCTAGTTTAGCAATGTGTCAAGAAGTGTTTTGTCGGCCATTGCCTTCTTTCAGGGGAATGCAATGAGGTTTGCCTAGTAATAGAAGGCTATTGCGGCAAGAAGATCGTCCCAAACATGAGTACCAACGCTTGTAAAGTCAACTGTGACATAAGCAACGTTCTGGCGCCAATGTGTGTCATAAACAGTGCAAAAAGGCCGCAGGGGTCATTTTGACCCCTGCGGCCCTTCTAGGTAAAATGACGGTTAGCGTCCACAAAAATTGACGAAAATAGATAAAATTTTGTGTGATGGTGCTTTCCATGGTTTTAGGAAATGTCAAAAAAATTAAGATGCGTAGCAAAAGTCTGAAATATAAAAAATACACGAGAAAACACGCTAAGGGTCATTTTGACCCCCTCGGCCCTTCTAGTGTTAAATAATTTAACACAGACTAGTAATACAGTCATTGCACCAAAGGCACTTGTAATACTGAGCATAAAGAATAAAATATAATAAAAGCAGGCAAATAATATTAAGGGCTCTATCCCCCACCATTGTTGGGTGGGTGCCTTTCCACTAGGATATTCAAGTCACTTTCACATCTGACACGAGCAGGGCGACGTTCACCAACATTAATCAAAATCACTCCATCGATGGACCAAACATTTCTCACACCATAGTCACGGGCAGCACTTTTCATTAGATGGAGCCTTTGTCTTGTCAGATCTTCACGCACAGTGATTGGAGAGCCCTTTAATTGTTTCTTGGCTCTCAATAGAAGGGCACGGTAAGCATAACTGGTAAATTTAACTATAATTGGTCGTGGCTGCGACCCTTGTGCACCCACACGATGAGACCTGTCAATGCAGGAAGCATTGAGTTCAACCCCTATCTTGTGTGCCACATTCATTACTATTTCATCAGTCTTTTCCCCTTGCTCCTCCTTCACACCAAAGATCCTTAGATTATTCCTGCGCCCGTACTGTTCCAGCTCATCAATCCTGTCATCAAGCTGGGACTGGAGTTCTTGAATTTTGTCATCTTTGGCATCGAGTTCAGTCCTCAGTTGACGCACTTCAACTTGCAGTTTGTCAAGTGCTTCTGTGATGGATCTGGTTGCAGACGTAACAGCTTTGGTGATCAATGCCTCCAGATCAACAATCTGCATATCAGACACTTTTTCAGATTTCTCAGCTCTATCGTTCTGCTGCTTGTTTTTGTTGCCTGCCATGTTTACACAGTTGCACCAACTTGCAGCACCAAAGTCACTAGGTGCTCGTTGTTTGTCGCTACAGAGGAGCCGGCACAAGGCCACCTAACCTCTTAGCCTACTAGCTGATTTATGGAAGAAACCAGGCAAGCTAAAGCTGCAAAGGGTTTCCTAGCAATCGCACACCTGCCACAGATGTCAAGTCACAGTCCAAATGTCACAAGAACGAACACTATCGCCTAAAACACCTTCAAAAATACTAAGTTCAGCCGCTCTCAAAAACACGTCACTCCTCCATGAGAGAGAGAGAGAGAGAGAGAGAGAGAGAGAGAGAGAGAGAGAGAGAGAGAGAGAGAGAGAGAGAGAGAGAAGTGCGCGACTGCCGCGGGCCATCCTGGGCGGGGAAAGCGAAGGCACCCCGCTCCCCTCCTCCTGCACCCGCCTCGCCGCTCAAAAATGGCCTCAGGAAGATGTTTTTCCTTTCAAATATCTTCGGCTCTCTTATGATGCAGAGAAACTAACTAAGAACGCAACAAACTATATATTCTGCTTCCACAGACACACAAATAAGACTGCATTTTTGTAACTTTCTAAACCCTTAAAAAGCTAGGAAACATTTAGAGTTGGTATCATCTGCTTCCTATTTGATTCGGGATTCAAATTATTTTTTTTCGAACTTATTTATTTCACCGAACGACATCAGTTTTGTTTATTTCCACGCAGGTCAAATCTCGGCAATCAGCCAAACGTGCTTTGTAGGTGTCGATGTGCTGTTTTTTATTTATCTAAGAATGTTGAGGATGAGTTTTGGATGTGCGTTGGTTGTTTTCGTTATAATATGAGGATAGTTTGTGCGCCTGCTAAATAATAGTGGAAGGTGATTTCACTTTTTTATTGGTTGTTAACAGACGCGCAACAGCCGCTGCATTGCATTTATTCGCCTTCGGCTCGACTAAGAAGGTCTATGAATTCAGTCTTTGTGCGGACTTCCAGGACATTCCAATTGGGTGACGGTCTGACGTCGGACGACGACTAGATTCTCAGAGGTAATCGGGAGAGCCGCCGGGAGCACTGGGGGCGTCCGGAGCACCTCCAAGACCTCAACCGACTCAATGACCCGAACCTCCAGGACCCCCTGCACCTCCATGGCCAGGGCCAGAGACACCGCCGCCACCTAAATGAGGAGCCAAAGAACACTTTGTAAGAATTGCAACTCCATACACCGGATTAGGGCACTGCAGCAAGTGTGAGTATCTGATTCGGATGAAACCTTGTGAGTCGATTGTCTAACGGCAGTAGGTAAAGGTGCCGGCAAAATCTGAACCTCAATTTCATTTCAAGGGGGTTTTGAGTGTGTGAAACGTCGAGATAGAAAGTCTCAGGTCCATGTTTGAAATTTGTATCGTCTCGAAGTTCTCTGTTTCAGCCCCAGCTGTGACTTACTAGATCAGGCTGTTAAGCTGAGCTGGTATCTGCTCTTGGCCAACAGCAGCTACAGCAAAACCACTTAAATTCAGTTCTTACAGGCTCCGGTCTGTCAAAATGTACGGCAATTGAGGATTTTTGGCGGAGTTTCTTAAATGAAGCATCGGATGTGATGTGATGTGAACATAACGAAGCTTGGTTCCACACTGAAAAATAAATGTTTTGAACTGGGAATCAAAACATCCAAGCATGTTGTATCCGTGCCGCATAAGCGCTACAATTAAAGTTTCTGATTAGCCGGTCCAAAGTTCTGGGATGAGTAACGAAACAGTTCGATGGCAGCGCAAATGCGGCAGGGATAGAACACACTTCGATGCTCTGCATTAGTCATTTCTCTCAGTGCAGAATGTCAATACTTCTGTCATGCATTTCATTCTTGGATCAAACATCATTTCAGTGGAGTTCTGACAAAGTGGCGAAAGTCCATGAGGTTCTATTTCCCACTACGAGGAAAACAAGGTTTATTTTGGACCTGCAAGATAGAGGTTCAGACCTAGAGTAGCAAAGTTTTTATCAAATATTCCTTGTTTAATGTGAAATAGTATGCTTCAGGTCCCATGTCTTTATCATAGTTAGATTAAAAGAGAAGGGACATTCGCCACTCTAAATCAGCTTGATTTTCTGACAGAAAGGCGAATGTCCACAGCTAATCTGACAAAAAGGCGAATGTCCACAGCTAATCTGACAAAAAGGCGAATGTCCCAAGCTGACCTGACAAAACGGCGAACATCCCATTCTGATCTGACAAAAAGGCGAACGTCCATTAATGGTCTGAAAAAATGGCGAATGTCCATATTTAAGATGGCATAATGACGAAAGTCCCAGATAGGTTTGTTAGAATGACTTATGTTCACTTTCAACCTTTACAGACCATGGTCTGGTAAAAAAGTGAAAGTCAATGGACTGTATGACAACAAGTAAAGCTTCCTAAGTGTATAAATCTACAACATATTACACTAAAATTCTGAGCACTCAAGTTTTGTCAGCATTACATCATGACAGAGTTCATGTTATTAATAATGATCTTCAAATCATGTTAAGTGCCTCCAAATATACTTCAATATTTCTCCACCACTCAGTACTGAACAATACCCACTCACTCTCATGCTGAATAGAGGTTAAAGTATTTCTCACTCCAGAGTGGCTAAAATTGTGTCTCTTGATATTTACCTCTACTCCAGCCGGTGAAAACCTCACCCACTTGAGTGACCGCTACTTTTCATAGGTGACACACTAATATACGAATCCCTTCTAGTGAAACACAGACAATTTTCACAGAACATTTCAAGCATTTCAATCTATATAAACCTAAAACACAAGCAGAGCAGCCTGATGCAGCAGAAGACAACAACGTGCAAATAATGCATCTCGTTATTTACAGAGCCATGAGCTGTGTCGTTCATTTCCCCGCCCCTCCTCCCCAGAGCCCCCCCGCCCTGGCGACGTCAATACTCCATGCCATGCCTGGCTATGTCAACAGCAGGCAGAAGTTGGGCTGCACCGCTAGCTGTTATAAGATATTTCGCACCTTAATTTCAAGAAAACGACAATACGTAGTTCGGCTTCTTACTTTTTTCTTCCGTTTTCTTCAAACAAATGAAATGGAAAAATTCGGGACTCTCCGTCATCATCTCAGCCCTGCAGCTAAGTGTTAACCTCAGATTACAGGTAAGTATGTCCCTTCAATGAAAAATGACATGTGTGGGGAGGGTCACAGTTTTGTTGGAAAACAAAAGTATACTGATCATGCTACTAAAACCACTTTCATTTATTATAAAGTGTACTTCAGTAACTGTAACGTGAAGCAAGCTAGGAATACACCATTATAAACAATCCTAATAGCTAGAGACGCAACAAGTTAATTCATATTATAATTTATATTTATATTTAGAAAATTAAAAGTTCAGGTACATTACAAACACAACTTTGCTAAATTTGCTAAATTTTCTATTGAACAGACTCATAGGAAATAATTAATTAAAAAAAAAAAACAGTAGATGGACTGACAACTTCTTAATCAAATTATTAAAATTAGATATTAGATATAAACTAGATAATAATTCATTTTATTAGACTTCTTTGGTTGGTTTTAAAATTCATCCTCTTCACTTTCTTCACCTGTTTTGGAGTTTTCAGCAGCAGGCTCTTCATCAGAGTTGTCAACAGAAGCACGTTCTTGGACAGCTGGACTTGCATCATTATCAGTAGCTCTTGCATGGCTGTTTGGGTGGATGTCACAAACTGCTGCACTGCTTGGTAAGTTCCTGTAGTAAGTGTGATGCTCTTCATTCAGAAATTGCAGCAAATCAATCAGATCAGCTTTCTTCTTCTCGGATATTGGGACTTTTTCATGAAGCCTCTTTAAGCACGGCAACAATCTCACCAGGCGGTCACTCCTGATACCTTTTCTGAGGAAGCTCAGGGATCTGAATTGGGCTGCTTCATTATGTGACTTCTTCACCAAGGCTATGCCCATTTGCTCCTTCTCATACCTAAACCAAAAAGTGTCTAGGTAGCCAAAAGAATCTTTGTTCAGACACTGCCGCCTCTTGATGAGCTCATTTTTTGCTAGCATGGCAATATCATAAAACTGTGATGCCATGGGAATTACTTTGAATCTTCCCTCAGGGAAATCTTTACTTTTGCCTGCATTTTCTACTACCTGGTACCATTCTTCAGGAACATTAACACGGTCCACACATTTTGTTTTGTACTTTTCAATTACAGAATGCTTTCCGTCCACTTCTGGCATGAACGTGTGGCCAGGCACCAAGAATATGTGGTTCACAATCTTCAGTGTCCTGTGTTCCTGCAAGGCAATGAAGAAGGCCATTGGCAAGATGTGGTTCCTGTTTTGCCCGGAGCAGCAGTCAGAAAACACGGTGAGTTCCTCGACTCCTTCTGGGACGTGTGTCAAAATGTGCTTGATCAGGCATGATCCAATTTCATTTGGGCCTCTTCTTCCCTCTACTTCACTCCACATATAGCAATATGTCAACTTTGTGGTGGTGTCATTAATTGTGAAATTCAAGACATATAATTGCCTAGAATAATAAATTGATTTGCACCTCAAATGAGGGGTAGGAAGACATTGCTGCATGTCTACTACCAGGACAAGTTTTTTTCCCTCTGACTTGGCAGCAGCAGCTTTAGCATCCCTTTTCAGCTGGTAAGCCTTTTCTGATCTTCTCAAGTGGAGCTCCTTCTGTGATTTCAGACTTGCCTTGGTTTGTTCATCAACTGTATCTGCAATTTTGATTTCTAATCTGTCGCAAGTGTCACAGCCATCCGTCTTCAGGGCATGGAATTTCCGGTTTGTCATGTTAAACTGCCTTTTATATGTTGACAAGGACACCTTGGGGTCATTGTCTTCGGAGTACAACTCGTACATTTTGGTAACACTCAATCCTGGAGGTAAATATAAGTTTTCTGTCTTGGCTCTACAGTAATGGGACTCATATGCAGGGAATGATTCTATATGTTTCTTCACTGCCTCCAGCTTCTCAGGGTGCTTTGACAGAGCATGTGGAGGAGTGTGTTTCCCTCTTGCATCGTCTTTAGTAATTCCAGAGACGGAGTCCTTCTTGTTGTCAGCTACGTCTCTGATGAAGCGGTCTGTTTCTCCCAGTGTATCCTTGAAGGTAGATCGACAGACTTGAACTCTTTTACCGTTTATCTGCAGAAAGTATTTAAAACTTTGACTTTTTTCTCTGTTCATGTCTTCTTCTCTCTGGCGCTTTCTTTTGATTTCAGATCTTTCAATGTGAGAAGCTATATAGGCTACCCGCTTGTCATGGATGCCTTGGTCCCAGTACTCGCGAAAAACAAGATTCCCAACCTCTTCTGTCACAGTTTCGTGACACTTCCTAAACTTGCAGATGTGTGGTGGTTTCCATTGCCGTGCTGAGACCACATTGCCTTTTGATGTCACGTACTGCTCCCCAGAGTTCCTCAGTTTTTTTCTTTCTGCCTTTAGCTCCTTTGACCGTCTCTTCTGGCCACTGGAAGTTAACAGGACCTCTGCAGTTGAGTCTGCAACATCAAAAAAAAAAAAAAAAAAAAAAAAAAAGATAAGTTTGTAACATTTCCACAATACAGTTTTATAGCCCAGCCAGAATTCTTATAATGTCATTTTCAAGTCCTATCAGTTGCCAACAGGAAACAATGTCTATGGTTTGAGTCAGTTAAAATTAAAATTTTAATGGTCTTCTAAACTACTGTTACAATTTTAGCTCATGTAAAATTGTGCTTATACTCTTACTTTCCTTTAAAATCTGAGCAACATTAGTTGCCACTTTGATGTATATTAATTACCTTCATTCTTGTCAGGATCATCCTCATCTTCTGCTTCACTTGACACCACCCTGTGCTCTCCTCTGCGTCTGCATCCTGCTGCTGGTGTTTCAGGGGTGTTTCTGCTCCTTCTTCAGGCTGCTGAATGTCTTCTTGTGGCACCATTTCAGTGTGACTTTGGGATGGAGCTGAAAATACCATGTGTAAATTCATTTGTTTTGAGAAATTTAATCCACATCATGAGAGCAGGTGAGTATATGTCTTGTTTGTACCTTTCTTTTGGGTTCCAGTCGTATTTGCCATTTTTTCATTTGTTATTGTTGACATGTCTCCTTTGTGCCTCTGATTGCTCTGTTGCGTTGTGCTTTGGGAAAGAGCTGTAAATTATACGAAGTGTAAGTTACCGTGCATTCAATAAGTCAACAGCTACACGTGGTACTTGGATTGATTTATCTTGTCTGTACCTTCTCTGGGTGTCTCAATTCTCCTCTGCTCGGTTTTCTGTGCTCGAGGTGACTGCTCTATTTCCTCTTCATCACTGGAATCAGTGACTAAATTGCAGACCAATAACGATTCATCACTGTGTGTTTCATCCTCTTCTGATGAGCTGACATCAATTTGGATGAGTTTTCGGGCCACTTCTCTGCTCCTTCTCTTTGGCACATGCCTTTTACCTAAAACCAGAGATACATGGAAATAATACACCATTCCAAACTTTGTTGAGTGTCAACTTGGACTTTTACCTAAGCTTCACTTATTAAGACCGGGACGGAAAAGAGAAAACACAATGATCCTTACTTTCACTTGGTGAGAGAAGCAGTTGAGTCTCTTTCCTAGAATCCTTGGTCCTTGACCCTTTTGCAGACCCCTTTGGTATGCTGCCAAGGATGCCATTAGAGGGAGGTGAAGAAACTGTAAATAGATATTTCAGTTAAGACCCAATTCTTAATAAATGCACAGATCATAACACTAAGTACATAACAAATTGACTGTAGCTCAAAGCAACTTACATCCATACTCTTGCATCAAACTTGCCAAAGCCGTTTCATTTTCTTTGATGTTATTTAATCTCAGTGTTTCATATGGAGATTTTCCAGCTGTGTTTTCTGACAAGAGAAGAAATCCAAGAGATTAATTTAGTTCATGTTACAGTATGCGACAGACATCAGTTTAAGACTTCATGGTTCTGACTACAGCTATATTTACCATTCACTGTGTCTCTTTCTGGAGTGTCATGGGCAGCTGCTTCAGTGGATCGTCTTGCTTCAACCTCCACCAATGCTTGCCTTTCTGTGGATTTGATGGCAGGTGCAGCTGAAAACATCAGGAGCAGAATGAGAGTTCAAGAAATCTAATCTATTATTTTTCAGCGATATTTCGCTGTCATAAAAGTAGCTACCTGCTTGTGAATTACCCCTGTAGTTCTTTGAAAGGCCAACTCTCATCTTCAAGGAACTTTGTGTTGAGGCTGAAACATTGAATTTATTTATTTTTTGATATAACTCACATAACATGTCTATGGCATTGATATCAGTAATTCTAGTACTTACGAGCTGAAAGATCCAATGGGAGGTTCTCCTTGTTGCCACCACCAACTGTTTTGTCTGCATCTGCAATCATTTGAAATGTTGTGCCAGTGTGAGGATGGTTTTTGCATCAAGTGGCATAGCAACGGTATTTGAAGTGCTGTTTTTAACTAACCTGCCACTGATTGAGTTTTTCTGCATTTCGGACTGTTGAGATGTTCAGCCACAAATATTGGGTTCAAAATATCAATCTCTGAACGGCTGAAATGTGGCCCACAGCTGCAGGCATCATCATCATCATCAGTGTCAGCTGCAAATATAAGTATTTATTGTAGCATTCTGTACATTAGAAATTTCTCCGGTCTAGAGAGACTAATTTTGGACAAGATTTAGCACTGGTCTACGAACCTGTTGTGTGGACTATCTTATTGGGGACCTTTTTAGGTTTCGTCTTGGCATCTGCAAAACCATGGCACAAATTTGTTCAAAATCCTGTATTGCTCACGATCCTAAAAATGTGTGGCTCAGCTACCAATTAGAGGACAAGCCTCCTGAGAATCTGAACTATCTGTTCAAAACATACCTCGGCTATTTGGAACTGGGGCTTTTATCCCCAGGTTTTGCAACATCCTCGTTGAGCGCCCCGACATTTCAACACAATTGAAGACAAACTTAATTCATCAGCAACACACGGACTCTTGTTGGTTTGCTGTGACGGCTTGAAGGGGCGTGACCGCGGTGGGCGTGACCGTTGTTGTCAGGTCATTGACCTACGTCTGCTCATCTGCCCATTGAAAAGCAGTGCTGCCAACTAGAGATGGCGGGAACCCGTTTGCTCTGCGGCCGGAATGCCGGAAATTACCTGATTTACAATGTGAACGGCGTCTGTTCATAAGCAAGAAGCAAAAGCAAACTCTGTACGTTTGTTTATCAGTAAAAAGATGTAACAAGACGGATGACATTTCACGTCCGGCGCGCGAGGTACTTCATGACTGTAGGTTTCCCCTACTGCTGTTTGACAGCGAAGTGCGTGGGTCATTGACCTGTGTGTTATTGTTACCGTTGTCCACCCGAAGTCAGACTTTATAAGACTTAATAAAATGGAGACTGAATTGCAGAAAGCAAAGCTTACAGCGCAACTGCGCTTCTTAAAGTGCAGGCAAGACAGGTTAGTAAATAACTGGGTTTACAATGGTTTCTCTGCTTCTCCATGAAGATTCTATTGAACAAAGTTGAATGCGTTCCTGGAGCGAGGCTAGCATTCACACGTAACTCAACCAATACAAAACTAAATCATCCTTAAAGCATTCTATAACGGAGAATCATCATTGAACTCCCATAGAAAATGTTTTGGAAACATAATTTGCGGGAGGTCATTGCTAGAAACGGTACTTGAATTGACAGGGCTTGCACAAATTGTTGTGTTTATGTTGTAATTTTTATGCGTTAGCATTGAGTATATTTTAAGACATTGTAACAACCCTTGTGTTTTCTGTTTTGTTTTCTATCAGCCTGAGAGCCTTGTTGGGCTCTGCGGAAGAAAGCCGCTGTGTAGAAGGGGATGTTAAAGATGAGGAGTGCCGAGCACTTCAAAGTGAGATAGATCATCATCTTAGCATCGAAAGAGAGTGAGTATTTTACCTTCATTGGGGGATCAGCTTCTGTTTGACGATGATGTTTTCTTAGTAAAATGTAAATGCTCACAAACTCATTTTTCTCTCTTTCTAGCATGCATGTGGCTCTGAGCAGAGAATTTGTTTGTAAGTACATTTTATGTCAATATTTTTAGTTCTTTGATGAAATGAATTTTCATACAACTGCGTTTTTGGATAGAACATGCTTCTCACTGATTCCTAAGCATGCAGGTAGAAGAACTAAGGAGAAATTTTGTAGAAAGTTGACTGCTTTGTACTCTTGTTTGTATCATGTTTGTTTGTTTTTTGCTTCTAAATTTACATCCTAATTTTCCAATGTAACAATGGAGTTTTGTTTGGTTGTTATTTTTATTTAATTGTTTAAAAAGTTATGGTATTGCAATATTAGCAGTCATGACTTTCAAGAAACTGAAACGTTACATAATTCTTTGAATACTTCTTTATAGGGAAATTATTGTTTGGTAAGAAAGGGAAAAGACTGCGATTCTAATGAGATTCTCTCAATTTGCAGCTCCATGTGCCTCCACCCGCCCAGCAACCCCTGACGATACACAGCAACCTCGACAGGAGCAGTCTGCTTCTAGTTTTGAGAGGTAAATACAATACTTCTTGAGTGCTGTATTGGCTGGCTTGCTGTTCAAAGGGGCCTTAGTATCTGCTTTAATTTACACTTTATCACAACCTGTAAAAGAAACCTTTCTTAGAACTCTTTGTTGTTGTCAAACAAAACTCTTGACTTTATGACAACTCAGGATTTTTATCTGGTGGGTTTGTTTCATTGCAGATTGCTGGGTGTGTCTACTTCTCCGAAGTACAAGTATGTGAGCAAGCCTGTTCGAGGGAAGAAGAGGAAAGGGTTGCCTGGTCACCCATGCAGCCAGTGTGAAGCTGTAAGTAGGGTAGCTGTTATTACTCTCTGAATGCCATTGTCTTTGGCAGATATAATATAATACATCTTTTTTGTTGCAGTTTTATTTGACAGCTGGCTTCAGTGTTTCTGAGACCAGCAAAATTTGTCGCCACAAGGCCAAATATTCACCAGTGAGATCTCCAAAGGGTGAGGTTCAAGATGTTCAAACCTCAGTCCATCTTAAATTATTTCTCATCATCCATTTTTATTTCCAAAACTGCTTATTTTTTTTTACAGGGTACTGGGACCTTAAAATGCCATCAACTCCAGAGTTGCTGGCTAGGCAGACTGCCCCTCTTAGTCCACAGGTCAGCCCTCTGAGGAAGGGGGGTATCACGAGGTGCATTTTCAAGTAAACTTAATTTTCTAAGGCTGTGGTGGAACGAACTGCTTATTTTTCATAAAATGGTGTGCACCGTTCCTATGAATTTTGATCAAAGTCTATCTACATTTGGTCAAGAGAGAAATAAGTTGTAATATTGTTTAACTTAGATAGACTTTGATCAAAATTCATATACACTGTGCACACCATTCTGCTAAAAATAAACAATATTACATTTTTAGCAGACTTTTTTTTTGTACTATGTCAAACTTTAGAGTGTAAAAACATAAGCTGGGGTTCTTTTTAGTATTTGAGCTATGAGAAACAGACAGTCAGAGCCACATAATGATATTTTAAATGTATAGCACTTTTGTCTGAATATGATTTTCTAAACTGTACTGGAATGCTCAAATTAACCCAACTGTCTGTTAACTAAGGAGTTAAGGAATCGTAAAATCCCTTCCCTTAGTTGTATACCGCGTAAAGTTTGACGCAGGAACTCCTAAAACGTGTGGATTTCTGGTGGGATAAATACAATAACGCGTTTTTTAAGAAGAGGTTGCAACCATAGGTATATTATTATCTCACAAAAAAATTGCATTGTATTTCCTCCTGTTTTTGAATTTTCACCTCAGCCTTACCTGTACATGTTAAGGGTGATGTTGGGTGACTGGGTAAAGCCAAACATTACCGGGGTAATATCGACCTTACCCAAGAGCTGTGGATAATGTCTTTATTCCGACATTACCCGTAGATTTTAACATTACCAAGGCATCATTGGGTAATTTTGAAATCCCTGTTTTGCTGTTTGTCATGTGGACTTTACCCAGAGGTTGACTGGCTTATGTCTATCCAGCTCCTTGTTGTGTGTCATGTGGACTTTATCTAAATGACCAATGAATTGACTCTTTGAACAAACAAGTTAATATTCATCCCTGTTGAGTTAAATGAAATTCATAAGTTCTTCTGAAATCATATAACAATTCCAAATTTAAAAAGTATCCAGAGTATTGTGCCATGTTATCACATCAGCACAATAGACATTCACTGGTCATGCTCTAGATGAAGTCCACGTCACAGTAACAGCAGCAGGATAGACATTACCCAAAGGACATTTTGTTATTTAAACATTTCCCAAAGGACTCTGGTTAATCTCAACTTTATCCGGATAAAGTTGGAAATTTCCTTTTTTTCTAAAAATATGTCAGGCATTGCCCAGGACTTTTGGGTACAGTGGACATTATCCTGGTAAAGTCAGCATTACCCAAAACCCAACATTACCCTTCACATATGTATATGTAAACCTTTATGAATGAAATAACTGTTTTGTTTGGTCATGAGTTATTGTTGTTTATCAAATATTTTTAATCAATACCATGAACTGTCTCCTATTCAGTTGGATTGTATCACTTGGAATTTTATCCAAGTTATGCGTAGTTTAATTCAGTGATGTTCTGTTCTTCTATAGCGTATATTGACAATTTGGACTTATTGATATAAACCAATACTAGACTTCCTTTGCTCGAAGTTCTGAACAACAGCATATATTTGTAGCTGTTGTTTTTAGTTGTCTTCCAGGGGCAAACTGTATTGGTAGAGTTCAAAACATTGCTTCAATAGTGCGCACAAAATGTACAATTATTTAAGTGTGTATCTTAAACAGTGGTTCACAAACATGTCTTCTATTGGTTACTTAACAAATTCCTATGGCTGAAAAGCTTCGTAAATCATGAGACTGTGTGAGATGTCTTGTGTGATCTTGGTCTTTTGCCCAGCATGCATACCATAAAAGCTTTTGTCGGAATATAAGTAAATTATGAGCAGGGTGCAGTATATCCTGCTCACGAATGGGCTGGATATGCACTTTGCCAAAACTTAAGAAAAAGAGCATAAATTTGAGTAGCTTGGAGGCCCTTTTTGCTGTGGACCACTGAATGAATTGTTATTTGTTTCTGATGAAAATGGTTTTACACATGAAATAAAGATTTTATTGCTCAAACTACAGATGTGTTCTCATACCCTATTACCCAAAACCCAACATTACCCTTAACATTATACACAAGTAGGATCTGGTTCAGTAAGAAATTCATATAATACATGTTTCTAAGTGTCCATCTTCTCCTTCATTGAATATTATTTTCTCTAATTCGAACTTCATATTGTCATATGCTGTTAGAGCTCTCTCTGTATTATATTCTGTCTAAATGATATTTCTAGAGATGTCAAGATGTGCCAAAGTTTCCTTTTGAATATTGTTTGATGACACCCAGTTTCCCTGTTTTTACTGATGTAATGTACTGTACTGATCTCATGTACGTATATTTTGTATGTTGGGACAATATTTTTAATTCTTTAGCAAGCAGTCTCTCTCTCTCTCTCTCCCTCATTCTCATATACAGGCAGGTCTAATTCTGGAGCTGACCAGGGGACTACAGTGTACACAGGACAGACAGGGTCTGTCGCTACCCCGTGCGCGCGGGCGCTCAGCGAGACTAAGGTTGCTCATCAGAGCATACCTGCGGACATACTCCATGCCTAACTCGAACTCGAAAGCAATATGAATGTGAGTTTGTCGTAATCACCAATCAAGAGAGAAGAGTGGAGGGCGTGCAAGCCCTGGTCGAAACTGGCAGAAGCTAAGGCCAACGCAGGGAAAAAAGAGAGGGGAGGGCCGTGGAGTGAGAGAGGGAGGAATACAGGAAAGTAAACAAAACAACTTGTGTGTAGGAATATTTTTAATCGCATAAACTTCCTAATTTATGTCATGGTGTATGTGATGACTTTGTTGTGAAGGATAAATCATTGGTACGAAGGCTGTGTTTTGACACGGTGAGTTAACACGAAATCAGATCGATAATAACATCCATCCCTTGAGCACCCTAACCCAATCTTAACTACAATTAACATCAGTGCATGATGCTTGCCATCCTGTCCTTGTTCTGTTTCATTCGGTGAAGACGGATTATTGAGGAGAAAATTTTGATTTATAACGTATTGCACACCCAAAGAGTGTTATGTGGTGTCACCTCAAACGTTCTGATGCAATGGACTCCTCAGCTGTAATTGTTTCATGTGTACATTTACACAGTCCATAGGCAAAGACATTATTGCACTATGGGGCCTTAATGTAAGTTGCCAAGCATAGATTGGACACTCACCATTCAGAGCAATTCTGGATGTTAGCATGATCTGTCTCAGACCAGTTGTGGACTTTCGCCTTATTTGTCAGACCAGCATTTGACATTCGCCATTTTATGAGACCATTAGTGGACGTTCGCCTTTTTGTCAGATCTGACTTGGACATTCGCCCTTTTTGTCAGATCAGAATGGGACGTTCGCCCTTTTGTCAGATCAGCTTGGGACATTCGCCTTTCTGTCAGATTACCTTGGGACGTTCGTCCTTCTGTCAGATGTCCAATGGACATATGCCCTTTTGCCTTATAGCTGGATCTCAGGAACTATTATAGATATCGATGTGCGGTTTGATCCTATGTGTAAAGGGTCAAATTGAGCATCAGAAGGCATCAAAACCTCATTTTGACCAAAATGTGGACTTTCGCCACTTTGTCAGAACTCCACTGATTTGTAATAAGGAGAATTTGCGGTTTAAGCTAAAAACCTGCTATGAATAAGAAGAAAATAAGAATAATCTTATTTCAAGCAAACTTTTTTTTTACAGTTTGCCTCTCTGTGTCCGTGCTCTAGGATGCTAGACTGCACAAGGGCCCCCCAAACGGTCATAACACACCCTCAAGTCAGAATACTCCGCTCAATCATATTTTAATTCTGAGGGGGTATTCTTGGCAATTCTTCTTGTTGTATACATTCTAGCCTTCGCGCAAACCGGAGAAAATTCCCGGTTACGATCGGAAATCTACCGAAAATTCCCGATTACGATCGAAAATCCACCAAAAATCTCCGGTTACGATCGGAATTTTAAAGATGACGACCGTACCTCTCTCGATTACGACCGGACTATCCCGATTACGATCGGAAATCTGCCGAAAATGTCCGGTTACAACCGGATTTCTTCAGATTACGACCGGACCTCTGCAGATTACGACCGTACTCTCCTGATCACGATCGGAATCCTCTCGGTTACGATCGGATTTGTTCCGGAGGGTTCCGGTCCGATTTCTCAAAGCTGTAAAATCTAAAGTATTGAGAATTTCGAGCTGAAAATTGGTATGCGTTGTCTACATGAGAAATAAGTACGCCAGTTTCAATATGAACTTAATAAGAAATTTTTTTCTGGCATCTCGAGAACGGCTGGTGATATCGACAAACCCACAACAGATTTGGATAGAGCGCGATTTACACGTCCCATGGACGCAATTAAAATGGTTATGTCCTTCTAACAGCGAGATCGTGATTGCGGTCGTGATCGTAATCGTTATTGCGGTCGTGACCGGGACAGCAGCTCCCGTTTACGATCGCAATCGTAACTAGGATTGGGTCAACCATCCCGATCGTGACCGAGCTCGGAACCGGAACTGTCCTCGGAACCGTAACCGGAACTTGTTCCAAATTACGAACGTAATCGGGATTCAACTTAAATTACGATGTCATAATCGGAGTTCGGAATCGTAACCGGACATCGTCACCGGAATCGCAACCGGGATTTCCGGCCGGGCATCCTGCTCTATGCATGGGATACTTCGACACTCAAAAAAATATGCCTGAATCACGCATAATATGCCTGTTTCATAGCAGATTTTATGCCTGAACCTCAAAATCTTCCCCGAGCATAATATGCTCGAAACAAGAATTTCGTAGTGGCTATGCAGCTATGCCTGAATCAAGGCATGCCACTAAATATGGATGCCCGATTCAGGCATCAGTCGACATGCCTAACTCAGGCATCAGATTGTGCCGAATCGTATGCCTCTATCGGGCATGGTGATGGTTGGCACAAGTATCATGTTGCTGAATTGGGCTAAGTTACCCAGGATTTCAGGGTAGGCATCAAATTTGCGCTTATTCAAGCATACTTTTATGAGAGTGGATGAAGCATTCAAAGCTCGCAGTAAAGATAATTTGCTTGTCAGAAAAATGAGAATCACCTAAACTTTCCGGGAGTATTTGAGCCATGCTTATTGAAGCATTCAGAATTGAGGGTGTAGCTCTCTTTTACCCAGATCTCGGTTCGTTTCGCCACATCAACAACCGCTTCAACCTCGACGAGTCTGATTCAGTTAATAGTTGTGCTTACCGCCGCCGCCGCCGCCACCGCAGTCCCCTCCGCCGGGAGCACCGGGAGCACCGGGAATGCCTGGACCACCTCCAGCTCCACCCAAGCCTCCGGCATAGCCCCGGTAAGCCCTCAGCTCCTGTCCGTCGGGGCCGCGTAGGACGGCGTCATCTTGGTAGGCAGCCACATGGATCGTGACCACCAATAGCACAGCCAGCAGGGAGATCTGGAGGGCAAAGACAGTTTTAACTTTACTTTCAATAACTTTGAACCACTGGTCGGGTTCGTGGATTCAGAGTCAGTTGCGTTGCGGCTGTTGACATCACCGGAAACGGCGAACGGCGAACGGCAACAAGATCAAAGGAATAACAAATATTGGCCTCTCGGAGTCTTTATTGCGCATGCGCATTCCTGAACATGGGGGTTGCCGCCCCCAGCCACCCCTTGCTACCCCCGGTAGGGGTGGAACTGATTTGGGGCTGCGAATCGTGAAAGGCACTTCTGATGCACCCCCCCCCCCCTCAAATTTGCAACACGATTCGACCACCCGTTCGTGCTCCAGACCCGCAAAACCATCAAAAATGCCAAAACCCACCCCTAACTTCAACCCCCCGTATCGCCAGTTTGATGTTCCACGCCGAGTCCATCTCTGACGAAATTTTTTGACCCCTCGCATACCGACCCAGTCGGAAAAAAGACATCTAATAGACGTCTATTAGATGTCTATAGTTCGACTAAAAGACGTCTAGGATTGGGCTAAGATCTATGTTTAGTAGACATCTAAGTGGCGACCATTTGCACGAAAGATAGACGTCTAATAATCTAAGGTGAAAAGACTTCATTTAGATTCCAAATTTGACCAAATTTTGACCTCAAAATGTAATTCCTTTAGAAGCCGGACAATCTATGTCATGATATAATGAAGTAAAGGAAATTTAAATAAGTTAAAGAGTGGGTATTAGAACCAGTATTCTTCAACTTGCTATCCTGGCTCCTTATCCGTTACGCTATGCGCGTCTCTGGGGAACGGAGGGCCGTCGTGGCCTCCACTTTCTACGATGGAAGCGTCCCAACCAAGCGTCGTGAAACCGATCGTGAAAATTTTGACATCAGCATGTCAAGGGCCGTCAGTTAGTCCTACTCACCGAAAATTTTGAAATTTCAACAAATTTAAAGGTGGTTTTTGGACCCTTTTCGGTCGAAATTTCCACCTCGCCGCAGTCGAACAGCCACCCCCTCCGAAAGGGGTGGCTCCCGGATCTGGCACATTAGGACCTTCAGGTACAACCATGGGGGCAACTCCATGCAAAACGGCAACTTCCTAGCTTAAGAAACGTGGAAATGGCGAGCATCGGAAAATGTGGGGCGCTAATTTTGTTGAGCAGTGTATATATATACTCGCCAACTGTGCCAGATCCACTTCATGAGACAAATGTACTTTTTGTATTTTCAACAATTATTACGTACACGAAACTATGTATTATCGCCATTTTGTGCATATTACTAACTTCAGTCATGTTTGCAATACATGCCAAATTAAATTATGTATTACGATTGCTCAAAACACTTGGTATTACGTACAATACTGTGCATAAGTCTCTGAGAGGCTACGGCAAGCCAGGAGGGGGCAGCGCCGGCCGCCAAGGTGGCGCTGAAGCTATGTAGGTTGCCTTCCCTCCAGGCGTTCCGCTCCTTGACGAGGGGGCGATCACTCCACTTTTTTTTGTACACATGATTTCATGTAATCGGATTTCACATGATTTCATCGGATTTAATCGGATTTCATCGGATTTCGTGGATTTTGCCAGATTTCGCCGGATTTCGACGGATTTCGCCCCGGATTTCGACGGATTTCACAGAATTTCGACGGATTTCACTGGATTTCGACGGATTTCACCGGATTTCGTCAGATTTTGCTAGATTTCGCTCAGGATAAGTTGGATTCTACCGGATAACATCGGATTTCAATCCGCAGCACGTACCACCAGGCAAGAGCGCCGCCTGGGCTCGGACTCCTGCACTGCACCCTGCACGGGGGGGGGGGGGGGGACGCGGGGAAGGGGAGGGGGTGTCTCGTGCCGTGACGAAGTCAGCCGAAGTGAATCCGAAACGCAATCTGTTATCCGTGATTGTGTTGTAGTGGTTGCTGTAGGGTTTGGCAACGGCGCTGACTTCGTGTTAAAATGGTACGTTGAAACTTTAATATTCTCATGGCTTTCATTGAATGTCAGAAACTTTAACGTTCATGGCTTTAACTGCCAGTCGGCGATCTAGCCACAATTCGAAACCGAAACCGAAAGTTAGCGTCAATTACTACTTACTCGAACAGGAAACTATTATTTGTTTACTTTCCCTCTCGAGAAAGTCGCGGCCTTCGAACGCTTCGTTTGACCTGCTTGTGCACTGTATGAGAAATAGCGCAACACACTGCCAAAGTATGACAATCACCACGGTCAGCAGATTCTGGTCAGGATTTCGACGGATTTCGCTGAATGGTGTTGGATTTCAGGTGGATTTCTGCACAATTCCGCGGATTTCGGTGGATTTCGGTAGATTTCGTATGATTTTGGCGGAATTCGGGTGATTCAACGGATTTCGGGTGATTCGGCGGATTGCACGTGATTACAGCAGATTTCGGTCGGATTTCAAACGGATTTCACAGAATTTGTACACATGATTTCGCGAGTAATCACCCCCTCGCTCCTTGACTAAAACAGCTCAATACTCAGTTGCTACTCGTTTCCGACCCCAGGTCTCCTGAATGAATCCTCTAGTGACGGGTAGTGCCCCCCTCTCCGTCCTCCCTCGTACAACGCGCCTGATATCTCACTCGTTGTACCGGCCATATTCTATTTTCAGCCTAAAATTGAACTCACAGGCCCCCTCCCCCCTCCAACCGGCATTTTTGAATTAAAAGTATGAAATCTGCATCGGGACAGTGACTGGGAGAGATTTTCAATAACTGAAAACAAGAAAAAGCAATCAACCTGTCCATCACTAGAAATCCTCAATTCGAGAATTTTAGCTCTTGGACGAGCGATATCTCTAAAGAGAAAAAAAAATCAGAATATCAGATTTCAGAAAAACCTCGCTGAAACTTATCGAAATACTCCGAGACTTTTGAGGTTTACCAAACATTGAAAACCGAGATTCTATGTGCTTGTTGTTCTCCGACAGAGTAATCAAAGAAACGGTAAGAAGTATCTCTTCAGAACTGTTACGATACGTTCAAAGAACTTGTAAGCTAGAATACAACTATTCTGGATGAACTGCTTTCTGCCGTCTGTGGTCAGCGGCCACCGCTCGCATGCGTACCGCCTCGCAACGTCATCCTCGAGTCGACCACTGACCTTCAACAACATGCGCAGCACTGTACGACCGCGTGGTCTGTCAAGTTCAAGGCCATCCACTCTACTCCCCACCACGCCCCAGTCCCAGTACGCTGAATCGAGCCGAGCCAGGGCGGGCCGGTTTGCCGAGCATGAACTAGGGGCCCGGCGCCGGGGCAAGCGGGTCGCCCAGCGTTCGCACAGCAAAACTTGCACCTCACTTAACCTGATCAAACTGCCCACATTGTTTTGGGAGACTCCAAACCCACGCATACTCATAGTGGATTTTAAAGAAGTGGTAGTTTCGTGGCGAGACATGTTAAGAACGGTAAGAATTTCGGTACACCACGTCAAAATTATAAAAAGCGTCAACAAACACACGCGACGCGTTTCGGGACCGCTCATGGTCCTTTCCTCAGGCGAACTGTTCAGTTCAGTTCAGTTCGCCTGAGGAAGGGACCATGAGCGGTCCCGAAACGCGTCGCGTGTGTTTGTTGACGCTTTTTATAATTTTGACGTGGTGTACCGAAATTCTTACCGTTCTTACCACGCATACTCCTCTCGCCCTGCACTGTCTTCTCAGAGAAATTTTATCGGCATTTCACGAACTGTTCCATTAGGATGACGTCGGTGCAAGTAACTCACGCCGGGGAAACAACCACATTGTAAAAAAAAACACCCTTCTCAAAAGTGGCCATTTTAACCAAAACTTGCTAATTTGCCTTTTTGTTGGAGGCTGTAAATTTTTGAACTGTTCTAAAACCAGCCACTTAAGTGGCTGCTGCGTGACAGGCCCACATTTGAAACGCTAGCTTATGTTGTAACGGCTTTTTGTGTGTTTGTTGCATGTTTTAATTGCAGCTTTTTAAATTGAAATAACGAAAAACGTTTTTGGAATTGTAAGCATCGCATATTTTTATTTTTATTTTGTTCTATACTTAAACAATAAAACGACACTAAATTGTTTTTTAAAATCACTTAACAACTTTCTTGGGGTCATTCCACGCCAAAACACCGCACGGCCCGAATTCGAGTGTCTCAGATTTGTCTGGGATGGGTAAAAACTCACTCAGGGTGACCCCAAGAACCCTCCAACCAAAGGAAATTTAAAAAAAAAAAAATTCTGTTAGATTTTGGAAAACAGCCATATTTTGGCATTTTTTTGAAATTCGTAAAAGCCGGGCTATAACAAAAATCTTACCAGTTAGCTTTATTGCAATGTTTGAAAGCATTTTAGAACCTACTTTTTATCCTGAATTTATTGCTCCATGGTAGAAAAAAATATGGTCATGGTATCTACTACTTATTTTGGAAAATAGAATAAATTTTCACAACTTTTCCAATTTGCCAAAATACGTGGTGTGAGAAAAATTATGAAAAAATTCATGGAAGACCTCTACTAATGTCTGACCATCCCCACCAAATTTCAAATGTGGCCCGACACTCTAACTATGGATCGGGGCAAAACTTAGTCAACAGAAGTTCACGAGAAAGATCAGAGTACGGAGTAGTCTAAATGTGTATCGGAAGGTCACTGAGAGGTCAGTGAAACATTGCAATAAAGCTAACTGATAAGATTTTTGTTATAGCCTGGCTTTGGCGTGGAATATTTACATCTTTACGGGCAAAACCATAGCGCACACACACGTCACTTCACAAGCACAACATTAACCGTCCTTCCGGGGCCCTTGCAGGCACGACACTGTCAGCCCAACGGCGGGGCATTGAGCTGGAGCAGCCGCCGCAAGCGCTGCAGTCACATATCGGTGGCGTGTCTCATTTTCGTCTCCCTCGGATATGCAAGCCAGGGCAGACTAATAGCCCCAAACCGAGAAACAAAACTACGCCATTTGGGTCCTTTCCCTTTCCGAGAACTGGGCGAGGGGCCTGCGAGGGCATGGCACTTTGTGCATGGCATGAGCGGCCGGCTGGGCTCGCAAAGCCCTGCTCCCTACGCACATGTGTGCGTGTGTGCGCTATGTGCGGGAGCGAAGGGGGGGGGGGCGGGGAGCGGGGCCAAGCGTCGCCTAGCCAGGCGCAGCAAGCCACGCCACGCCACACCGCGTCACTCCACACCGCGTCACTCCTATCTAGAGTCCTGGATGGGGAGAGAACGGCGAATGGAAAAAAAATACTGCTGAATTTTTCATGTCGTCCAAAAACGCCCGCGCGATTTCCCATACCATGACCAATATGGCGGCTGGTGTCGGCTGCTCTCTACTGCTCGGCTAGGCTGTGGGGCTGTGCAGGCTAGGCCACGGATAGCGTCGGTACAGTGTTGTTTGCCATCGATAATTTGTGCAACTGTATAAATGTTTCAAAGTGATTCAAAGTGATTAGAATCAGCGTGTGTAGACTGGAGAAGACTCGAGAAGACAAGGCTGGTTCCGCCGGAGCAGCCTAGCAGGGCAGCCGACACCCGACAAACCCGACAAACCATGACCAAAATGGCGGCTCATGAAAAACTTCACGCAACGAAATCCGCTCTATGAAAAACTGCGCGCACAAAAGCTTGGACGCCATTCGCCGTTCTCTCCCCATCCAGGACTCTACTCCTATCCACGCCACGCCTTGCCAGCTCCAGCGACGGCTCGCCTCGCCACGCTGCCCCACAGCTGTAAACTGAGACGTAAACAATCGCCGCCCGGCCGCGGGGCCATAAGTGCTTAGACGAGGGTATACTAACAGCAGCCGGCCAAGGCACGCGAACTGTAGCCTCAGCTTGATGCGCCGCCACTTTTTAAGCGGTACGCGCACATGAAAACCGGCCCCCTGCGTATGAGGTCGCTGGCTAGGGCTGCGAAGGAACTGGCTAAGGCTGTGAAGGAGGCGAGAAAGCTGCGAACTAGGGGAACGGTAATGCCAGCCCCTAACAGGGCCTGTCAAAAAAAATTCCCATCGTCATATTTCTTCTACTAGCGCTTTCTCTAGTTAGGTAATTTTTCAATGGAGACATCGCCCTTGATTTCCGATCCGGATATCTTACCAACGTATCCACGCCTGTGTTCCCTAAGTTCTCGACAAAGCAAACTGTACTCCTACTACTAAACGCAGGTACTGGATTCTAAAGATTCGATGGAGCACGCGATATGAAGGACCTCAAGGAGTGTACTGTTGAAACCGGCGCGTACATCTACACATTGAGCTTTGACGACGGCCCCACTCCACCTCTCCCGTTCATTCAAGAAAAATGTGTTTCGCAGTGAAGCGCGGGATAAGCCTTACCGTGAGTGCCCCCATGTCCTCTTCTCTGCAGGTGGTTGCCGAGTCTTACCTGCACGACGGCGGTGGTCCCCTTATAAACTGGCTCCGCCGGCCCGACTCGGCTTTGCGCATGCCCCCCCCCCCCCCTCCAAGGAGCCTGCGGCACTCATGTCCCCTAGAGTCCCATATGTACACTACGTGTAGGAGACGCGCCAACTTTACCCCCTCCAGGCTACCTGCTGTCTGCTCCGTCCCCCGCGCCACGCCGCGCCACGCCGCGCCACGCCACACCACGCCACACCACGCCGCGCCACCCTGGGAAAAATGGCAAGTGGTGAGGCTTGCACTGAAGTGGAATTTAAGGATTGCGGATGGCGTCCGGGGTGGATTTAAGCTGGATGTCGGGTGGTACCACTGTATGGTGGGTGGCCTACCCTCGCGATTGCAGGCGCCTGGTAGACTGGTTTTCCATTCTATCCTGGATTCTATTTAAGTCACGCGGTTATCAAAACATAGTACTCTGCACAATTAAATTTAGTCTAGCTTCTACAGCTGGTCAGGTAGTTCACTGTTTTTCTTGAGGCGAGGAAATAATTTGGATGACACTGAAGTTGCATCAGATACAGTTTGCGAGGAAATCCATGGTCTGAAATTAGGTTTCTCTGTTTGGATAAAGACTGAGATGGTCACAAAAAATTTCTAAATGTAGTGTCCGGTAGAATTACTCATTATTATGCATTAATGGATGTGAAAACAAGAATGAATACTTAACAAGTACTGGTGTAAACACACCCTTACCAAAAAAAAAAGATTTTTTTTTTGTACAAAATAGCTGACATGCCTGAGGCAAAACAAAGAGACAGTTATTTAAGAAAACTTCATTAAAAATAACACATGAAGTCAGAAAATAACCTAACAATAAAGCTGTACTAAAGGCAGTTTACGAGAAAATCCATAAGTCTTAAATAAGGTCTCGCTGTCTGTGATCGGATAACTGGAAGAGGTATGTAATTTTGTACTGTACTGATGGTATCATATGCTCCTAATATTTACTAAAATATAAATATGGCTCTAAGTCTATAACCTTGTTACATGCTTTCTTTGGTCTCTTTCTGTACCTTGACAATCTGACATCATATAAAAGTCCCCGCCTTTGGTTTTATGTTGGTCCTGGTTTTAACTAAACATTTCAAACTGAGTTGATCTTAATCAGAAGACCTTTCATTAGCTCTGCAAACCAATGAGTAATTTATGGAAGCAATATATTAAGAGTAGTCCTTTGTGTTTGTTCTGATCTTAGGCGAGCCTTTCTTCAGAGAGTGAAACCGCTTTTGAGACCATGCTCTTCCTCGTTAACTCTCTGTGATGTAATTTTAATGTAATCTAGGTTATTTCTTGAATTCAGGTGTTCTTTATAATGGCATTTCCATAAACTTACTTCCTTTTTATAATGTTTGGCACAGGTGTGAGGTCTATTTCTATTTGTAATAAAATTAATTCCATAATTGCCTTTGCTCAGCACAGGTTTATGCTAGGTCCTGCCTGAAATTGATGATTTATATTTTCAATTTAATTGAGATAGGCAGAAAGACTATGTTTATCTTTTTAGCGGTAAGAAATATTTGATAATTGTTTTAGTCCTTGCCTTCACACACAGTTGCTGTGTGTGACGTCATATCTACCAACCTGCCGCCTGCCGGTAAGGCGCGAGGCGCGAGGCAAGGCGGGAGGCGGGAGTGCGAGTACCGTCGTAACCTCTAGTGTAAATGTTTTTAACGTTTACTCGCTCACAGACAAATGTGAGCGCACATTGTATGCCTTCCAAGTGATTTACAATCATCGATGTGTGTGTGGTGATGAATGCGGCGTGCGGTGCAGGCGAAATTTCACTGAAAAGGCATCCAGAAAGTACATAGTGTGGAAGGCTTGTGATGTGTTGGTAATTGTGCTATGATAAGGTTGGCAGCGCTGCAGTTCCGGGGGACCGCCACCAGGGAGCGCCTAGCGCTACCTGGGTGGCAGACCCGGAGGCGCGAGCAATTCATTCCGTTTGAGCAATCTGTTGAGAACATATCGCCTCTCCCGGAATACTACTCAAGTGAACTGAAACCTTGGTGAGTCTCTTTGAACTTTACCCTTTTCCCACGCCAGTCACAAGGAGTTGAGGACACTTGGCGACGAGGCAAATAAATTCGAGGTTTTCGGACCAGAATTTACCCCGAACTCTGTCTTCGTACTGTTTGTATTGTGGACTGTGTTGTTTTCTGCTAGAATTGGTGGTCTGGTGGTTCATTGTTTTTTCCATGGATTTGCTCAACAGACAGGCCTTAATGCCGATTTAGCATATCATTGTCTGATTTAATACACATGCAATACAAAACTGATAACCTGCCCTAAATCTGGATACCGCGTGGAGGTGGCTGGACTAATGGCGGGGGCTTACCAGGCTACGGCAGGTCTTCTTGGGTAATCCGAATTATCCATGGTTTCGGGTAATGTGGCGGTGCACTCGTGTCGGCAGGGCGCACTCGCACAGTTCATTCTATGGTCGATGGCACTACGCACTCGCTCGATGTTTCCCGATTTTAGGTTAGCACAGACGCGCCTCCCATCCGTCTCGTCTCCACACTCGCTTTCTACTCCCTCCCTTTTCCTTTCCGTTTCCCCCACTTCCTTCCCCCCTGTGTCCAGCGCCCTCTCGCCTCATCCAAAACTATCTTTCATCGTCTTTCTCATACTCCGCTGCCGGGTGGCCCTTCTCCGGTGTCTAGGCTACCCTGGGGCCTAGGGTGCTGCCTGCCTCGCAGGCGCTCACCAAGTAGTCTAGGGAGTGGCCTACCTCCCAGGCGCGATCCCTAACAGTGCGGGGATTGTGAGTGAAATGTGGGATGTTTGAGAGATGTGATTAGTTCGAACGGGATCGCGACAGGGTTGTGAGGCATGTTGTGGGCGCGTTAGGAGTCGAATCGGACGGTAAACAAACCCGCGGCGACTAGCGGCGAGGCGCAAGCCAGCAAGCTACACGTGTTCGCCGACGCGGTTGGGCTAGGCCAAAATGGTGAGACCACAAGGCAGGAGGCGCAGGCAAGAAAGCCATTCGCCGCCACACCTGCAGGATGAGCTAGAGGATGATCACTCCCCATCCCCGGATCGATCCAGGCCACGCCGCTTCCACTTCCATAGCTTCCACATCAAAGGCGGCATGGTAACGTGGAGGGATTACAAGCAGCGGCTGGGGCAAGCGTTAGCACATCAGGGCTATCATGTCGACGCTGCGAAAAAGCAGGCGTTGTTGACATGCTCTGACCCCGCCCTGTACCGTCTGATGGTCGCGTTGTGATACCCCGTCGAGTTAGAAAACCCCGAGGTGACATACGACCAGTTGATCGCACTCCTAGATGAGCAGTTTGACGAGGACATTTCGGAAGCTATGGCGGAATTCCCGTTTGAACGAGTGCAGAAAGCGGGCGAGTCCGTGGCCGACTGGTTCGCCGATTTGAGACAGCTCGCTATTCCGCGCCGGTTCACAGCAGCGGACTTGCCGCGCCGCCTCCGGGCCCAGTTGATCCCGGGCGTGGCGGACAAGGCTTGTCAAACAAAGCTGCTGGAAGCGCCTATGCTCGACCTCAAAACTGCGATCGCCACGAATCGTACGTGTGCCCGCAGCAAAGCCGAAAACGAGGCGTTGAACCGGCGGCAGCCCGGTCACGCCAGCGGAGGGAACGCGGCGCAGACGATCGCGTATGTCAACAACCCGAGTCAGACCAAGTGCTACCGTTGTGGAGGCGCGCATGCTCCGGACACTTGCTGGGCGTAAGATGTTGACTGCTGCGGCTGCGGCAAGAAAGGTCACATCAAGCGCGAGTGCAGGAGCAAGGGCAAAGCCACCAACAGTAGCGGCAACAACAGCAACAACAAGGGTAACGCGAGCGGTAACAAGGGAGGCTCGAAGCCGCAGCAGAAGCAGCAGCCGAAGCAATCGGTAAACATGCTGCATGGGGCGGGCGAGACGTCAAAGCCAGCCCAACCCACCGCCGGCGTTTCGAACGCAGACGTTGCCAGTGCAAACGCAGCCGAGCCAGCCAAGCCAGGCGGGCCGGCGCGTGGCGCGTCAACGAGCGGGGGGCAGCCCTGGCAGGTGAGCCACGCCCACGACTTCCCTGGACCTGATCAGGTGCTACTTCGCGTGGATGGCATTCCCTTTCGCTGTATGTTGGACAACGGCGCGCCTTGTGGCATGATGGCCCTGGATGAGTTCCGGCGGCACTGGCCCGAGTCGCGCCTTGAGTCCAAAGCCCTGGCGTTGTCGATGTGGTCGGCAGTCCCCGTTCAGGGCCTAAGGCACTGCCAGGTGACAGTCCAGGCAGGCGAGAGCGAGGCAGTGACGCTTCCGCTGCTCGTCGCCGAGGGCCGGGGACCCTTCCTCATGGGACGCATGTGGCTGGACAGTCTGGGTTTTCGCGTATCCGGACCGACAGCGATCACGAGACCCGTAGAGAGGCAGAGTGGAGGACCAGTGCCGACCAGTGCCATTTGAAACCGAGTGTGAGTGCTTTCGGCCAGGACTTGGAACGTACCGAGGCCTGAAAATGCACCAACCCGGGGCGCGAGGTCAAGCCGATCTACTTGCGTGCTCGGCCTGTACCGTTCGCAAGACGGGAGCGGGTTGAGGCAGAGCTGGTGCGCCTGGTCGAGATGGGAGTCCTGTCACCGACCGATCGTGGTGGTGGACAAGCCGGACGGTACAGTGCGCATCTGCGGTGACTACAGGAGTACACTCTCAAAAATGAATGCACGATTCAAGTATAAAATGCTTTGTCAAGCATATTTAATGCCTAAAACGCCAAAAGTCCCACACGCATATTATGCTTGATTGAAGCATATTATGCTATGCTTGATTGAGGGATACGATATGCTATCCCCTAGAATACAATACGTGCCTCAAGCATCATATGCTAGTGCCAAGCATACGGACGGTTGATGTACGCAGATGATTCTTAAATCAACAAAATCCCACAAGAATACAATACGTGCCTCAAGCATCATATGCTAGTGCCAAGCATACGGACGGTTGATGTACGCAGATGATTCTTAAATCAACAAAATCCCACAAGAATACAAGTTTCGTATCAAAATCGCTTTGAATCAAGCATTCATTTTTGAGAGTGTAAAGTCAACATAGTAGTCAAGCCAGAGGGATACCCCTTGCCGACCCTAGATCAGGCTTTTGCGAGGTTACCGGGCGGGAATTTTTTTTCTCCAAAATCGACTTGACCATGGCGTACAACCAGGTGCAGGTTGACGAGGCGACGGCTCGCCTCCTCACCATCAACACGCACCGAGGTTTGTTTCGCGTGAACCGGCTGTGGTTCGGTGTCAATGTCGCACCGCCGCGCTTCCAGCAGCTGATCGACGGGCTCCTGGCAGGAATTGACGGGGTAGTGACGCTCCTGGACGACGTGCTGGTGACAGGGCAAGATCAGGAGGAGCATGACCATCGTACGCGAGAGGTCTTAAAGCGGTTAAGCGAGGCAGGACTTCGCATCAGGCCGGACAAAAGCCTGTTTCGAGCAGCTCGGGTGCGGTATCTAGGCCATGAGGTGTCGGCAGAGGGAATCAAGCCACTCCTGGACAAGGTGGAGGCTCTCAAGCTGGCACCGGCGCCCACAGATACCACCCAAGTTAAGGCCTTCCTCGGGAAAGTTGATGTCTATCAGAAATTTATCCCGCAGCGAGTGGAGCTGCTCGAACCGCTTGTAAGACTGCTCTCTCGCGATGCCAAGTGGCAATGGGGAGCAGAGAAGGAGCGAGCCTTTCAGGCTGCAAAGGACGAGCTCTGTAGTGACCGCCTGCTCGTTCACTACTCCCTAGATCTGCCCCTTGACCTAGCGGTAGACGCCAGTCCGTATGGAGTAGGGGGAGTGCTTGCACACCTCATGCCCGACGGCACTGAGAGGCCGGTTGCCTACGCATCGCGGGCCAAAAGCCACATACCAGCCATGGCCTAAAGACCGAGTCTGGGGCCGTGTGCACCTGGACTTCGGTGAGCCCGTGCAGTGCAAGTACTTGCAGCTGGCCGTGGACTCAGACTCAGAGTCCAAATGGATGGAGGCTTGGTGGGTGTCGGGGCCGTCAACCGCGAACGTCGCCAAGTGCTTGACGGTGGCGTTTTCGCGGCTGGAGCTGCCGGACCTGATCGTGTCCGACAATCGAACTGCGTTTACGTCGAGAGAATTCCAGACGTTCTTGCAGGAGCGAGGCATTCGCCAGCTCACCAATGCGCCGCACTGTGCGTGGTCGAACGGCCTGGCGGAGCGCGGCGTGCGCACCGTCAAGGAGATACTCGAGCGCATGGACGGCGGCGACGAACAGCGCCTGCGCACAACCCTCGAGGCAACCCGCTTCACGCCGGGGCAAGACGGGTTGTCGCCCGCACACCGCCTGCTAGGCTGGCAACCGATGACGCGCCTGCGCCGCATGGTGTCGGAGGGCGGGAGGGCCCAACCCTAGCCGAAACAGGCAGGGGCGGAGCCAGGACTAGCGGGGGAGGGGGTAGGGGCCGGGCTTAAAGTACCTCAACGGTTCCACCTCGGACAGCAAGTCTGGGTGCGGGTGTACACCCAGAAAATCGGTTTCTTGATTCAAAGAAACTTTAGGTCAAGGTAATTTTTCCCTTGAATCGAGGGAGGCGCTTTTGATGTGAGGTAAATTTTGTACTGTATGAAAGAAAATTCCTTAATATTAAAGAAACTATTTCATCGTCCCCCCACGAAGGACGGCGTCTTTGAATGGAGGAAACGGTTTTCTGAGTGCACTGGGGCAAGCGAGGGGCAAAGTGGGCCCCAGCGGCAGCGGCCATAGCGCAGCGCAAGGGCTCTAGGCTCTGGATGTGCAGGACTGTGGACGGTAGTTTAATCAAACGTCAAGTTTCGCAGATCCGAGCAAGAATGGGTCGTACTGGACCAAGGCAGAGGACCCGGCCGGCAGGGGAGCTCGGGCTAGAGGATGCGCGACATCTGCTGGAGGCCGCAGAGGCGGCGCGACGGGCGCAGCAAGTGCAGGACGAGCGGGGCCACAAGGGATGTGGCCACGACAGCATCCATCTCGGGGCCCGAAGTCATGGTTGACATTGACTTGGGACTGGACGTGGCCGGTGGCCGACAGCTTCTCCGACTCCGAAGGCAGCGAGGCAGCAACCAGCTCCAAACGGATGGAGGAGGAGGAATGTTCATCAGGTGAGGAGATTGACAAACGCTTCGAGGCCTGGAGCCAGTTCGAGGCCTAGAGCCAGAGGCAGCGCGCTGACCGGGAGGCCAGAGCCAGAGCCGCAGCTGAGCGGTCCCTGGCCGAGGCCACCGGTGCCGCCACCTGCACGGACAGCAGCTCTAACACCAGCACCGGGGCCATCCCGAAGGCGCCCTCCAAGGCGACGCCCTTCCAGGCGCCACCCTCCAAGCCGACGCCCTTATAGGCGACACCCTCCAAGCCGACGCCCTCCCAGGCGACGACGCCAGCGTCGGAGGCCAAGGCACGGCGCAACCAGCAGCGCCGGGCGCGGCGGGAGGCGCTCCGTGATCGCCTAGGGGAGGCCTGGGACCTGGCCTACCGGGCGACCGCCGCGTCGCCGGAAGGCCCTGCACCGCCGCGACCAGCAACGGCGGAGAGCAGCACCCCCGGCCCCCCGGCGCCCGGCGCCCCACGGCGTCGCCAAGCACCCGGGCCACGAGCGAGGCCAGGCCGGCCAGCTCGGGGTCCCGGGACGGAACGCCCAGAGCCGGAGCGGGACAACCTGCACACGGACCGCCCCTAGAGGTCCGTCGCAAACGGGAGGCGGCCAGGGCGCGGCCCCATAGTAATTGCGAGGCTAAGGCCAGCGCTTCTGCCCCGAGTCCACGGCGAGGTTAAGCCGCGGATATTCTGTTGTAATTGCCAGTTCTAATCACTGGTTGCTGTTGTTTTTATGTGTAAATATTACGCAAGTAAGTGCTTTTTTGTTGTTAATTAATAAAATACTTGGGGGGGGGGGGAGGGCTGATGTGTTGGTAATTGTGCTATGATAAGGTTGGCAGCGCTGCAGTTCCGGGTTCCGCCAACAGGGAGCGCCTAGCGCGTAGCGCTCCCTGGGAGGCGGACCCGGAGGCGCGAGAAATTCATTCCGTTTCTGCAATCTGTTGAGAACACATCGGCCCTCCCGGAATACCACTCAAGTGAACTGAAACCTTGGTGAGTCTCTTTAAACTTTACCCTTTTCCCACGCCAGTCACAAGGAGTTGAGGACACAACAGCTTACAAGTTTCGTGGCCTATAAACTAAAAGTAACGCTTTCATCTCATTTGTTTGGATATTGCATGAGAAGTGAAGTTGTCAAAATGTGTCAGTGCTACGGTATTTTACATACACTTCGCATTACATTAAAAATGCGGGGTGTGAAAGCATTGATATCGGAGCTGGAACCTAACCTCCTAACCTGTACTGTACTGTGAGTATTTAAATATGTGATATATGAAAGTTGTGATCAGTATCGATGGCGTTCTTTAAAAATTACCTTCATTTTATGGTATTTAATGCTGATCCAATCTTATTTCTCCTCCTCTCCAGTTTGATCAGGAAAAGATTCCCAGAAACAAGTTTCCAAGGGAAAAGCAGTGGGACCAGACTTCATCCACAGGTAGACAGTCTGTTTCTATTTATATTGAAAATAGTGTGTTGGTGAACACCTCTAATTAATGCTCCCAACTACTTCTAGCTAAAATCTGGATGCGTGCTGCTGCAAGAAGAATAAGATGTTTCCGCAACCAGCCACAAAACTACCACTTCTAAATACTACAGGAAGAGGTGCGATTTGGAACGATCCTTCTTGATGTTTTTTCTTTATGTGCTCGATTGTTAGTTATTGAAATTAGTGGTTCAATAAAGGATGCAATACTAATTGTTTCAATGTACTCTTAATGTAGTGTTATGTTTGTGAATCTATTATCTTACTATTTTTATTATGTTCCAGCTTATCTTAGTGTTGCTTGAATGGAAAATACTATGCTGTGTGGAGGCTCTTCGTTGCTAATTACTGCTTCTTGGTACTGTCACATATCTGGTGAGTCAATCTATAGCACTTTTGTCTCAGGCTGGGACCAATAACAAGAATCTCTGTAGAAACATATCTTCTTGTAACAAATTGACTTACCTTTCCATTATTTTTTCAGAACCAATGCTGCCGTGGAAAATGATTCTAAATGACTCCAGATTCTGGTGGTAGCGTCTGTCGTAGTGCTGCCCAGCTTCATGTGCGTTGCCTACTGATCTGCCTGCAATGCCTTTCTGCAGTCTTATGTATGTGTTTCATAAAGTTAATAGTGCAAATTCAATGAAAACAAAGTCATTCCGTTCTTTTATCATTTCTTTTCTTTTTCTTTTTTTTTACTGAAGGTGTGCCAAGTCTTTGAAAGTGCGTGCATGTTAACAGTTTACTACATGTCCTACTCAAGATTATGATTTGTGTGAATCCGTCATCTCATGTGTATGCGGCTAGATTGTATTGTCAATTTGTCAGATTTTGGATCCACGATTGTCCGTGATACAGAGGCCATTGAAAATGTATATGAGGGCCCTGAATCAGACAGTGATAGGACACTGTGACAACTTTTATATTTTGTCACTATTTATTCATTCATTTGCTGTCACAACTATGTATGACTAATTCCATGTGAAATCAAACAAGGTCTGAACCTTCATGTCAGAAATTATTCCATTATCACCATTGGATACCTTAGTGAAGTCAGCCTCAAAAGTGCAAGAATTTGTTGCCGGCTTTATCTGAAGAATTTAAAAATGTATGTGCTTTTTGTTTATAGTCAACTCTATAACAGTTGGATAGAGCTGTATAAAGAGCGGCATGGGGTTCTGGGCATTTGCTGAGCTACTTAACTTATTGTCTAGTCTTTCTCAAACTTTGGTAAAAAATGGTAAAAATTTAGGAAGACTGCGTAGCATGAAGGTTCAGACCTTGGTTGATTTCACGTGGCATTGGTCATGTACATGTGTATGTACATAGCTTGCTTCTTCTTTACCCTACAGTATGTTAGAAAGTAAGTCACGTTATTCATAAATGTATTTATGTGAATAGTTCCTAAGTGTCTGTTTTCACAGTCTTTTATGTGATGATCTCATATCCATACTAAAGCCAGTCATGTAATTCATAATTTTGAATATGTTTATTACTTCCAAAGTGTGTGGCACGACGATAGCGCCTGCTGGGTAGGCAACCACAACTTGCGTATGCATGTGTGTCGTGCGAGTTGGCCTACCCGAGAACTCGCAGGCGCTGTTGCGCCGTTTGCAATTTAAGGTTGGGGGAAATTTGGGCATACTTTATGGCAGGAGTCCTGCTCCACATTGTTTCTTAATGTTTTGTATCTTTTTACATTGTCAGTATTATTGAGTCCTTGTTGTATTTTGTTTTTAGTGTGTAATAAATGCATTTGTAACATTATTTATGCATATTCTTTACCCCTGCATACCACCAATATTACTACCCTAGAACCACTCTATATTCACCGAAGTGCACCTCGGATGCCAGCCGAGTAACCACCTATGGCACAACCTGGTGCCACCTTGCGCCACTTGCGTGCCTCTCAAACGGCCAATTGGCACCCCAGTGCCACTCGATACACCTCCTTATGTGCCACCCGCACCACTCAGCGGTCCACCTTGCCACTCTCACGCCACTGCCAGTACCCCCCGCGGCACCACCCCGCACACCACCCGCGAACCCTTTAGCTTACCGCTTTGCCACTCATTATTTTTCCCAGGGCACCTCCGGGCGGCCATACTGGACCTACGTTGTCGTCTGCTTCGAGTTGGCGTAGCGAGTTGGCGCGACCGAGAGACACAGGCAGCCATGTTAGAACCACGGCCGGAGCACCGCGCGGCCTCGCGCGGCGCCCTTTCCGTGCTCCTACCTCATGAACGACTGGTTCTACATTGGGGGGGGGGGTGTAAGCGAGCCGATTTGAGTGCAATGTCTGGGCTTTCCTTTGATATGCGTATTTTTTCAATCTGAAAATTCTAGACCGATCTAGAGCGCTCAATACCAACTCGAGTAGCCCAGAGCCGGGCTTTACCCGGCCAAAGCTCATGAACAGTTGGTTATAGATGGGGGGTCTAAGCGAGCCGATTTTAGTACAACGTCTCGGCTCTCAAATGTTCTGCGTATCGCGCCGATCGTACAATTCTCCAGTGAACAAGAGCGTTCAACGTGCGGAAGTTCGGCTGGCGCTCAACGTTCCTCCCGTGCGCCAGGTGGCCGGTGCGCTGCGTCCAGGCTCGGGCTTGTCTGTGCTGACGCCCCCTCACCCCACCCTACCCCACCACTGCCCCTGCTCCTTGAGGTCAAGTATGGCCGACCGGCGCAGGGTTGGCGCATCTCTGCCGCAGGCTATACAGGACTCCAATGTCCCCGTGTCGGTCTGTCCGTTCTTGCACCCCTTCCCAGCGTGTTTCTTTGCTTCCTTTCCTGCATTCTCCCTCCTGTTTCTTCTCTTTTCTCTCGTTCTTCGTCCGTCTGAAATTCCTTTCTCAGATTTTGTACTGTCTCGTCCTCCCTAGTTCCCTATCCCCAGAATTCGTGGCCCACCTGCGTCCCCATTCTCTTCCGCCTTATTCATTCCCACAGGGGCGCATTGGGGTCCTCCATTCAGAACGTCCCCGATATTCACTAGTGTAAATGAGATCTCCTGATCGTAGTCCCGATTTGCGACCAGTACTTGCAAATAACTGTTGGTTCTTTTTGTACTGATGCTACTCTTCTGAACGCACTTGTATTAGTTTACTCCTTATTGCTGAGGGACTGATAGTATATTTCTAATCATACGTAGAGTGGAAAATCAATTGTGAATCAGATATCAGCCGTGGGTCACTGCAGAAAAGTTCAGTTTAGAGACAAAAAATTGCCTTTTCTGATTAACGTCCTGTTCCATGTATTTGAGTTCATGTATCACTGCGTCATCCGTCGCATATGGCTCCTGCAGCAAAGTTATCCACAACTGATTTCTGGCTTACAATTGACTCAATTGACAGACCACGCGGACGAATAGTGCTGCGCGTGATGTTGCCGACTCGAGGATGACGTTGCGAGGCGGTACGCATGCGAGCGGTGGCCGCTGACCACAGACGGCAGAAAGCAGTTCATCCAGTATAGTTGTATTCTAGCTTGTATTTTGATTGTATCTCTGTAAGAAATTGTTTCCGGATAATTTCGAGAAATTGATCGAAAATTTTGAACAACTTTAAACAACAAGTCCTTTGAACATATCGTAACAGTTCTGAAGAGATAATTCTTACCGTGTCTTTGATTACTCTGTCGGAGAACAACCAGCACATGAAATCTCGGTTTTCAGGTTTTGGTAAACCTCAACAGTCTCGGAGTACTTCGATAAGTTTCTAAGTTTCAGCGAGGTTTTTCTGCAATCTGATATTCTGATATTTGTTCACCCAGAGAAAGGATTTCTTGTTCTAAGTCTAAGAAATGTCTTGACCTTTTGGGGATTGAACTGAGCAAAATAATTACTCACGTGAAGTCATGTTGTGTTGGCTTAAGAATTTTTCTCTTAGATCAAGACTTTTTTTGACATTAGTTCAACATTTTTATGGACTTAGTTACAACAATGCCCAAAAACTGTTGGATCAAGAAAATTTTACTTATTCCAAGAAACGCTCGAAGAAACGGTTTCCCTGAGTGTTTTCTTTTCAGAGATATCGCTCGTCCTAGAGCTAAAATTCTCGAATTGAGGATTTCTAGTGATGGACAGGCTGGGGAAATGGGTGTGAAATACGGTGTAGGTTTTTGAAAATTTCGGTGAATTTCGTGAATCTCGGTTGAATTTTTGGAATTTCGATTGAATTTCGAAATTTTGTTATGATTTGTGCGTATTTGGAGGGTTGCATTACGGCCCAAATCTATACTGAGTGGACGCAGCAGAGCTGCCTGCGGGTTAGTCCGGTCGGGTCTATACGAATGTGGGAGACGCCGCACTGATTTTCTGGTCGAAACCGATGCGGTCTCGCGCGTTGCGGATCAAGTCTGTGCCGGCGTCCACTTCAGGGAAACCAGCTCACACGAACAATGTCTCCGTACCCTAACCGGTTGCAATCATGCTGAAAACGGGCAGGGTGTGGCCCCATGGGACCAGGATGTCGTCCTATGTGACGAGGGTGTGGGCCTATGGCACCGGGCCAGGCAAGGTGAGCACTGGTGTAAATTCTATCAGGAAATCAGAAATGCTATCAGAAATTTCTCATAGGATTTCTGATTACCCAGCTTTTCTGGTTACCTGATAGTTTTCCTGATTGCCTGATAGCTCTTCTAATTACCTGATTGCTTTTCTGATTGTCTGATAGCTTTTCTGAGTTTCTGAGAACATTTTCTGATTGCTTTTCTGATTTCTGAAAGCTATTCTGATCTCTGATAGCTCATGCTGATAGCTCTCGTAATAGCCAGAAAGCAGTTTGCTTTCAGCGTAAGCTATCAGATGTCTGCTTTCAGAGACAACGCTATCAGGATGTTCTTAAAGCTTTAATTTGGAAAGGGCCATAAAACCGAAACTTCACGGAATTTCTGGTTGAAATTTGGTATGCGACATTAGGGTGCTTATTTACTTGGGCCATTTTAATTTTATCAAAATCCGACTCTTTTTTTTTCTGACACCTTAAGAACGGTGCCGCTAGCTCAAATCTGACTGCGGATTTGGATGAGACTCGGTTTTCACTTCCTTATGGCAATTTTAGCACGACTCTTAAGTGATCGTGTCACTGATAAAATGCTCTAAAAATGTTTTGAACTATCAGACAATGCTATCAGAAGCATATTGCTTTCAGAGACTCAACTACAGCTGTCAGAAATTCTCTATCACGGCAATGCTTTTAGAAATTCGCTATCAGAGGTGCGCGAAAAGTTACCACAAATCAGAAATATTCTGATAGCTCAGGTCTGATAGCAAAACTGTGATAGCTTTTTCTGATAGTATTTACCACAGTGAGGGACTAGGGGGTGGTCCCATGGGACCAGGTTGGGGTCAGAAAATCGACCGAGTCCGAAGTAAAAACCCAAAAATCGCCATCACCATATGTTGTTCGCCTGGCTTTGAAACGCATATCTTGTTTGTTGATGCACGCGCACGACCCTTCGCTGGCATGCGCGCTTGCGCGACGAAACTGCGCAGCGACCGAGTACACCCAAAAAAGCCCGTTCTCGATCCGAGAACAGAACAATTCTCGATTTCATGTTCTCGGTTTGTGTTCTCGATCCATTCACAAGGTCATCATGTGACGTTGGCATGGTCTACCATCTCCAGACTTGTCCACATAGTATAGTGGTTGGAGTGCGAGGTTCAGAACTCACAGTTCGAGGGTTCGAATTCTGGTCAGGGCGACAACATTTTCTTTGACGGTGGTAAAGGGACGTTCATAAACTACGTGACCAAATTAGGGGGGCGGGGGTCAGCCTATGGTCACGATCATATCCTTAATGCATGGTAAGGTTAGGTTAGCCAGGTCTCGAGGGGGGGGGGGGGGGTCAATAAGTGGCCTAAAATCGGTCACGTAGTTAATGCACGTCCCTCAACTTATATCGTCGCCTGAACCTAGACCCCCTACTTGGTTTTAAGACCAGTTGCCACCGCCCCGGTCCGTGCAGACCCCCACATATCGGAGTACGAAAAATTGTTGACACCCTGAAATGCACAATTGCGTATAGCTCGGCAACCAAGGAAGCTACAAGGTCGCAGTTTGGTTCATTTGGTGCATAGACCCCTACTTGTATCCTATGGTGGCAGTCAGAAACCCAGAGGGGGGGGGGGGGGCGGATCGGAGAGCCCCCAAAGGGGTCACCGGCTCCCTCGATTGCACTAAAATGGGCGGAAAGTTGCCGATCTGTGTTTGTATCTCACCCTTCTCGTCTTGGCGCACTCTTTAGGCAAGATGAGGACAATTATTTGTTCCTTTGATTAGGAACGAGGTCCCATAGGGGCTCTAAGGGGCCCCAAAAGGGGTAGAGCTACGCAAAGTTATTTCTCCGTAACCACGGCAACAAGCGAATCGGACTTTCTGCTCCGTGTCCCTCGTTGCACGTGAACGCGCGCGCACACGCACACACACACACTTACGCGCGCACACACATGCACATACTATTAAAAAAATACACTCGTCAGTTATCAATAAATGCTGTTTAAAGTACCATATTTCGTAGAATATTAAAAAAAACTATATAAGATTAAGGCGCCTCGACCCGAATTTTGACAGAGCTAGAATATTCAAAATCGGTATCCGCATAGAGTGAGTGATACATAATAAGAACCACGTAAAAAATCACGCCGATTGTTCAATTTTGAACGGAGTTACAGGTGTTCAAAAGTGCCAATTTGGCCAATTTGGCAACATTAACTGCTCTGAAAGTATTCGTCGCACGCAGACGACAAGCACGTTGTTGTGAAGGGCGATCCTCCCCCAATGCCATATGATTAGTCTAAAGCTAGAGATTCGTCAATAAATGTTGAATTTGGACGTTTGAAATTTTTTAAATTAGAAAATCGACACTTTTTGAAATAAGCGGGTATTTGGACTAATCATACGGAATAGACATTTGATTCTACGTTTTTATCTGTCCGTCCAATAGTTTCGGTGCTATTAATGTTGCGACTTTGGACTGTTTGGAACCCATTACGCGTCTTTTCAATCTGCCGGGCTCCGAAACGTTGTCTGCACAGTGGCGCTGGTGACGTTTGGAGGAACTGCGTCGGGAGCAATGCGATGGAGGAGTCTGGGCGTGTCAATTGTGTGCATAGGATGGCACAGACAAAGAGAGCAGTAAACCCGGACCCGCCGGACCCCGCCCGGGCTCAAGCCAGAGGACGGAGGAAACTAACCAGTTTTCTATTCCATTGTTGAGGAGCTTGTTTGAGTCCGTATATGGCTTTCTTCAGAAGACAAATTTTTCCCACCTCTTCATATCCTTGAGGTATTTTCATGTATATATTCTCATTTAATTCTCCACCGTAGAATCAAATGTCTATTCCGTATGATTAGTCCAAATACCCGCTTATTTCAAAAAGTGTCGATTTTCTAATTTAAAAAATTCCAAACGCCCACATTCAACATTTACTGACGAATCTCTAGCTTTTGACTAGTCATATGGCATAGGGGGAGGATCGCCCTTCACAACGACGTGCTTGTCGTCTGCGTGCGATGAATACTTTCAGAGCACCCGGGTTAAAATTTTCGCTGACCTCGCCGTCACTTCGCCGCCGCCATGCGGTTTGTGGTGTTGGGAGGACGGTGTAAGCGTTGGTCCCCCTACAGACCCCATGCAAGGCAGTCACCGCACTCGCCGGGAGGTCATTGCCTAAAACGGGCTGAACGGGGAATATCGACGAGATGTCTGCGAGTGCGGTGGGTGCAAAGCCGTACTCGCCGCCGCCTCACCGCCATCTCGCTCTCGCTGGATCTCACCGCCACGTCGCCGGCACTCACCGCCGTGCACTGCCGCCCGCTGCCGCCCCGCCCCGCCGCCTGCCGCGTGCACAAGCGCGTATATCGCCTACGAAACGACGTATTGTAGCAATCGCGTTAGATTTTATTTTTGACAAGACCCTGCATTCTTATTCCGCGAACAAAATTAAAACGCCGTGGTAAAAAGCAAAGACGCAACTTCAACCTTTCAGCCTTCTCCTCTGCTTCTTTAAGTTGTTGAACAGTATGTTAATTTCAGTTTAATTTGAAGCTGCTACTTACCTTTCACTACCTGGATTCGAACCCGGGTCCTTCGGATTGAAAGTCTACCGTCTTGACCATTCGGCTATACGACGCCACATGACGGCCGTGCGCAGCCCGACACACACTATCCTCTGGTCCCGTCTTGGTTTTGCCCTGGGAGATCCCAACAGTGTCAGCGGTGAGAGAGCGTCGACATGTAAAGACAGGGAGGTTCCACCCCGCACCTTCCTCATTCTGAATGTTGTGATCCAGTGCCGTTCACAAGGAGAGCGCGCCTGCGCGGAGTCATGACCGACAAAACAACCGCTTAACATGCGAAGCTAGGATCAGCGCATGTTTATCTTCCCTTGAGCCTGCCAAATTTCCGGTGACTTCGGCAGGCATAACGGATTTGACTATTAAAGCACCAGAACTTAAGCAATGTGCTGATTTCCTTGCAAAGCGAGTTCAGATATCTTCGATTGTGGAAACTAAAATGTTTTTCTTTGACCTTGTGGCGTCGAAAGGTCGTTAGATACGGTAAAAAACGTTTGCGTCGAAAGCACGGCGAATGCGGTCGGGGAACTTTTCTCAAATGGCAGTGAAATAACAGCGGGAGCCCGGTGAGCCCGGTGAAACATGCCGTCGAGGAGACGGTGAGTGCGGTGAAGTGGATACGACGAGGCAGCGGTGTAGACGTCCCGGGCCTTCCCGGTGGGGATGCCAAAAATCTTGCGGTGAAACGACGGCTAGGGCGTTAGGGACGGTGAGCACGCGGCGACATGACGACAACAGCGTCACCTGGACGCTGAAGGCGGCGAGAGACCGGCCAGAATTTCAACCCGGGCAGTTAATGTTGCCAAATTGGCCAAATTGGCACTTTTGAACACCCGTAACTCCGTTCAAAATTGTACAATCGGCGTGGGATTTTACGTGGTTCTTATGTATCACCCACTCTATGCGTATACCGATTTTGAATATTCTAGCTCTGTCAAAATTCGGGTCGTAGCGCCTTAATCTTATATAGTTTTTTTTAATATTCTACGAAATATAGTAATTTAAACAGCATTTATTGATAAATGACGAATGTATTTTTTTAATAGTATGTGCATGTGTGTGCGCGGGCAAGTGTGTGTGTGTGCGTGTGCGCGCGCGTGCCTCGTTCCTAATAAAAGGAGCAAATAATTGTCCTCAGCATGACTATAGATGGCGCCAAGACGGCAAGGGTGAAATACAAACACGGATCGGCAACTTTCTGCCCATTTTAGTGCAATCGAGGGAGCCGGTGACCCCTTTGGGGGCTCCCCGATCCCCCCCCCCCCCCCCCCTTTGGATTTCTAACTGCCACCATACGATTCAAGTGGGGGTCTACGCACCAAATGAACCTAACCGCGACCTTGTAGCTTTCTTGGTTGCCGAGCTATACGCAATTGTGCATTTCAGGGTGTCAACAATTTTTCATACTCCGATATGAGGGGGTCTGCACTGACCGGACCGGAGCGGTGGCAACTGGTCCTAAAAAGAAGTAGGGGGTCTAGGTTCAGGTGACGATATAAGTTAGGGGACGTTCATTAACTACGTGACCGATTTAAGGCCACTTATTGACCCCCTCCCCCCCCCCTATCGTGACCTGGCTAACCTAACCTTACCATGCATTAAGGATAGGATCGTGACCATAGGCTGACCCTCGCCCAATTTGGTCACGTAGTTTAAGAACGTCCCTTTACCATCGTCAAAGAAAATGTTGTCGCCCTGACCAGAATTCGAACCCTCGAACTGTGAGTTCTGACCCTCGCACTCTGACCACTATACTATGTAGACAAGTCTGGATATGGTAGACCATGCCAATGTCACATGATGATCTTGTGAATGGATCGAGAACACAAACCGAGAACATGAAATCGAGAATTGTTCTGTACTCGGATCGAGAACGGGCTTTTTTGGGTGTACTCGCTCGCTGCGCAGTATCGTCGCGCAAGCGCGCATGCCAGCGAAGGGTCGTGCGCGTGCATCAACAAACAAGATATGCGTTTCAAAGCCAGGCGACCACTGACCTACAACAACACGCGCAGCACTGTACGACCGCGTGGTCTGTCAAGTTCAAGGCCATTCACTCTACTCCCCACCCCGCCCCACTCCCAGTACGCTGACTCGAGCCGAGCCTGGACGGGCCGGTATGCCGAGCACGAACTAGGGGCCCGGCGGCTGGGTACACTGTTAGAAATTTCAACGGTAAAACCCTACGGTAATCACCGGTAATTTTCACATGGTCCAGACCGTAATTCAAATTACGGTACATACCGTATTTATATTACTACGGTGTATGCTGTAACGGGATTCACCGTTACGGCACCGTAAAGATATAATACTATCCAGACCGTAGGATTTCACCGTATCACTTCACCAATATTGATGTTTCTCTGTCGAACCAATATGTTGAAGTCCTACGGTCTGGGCCGCATGATATTTTCACGGTGCACACCGTAACGGTGAATCCTGTCACAGCCTACACCGGTATCATATAAATACGGTCTGTACCGTAAGTTATAAGTACGGTCTGCACCGTATTTACATTTTTATGGTGCTACACTCTCAAAAATGAATGCTTGAACTAACGCAAAATGTACGTTAAATGAGGATTCCCGGCGGAGTTTCTTAACACTAGGGGTACCGGACTTGGCCGCCCCCCTCCGTTTACCACGGTGGGTCATATGACCCATAGGCGCTTTTCTGACCTGAAACATGATTTAAAGGTGTCGTTTTGTATTCCTGACGTTGTTTGTGGACTCTTTTACGATTTTAAAAAGAACTCACAAAAAAAACATTAATATTTTGGGAGGTGCACTGTAAAAAAATTAACACAAAATTGGCGTATGGCAGTAGATCGACCCCTTTTTGACCGATCTTTATTTCGCGTGTAATCCTTTTTGCCGACCAGGCATAGTGCCGACCTATATTTTCCTCTTTGCCCACATATTGTATTGGCTTCTGGTCAAACGAGTAGGTTGGGTTAGGCTAGTTTAGGTTAGGTTAGGCAAAGTTAGATAGCTACCAAAAAAAGGTCAGAAATGAGAAAGGTGTAGGTCGACACCATGCCTAGTCGGCGAAATGGATTACACTCCCGTGATAGTAAAATATTATTATAAGGTTAGGTAGGTTGGGCTAATAGTGTTATTGATGTCTTTATATAGAAATTAATATTAGGGCGCCTGCTTCTCGCTCGTTGAAAAAATCCGCGTCAGAGTTGTACTGAATCGACAAATAAGGTAACCCAAGGGGTCCCTCACTCCCTTGGAAGGTGTACACAGGAGTATGCACGAGTATCAAGCAGTTTTGAGAGTATTAGTGAGTTTGTCAGGAGTATGTGAGTATTTTATGAGTATGTGGGAGTGTGCTTGAGTATTTCATGAGTATAAGGGAGTATGCGCGAGTATCAAGGAGTTTTGAGAGTATGCGTGAGTATCAAGGAGTTTTGAGAGTATTAAGAGTTTGTCAGGAGTGTGTAAGTATTTTATGAGTATGTGGGAGTGTGCGTGAGTATTTCATGAGTAAGAGGGAGTATGCGTGAGTATCAAGGAGTTTTGAGAGTATTAGTGAGTTTGTTAGGAGCATGTGAGTATTTTATGAGTGTGTGGGAGTATGCGTGAGTATTTTATGAGTACGTAGGAGTGTGCGTGAGTGTTTTATGAGTGTGTGGGAGTATGCATGAGTATCTTGTGGGAAAATGTTGAAAAAAACAAAAATAGTGACGACGACGACGAGACTCAGGGTTGGCCAGCTCGCTCGACACGCGTGCGTGCCCAAGTCGAGGTTGCCTACCCAGCAGGCGCCAATGCGAATGTGAAAACGATTGTGGAGTGTATAGTACTTGTCCAGAAACTAACACACATGAGTTTATTGCTAAAGGTTGTTTTTTTCAACATTCTGTCCCGTTTCGTCCATTTAAGACTTAATTCGAAAGTCAGGTTAGCTTACAGGCAAGTTAATTTTGAAAGCAACATAATTTTTTTCCGGCTATGTAACTGCAGTCCATACTGAATGAAGTGTGAACCATATAATCTGCAAGAGTACTATTGTTTACTTTAAGCAGGTCTTACCCCTGCAAGCTATTTATTGGTAACTATTCAAGACAAAATTGTTGCATGTACTAAAATAATCTCCCCCATTGTAGGATGTAATTATTTTTATCAACTTTCCAGTGTATCTCTCTACCATGCTTTTGTGATGTCTAAGCTTTTCAAAAACTGCATCTTCTAAATTCAAAAATGCCACAGTAGTGTACCTTATTTTATTGTCAATGAAAGTGAAAAAATATCTATAATTATTCCAGAAAGCACCACCAGTGATTTGACACACATCTGTATGGATTATTTCTAGCAAATCATCAGCTCTCAGGGCACCAATTCTTTTGAAAGTTACTCTTCTTCCTTTCTATTTCAAGCCAATTTCACAATTTTCAGAAATCCTGTTTGTCAGGAGAGTGTGCAGGTCAACAAGGCTGTGGCTTAAAGAGAACACATGACATGAAGGGCAGAAATATTTTAATTATTATATATATGATATAATACAAATATATCAAGATTAATCACAGAATGACATCACATTGCATATCACATTCAACAGCCACAAGAAGAATATTGGTGGCACACTTATGAAAACACAGGAAAGTACTTCAGGACCCAGACTAAAAAAACCATGGGCCGGGCCATGGACACGTCGGACCATGGGGTCCCATGGTTCACCATGGCCAATGTATTCCGACCATGGCGAAATGCCCATCGCGATCCTACCCATGGACAGGCCCTCCCCATAGTGGGGATACCAATGGGCGAGGCAATTGGGGAACCACCATGTGGATGATCACCATGAGATTAGGACTATGACGACTGGCCCCATGGGTGCGGTGCCCCATGGGTCGAGTGCCCCCATTGGTGTGGTGCCCCATGGGTCGAGTGCCCCCATGGGTGTGGTGCCCCATGGGTCGAGTGCCCCCATGGGTGTGGTGCCCCATGGGTCGAGTGCCCCTATGGGTGTGGTGTCCCATAGGTCGAGTGCCCCCATGGGTGTGGTGCCCTATGGGTGCCACAAGCAGAACAGAACTTTAAATGTATTGTGTACCCTGTGCAAATACATGGTAACAAGGTGAAAGTAATTGGCAACTTTTCAAAGCACAATCATCTTTAAAGTTAAATTACAAAGGAAAACCTGTATACATCAAGGTGAAAGAAATTGTTAGCTTTTCAAAGCACAAACATGTTTACAAAATTTAACAATTAAAAAGAAAAACTTGTATGAATAAGAAATTGACAACTTTTCAAAACTCAAACACCTTTACAAAGTTAAGCAATTAAAAAGAAAAAGCTGTATACAAGATATGAAGGCGACAGAAAATGAAAATTTTCAAAGCGCAATCTTTACAAGTTAAACGCAATTACAAAGGAAAACCTGTATACATCAAGGTGAAAGGAATTCTTAGCTTTTCAAAGCACAAACATTTTTACAAAATTTAACAATTAAAAAGAAAAACTTCTATGAATAAGAAATTCACAACTTTTCAAAACTCAAACATCTAAACAAAGTTAAACAATTAAAAAGAAAAAGCTGTATACATGATATGAAGGTGACAGAAAATGAAAATTTTCAAAGCACAACCAACTTCACAAGTCACACAATCAAAAAGAGAAAACAAAAGAACTCTAATGTTCCTTTCTGGCCATCAGCTCCTTGATTTTAGCATCCTCTCGAAGAACAGCTTTCTGTTGAATAAGAGAATTACATTAAAATTGGAGCACAAGTTCACAGTGACTACATATAACAAATGGAAAAATAACCGGTGTACTTACATGCATTTCAGACAGACGTTCTCTAACATACTTTTTGGCACAGTCATTGACACTTGCGTCAAGCATTGCTGAACGAGTAACTCCTTCCAACATAAGTTTAGCTCGGCACACAGCTGAGGAAAAATATCTCATTAGTTAAACGTTAATTAGACAAGAAAGATCTCATCTGCATTTTAAATACATAAAATGTTACCATAAATAGCTTCTAACGTGCCCCTAGGGGCAGCAGTTTTGAGTTGCTTCCCAGTTTTGGGGCTAACTCCACCAGTAATACTAAGCTTTGCACCCTCTCTTACAGACCAGATGGCCCCCACCACATTTTTAATTGCAATGGACAATTTAAGGTGTGAAGGTGCAACATGATCTTCCCATGTTTCTTTATTAATATAAACACTGTTCCCAATATGAACCTGGAATTTAAAAGAACAAAACAAGGAGATGAGCTTTTCATAACTGTATGGATGCCACTAATTAATGCAAGAAATGAAGCATACATTTCCTTGACCATCCTCCTGCAAGGATTGTTCCTTCTTCAAAGCTGCCAAAATCATAGGGGCCAATTCAGAATTCTCCTTCTCATGAGGACCTGTGAAGATGAAATTAACACTTACATGGCATGTAACAATGTGAGGCAGATTAAGCATAAACTATTATAATATACCTAGTTTGTCCATTTTGCTGGACTTTTCTTTATTCTTGAGAGGCGCCTTCTTCCTGGGAGATTTCCTAGGTGACGCATTCTTTCTGGGAGACTTCCTGGGTGATACATTTTTTCTGGGAGATACAGCCTTTCGGGGAGACTTCCTGGGTGATACATCCTTTCTTGGAGACTTTCTGGGCGATGCATTCTTTCTGGGTGACTCTTTCGTGGGATATCCTGCAATGAAGCTCAAGTATCTCAAAACACAGGAAATGACTAGCAAGAGAAGAAAATTATGTCATTCATTCTGGCAGCACAGCACAGTGTTCTTAGTTGTTGGTGCTGTATTAGTGGTCCCTACTGATCAGGTTCCTGAAAATCTGTCAGTTTGATGGTCCTTGATATTAAATTAACTCAAAATACCTGTTAGACCATCAGCTGGTTCATGGAAGAGTCTCTTCACTGGAAAGAAACAAGAAACAGTATTAGCCATCTAAAGTTTATAACAGATCTCATTAAGTAATATACAACCTGCACTGCCTGGCTTTGCAGAGGATTCGCTGCTGGCTTGACCACATTTTAGAAATGTGTCTTGTTCTCCTGCACAATTGAGACAAGATGTCATTACTGGTCAGTAATCAAGGAAGTTAGACACGAACACAAAAAAATATATATACTTTCACTTTTTGCAGTTGCATCATCTAAGATCCAACTTGTATGTGGGCTGCAAATTACTGATGATGCTGCAAAGTGAAATGAAGTTAAAACATGAAATAAAAAACAAACAAAAAATAAACTATACTTGACAATCAGGAAGTGTCTCACAAAACTCACTTGATTGAGATTTGGACGGTGAGGCAAGAGGGTTCCTTCCACATACATCTAGAATAATCAGAACAATAATTAGCTCTGAAATGACTGAAATATGACCAAAAAAAAAAAAACACACAAAGTGATCCATACCTTCATATGCATCTTGACTGAAGTCCCGAACTGCTAGAATCAGAATAAACAAAACATAAGCATGTCAAAGATACTATTAAAATGTCAAATAATTGCTCTATACCTTCATCTTTAATCAACTGTTCAGCCTCATTTTGGAATTTATTAAATATTTTTTTCCAGTCATTCAATATCAAATTCTTTGATGTCAGTTCAGTGCGAAGTCGCCTTGCTTCTCTTTGTTCAACAGAGAGCTTTCTGGTTATCTCAATTACTCGCTCAGACATCTTATTAAGTTCATCGTCTGATGTAACAAAGGATTCTGATTCCGATGTCTCCACACTATCATCTATGTCTTTGCGCTTCCTCACAATTCTGTGCTTGACAATGCCTGAAATCCAAAGGAATGTCACTGGACAGATACTGACACACTGATCAATTAGTAATAAACTAAAACAACATACGTTTCTTTCCATCATTGTTTGTCTGGTCCTCAGCCAAGTGATGAACTTCTTCACTCGTGCCATCAGTGAAGTTGTCTCTCTTTGACTGATCACTGACACTCTCTGTTTCAAGCTCCTTACCCACTTCTGATGGTTTACTTTCTTTCACTACTTCATCTCTAAAGGTACTCTTTGCCTCAGGTGGTGTTATTTCTTTCTCTGTTTCACTTGAGATATCCTTATTTACTGTAATATCTTCATTAGAAGTCACCCTATCAGGTACTACCTTCGTCTTATCAATGGAAGATTCTTCTAAGGACAAAAAAATGTGATAAGTAGGAGCCAATATTGCTCAACTCCTTCAACAAACAAAGTTGGCACTTACGCTTTTTAGTGAGAACAACATCACCTCCCTTATGCATACTGACAATGTTCTTCATTCTTTTCTTTGCCTCATTGGCTGCAGTAGCCTCAAGCTCTCTTTTGCTCTGAGAAAAATACAAAAACTTGTAACATATACAACAAGCTACCAAAGCACTGCAATAATCACAACGATAATACTTCAGTGATCAACTTTGACTGAATACGAGCAATTCAAAATAGGAGTAAATTTATCTACACATACATAATAACTAATTGTTCCTCACCTTCTTACTGGACTTTTTCATGTTTTCTGCAGCGCTGGAAGTACTTGAACGCTTCTGTCCTGCCGAGCTGCTTTTCTGTCTGAATTCCATGACAAATGCTGGAGGCAGCCTTATCCCATGGGACGCGGCCCTGTGGATCATGGACTGGTCATCCACTGAAGGGAAAACATGAAAACCTTGGGTTAGGAACCTTGTCACAAAAGTGCTCACAAAAGTAAACTACCTGGGCCACACAAGGAAGATATGCGATCTGATAACCCCACAAGATTTTAAATAAACCAGCATTAAATTGAAAGCAATCCTGATCAATGAAAGAGATCTTTCAAATCTGCATCAAATTGAAATCAAGCCTACTCAATACGCCATTAGGACAGGGCTCCGGTATGCACATGACAATATGAAATGAGAGGTTAGAGAATACCGATACCATGAAAAAGTTATGCAGAATACCTCGAATGGCCGTTAGCTCTTACCAGCAAGAAGTATAATCTTGGCAGGGAAGTAGTCGGCTGTTGTGCTGCTCGCCGAATCCTGCCTCTTCAGAATCGGCCATTCCACATCGTACGTTTGGTCAGAATTGAAATCATCCACATGCTTTGGCTTAAAATCTTGAATTGAAGACACTCGCACAACAAAGTTCTTCTTCTCGCTCACAAAACGCACCAAAGCTTTGTTGATAGCCATGACCGTTACGAAGAGTCAAGTCGTCAAATGGCCTGATCAGCGACATGCGATTGCAAACTCACCACCGCAACAAATGACGATCGCGGAAATGGAAACAAAAATGCACGGTCACACTCGTTACCTCACGGTGAGGAGAAATACGAGAAGTAACGTGAGATGTAGAATCAATTTTTTTGTTAAATCAAGTATTGCTGTGACGTTAGTTTAATTTGATGCGTGAAAAATGCCCCGGGCTGGTTGAAATTATGTGTTTAACCTTTTCAAAATAAGCCACTAGGTTGGCAACATACCTACAGCAGCGCCATCTAGTGGTCGTGCAGAGACTCACGCTGCTACGAAATAGCAGCCAGAAAGTTCTTTACCGTGGAAGTCCATGAAATTCCTGTGTATTATACGAATTATAAAAGATTTCCTGATTTAGGAATTTTTTTAAATCTCTTGGAACAAAATATCAACTGATAAAATTTCCATTGTGCGGAGCAATCATCGTATAACTTACGTGTAAGGAATCTGTCAGTTAACCTCTGTGTATTTGGTAAAAGGCTGGATAGTCATGAAGAACATTTATTATTGCAGGCCCTTAGGCCGTTAGCCATGTCCGAATCTGCTGAGGATGCCGTCAGAAAATTAGTTGAGTCCAGAAGAAAGAGAAAGTATCTTAAGTCAGACGGTGCCTTGTACCTTGTTCCTAAAAGAACGAGACTGCGCTGGGAAAAGGCAAAACAGCAGGCAGGAAGTCAATTATCTCAAAATGTTTGTTTTGATTCAATTTCTCTGTCGGATGCCCAGTTGCTAATTTTAATCAGGTTACTCAGAAGTGTATTCTGTGTGAACAGGTAAATACCGTAGCAACTTGTGGCTCATGGGAAGTATCATCTGGGCAGGCGATGGAGAACACGCAGTGTGAGGTAGTGTATTCTTTCTGATTTCTTTTCAATATGGAATAAAATGTTCAGATCAAGATTGTACAGGTAACATACCACTTTCAAAATTACCCCACTGATAACTGATTATATTCTCCCTCTTCTTTTTGGGATTTGACACTGACTGCATTTTATCCTCTCCATTTGTTCAATATTGCAATTGCTTTAGATGTCAATTCAAATGAACTAATCAAAGCTCGTGGAAGTATATCACAACCTTATGTCTCCTTCTCATTTAAGTTTTTTGGCTCTTTATTTACAGAGTATTGGTGGTTCTGATGTCTTCAACAGAAGGAGATGCTCGGCTTCACAAGATAACTTCACAGTTAATTCGGATATCAGAGCACAGGTACTAAAATGCGTAAAGAGCCATTTAAATATATCAACACATGCAACTTTCATTCCTTTTCGCACTTGGACAATGGGCAGGCAAGGGCTATTTAATTTGAAAACTTATTTCTAGGTTTCAGTAAGCTTACACGTTTTTTTTAAAGGAAGTAGGATTACAATAGCTTATTATATAGTGGAGGGAACAGTGTATAAGTAGTTTTTGCTTTGCTACAAATTTGTTGTTGAAATTTCATTATGCTAGTGCTGCAGTCAATTTACAGACCATGTAGTCTGAAATTGCAGCATTTGAACTTTGTATCAACTTCAGGACCAAACAGGTTGCAATGTTTAAGTGTTGAAAGTCAATCCAATAAAGTTAGGTAGGGGGTAAGCATACCCTTGAAGTGGTCTAGAGATAAAAAGCTCATAGTCTGAACAGACCTCCAAGTTAACTGTATGCCTTAGGTGTATATTTGTTATGATCAGAGCACCTGAAAGTTCGATCAGAGCACCGCGAATAAAATAGTTCATGAATTTGGAAGCTTACACTAGATTTTTTGGTAGGGAGTTACTGTGATAACTGGAGAAAATTTCTTTCATACAGATGTTTCTAGTCTTGAAGAGCATAGTTCTCTATGCCCCAGACCTTCTTTATTTTCGGTAATTCAGACCAAATTTTTTTGGACAATCTGAATAGAAATTTCAGACCACCTTTAGTCTCCAAATTTAGATTTTTTTTAACAGTATGTAGTTAAATAAGAGCACTGCAGGTATGTCTCATTTATGGGTTATTTTTTTTTTTTATTTAGGACTTGCAAGGAAGCTGGATCCCAAGTTGTGAAGCTGGAACAGTGCTTCTGGAGACACCATCGTTCCATCGAGACCCAGAAAACCTACATGAGGAGAGGCAGGTGTGTAGTATCACATTGATGGAAAATTCTCATCTCAGTTGCTCTCTAAGTATTTGTCTTTCTTATCTCATTGTTCTCTAAATGTTGAGAACATATTCCATTGATTTCTTATCAGGAGATGAAATTTTAAGGGTCAGGTATAAAGTATATTAAGATTTCAATCACTTATGACCATTCTTTTCTATTTGCCATTGCAGTTTGATGGTGGATTTCGAGCTCAGTCATCTCAACCAGAGGCCCAGATCCCAAACAGGGAAGCTAGCGAACAACCCGGCTCGAATAGCAGTATTTCCAGTTGTGGCAAATCAGGCGGAGGCCCCACATGTTCCAGTTCTAGAAACAATGTGGAGAGCAGTCAGCCTTCTTCGGAAGAAGAGTGCTGCAGCAATAATGAAGATGATCATAGTGTTTCTGGTAGTGAAACAGAATGTGCTAACAGTCACACAAGCGATGACAATAATGAAGCAAGTGATGAAGAACCCAGAGAGTGTATTGAAGATGGTGAAGAACTTGAAAATGAACAGAACAGTGATAATATGGGGAATGAGGACAATGAAAACATGGAGAATGAAGAAGATGATAATAATATGGAGAATGATGAAGATGAAGAAATTGGAAACATGGTGAATGAAGAGGATAATAATAATGGGAATGATGAGAATGAAGATAATCAGAGGAATAATCCTCATAATCCAAATCGAAGACAGAACAGGAATCATCAGAAACTACGGGAATATCTCGCTTCACCCCTCAACAATGAAAACATAACAACTCCTGTGAACGTAACTAGAAATGATCTCCTGTACATGGCATTAGGATTAGCTAAACAAAATAATGATACCAATAAGGCTTTCAATGATTCTGTCAAATTTTTGAATACAATATTTTCAATTCCAGTGCTTCCTAAGTCATCTTATCTTATTGATCAGCTGGTACTATCCTATGCAGGGTTAAAATTTTTCTTCTTTTGTCAGAAATGTGCCTGTGACTTTGAGGAACTAGACTTTGAATCTGTAAAAGAAAAGGTATGCCCTTCCTGTGAAGCAGTTAATCCCATATCAGATTTGCGCGTAGCACATTTCTTTTGTATCTTTGATATTAAATGTCAGCTACAGGCTCTACTTAGTGATGAGAAAATAAGGCAGTCACTTCTTACTCCCTCTGAGGCAGTGCAAAATGCCCGTGAAGGATTTTTCACAGACATTCATAGCGGAAGCATGTATAAGAAATTTGAGTCCACTCTAGGGAATTCTGCCGATCATGTAGTTTCCTTTCATATGAATACAGATGGCAGTCCTTTATTTAAGTCATCACGGTGTTCCATCTGGCCTATTTCTCTTGCAATAAATGAGCTTCTCCTTTCTGCACGTTTGGAAAACTTGCTAATTGGTGGTCTATGGTTTGGAAAAAAAAAGCCCCCCATGGATCTCTTTCTTAAACCATTTGTAGCCCATATGGTTGAACTTGCTCAAGACTTTACAATTACAGTTGAAAATAATCTGTGGAATATGCGAGCCTATGTAACTGGTGTTAGTGTTGACTCAGGTGCTAGAGGACAAGTTCAGGGCCTGAAGACACATTCAGGTTACGATTCCTGTTCATGGTGTTGCATTCATGGAGAGTATTTAGCTGGCGCTGTGAGGTTCCCTCTAGCAGCAGACTTCATTCCCAGAGAAAGATGTCATGAAGACATCGTGAGAATGCAATGTGATTTGATCAATGAAGACCTTCAGGATGAAATTAGTGACAATGATGACAATGACTCTGAAAGCTTGTATGGTTCTGGTGTAAATGCTGTCTCCCCTCTCATAAACCTCCCTGGTTTTGATATGGTGGATGGTTTTTTTGTGGAAAGCATGCACTGTCTTCACTTAGGTGTGACCAAATTTGCTATAAGCAAGTGGCTTGAAGACTTTGGTTGTGAATACTACATTAAAGATTTTGAAGAGGAAATCAATGAGCGCATTAGAAGTCTACGTCCACCCATTGATTGTAGAAGAATGCCAAGGACATTAGATGAAAAGACCAGGTATAAAGCAAGAGAGCTAGAAAATCTTCTCTTGTTTATTATTGTACCAGTTTTAAGTGGGATTCTACCTGAAAAATATATCAAAATGTGGTTATTGTTTGCTCAAGCAGTGTATTTGCTGAGCCTTACAGAAATCAGTGCCAGTCAAGTGAACACAGCTGATGTTCTTGTGAAGAAATTTATGATCCAATGGCAGGAGGCATATGGAAAGGCTAGCATGACATTTAATATTCATCTTCTGTACCACTTAGCACAGCATGTGGCAAAGTGGGGAAATCTTTTTGCATCTTGTGCTTACTGCTTTGAATCTTTCAATGGAGAGCTTAAGAAGGTCATCCGAAGTCAGCAGGGTATCCCTCAACAAGTGGTTCGATCTCTGTCATGGCAGCAGTCAATTAATATCCTTGAGCCTCATGTCTCCGATAAAGCCAAAACTTTTATTAATCTTTCAATTGTTGGGGGAAAAAACCGAAGGCAAAAAGGCCTACGAGTTGGAAACTCTTCAGTACTTCAAGGAAAACCACAGCTTTTTACACCAACTGAGGAGGAGACGTGGTTGTGCCAAAATGAGGGCATTGATGTGAATATTTGTGAAGAATACAGAAAACTTGTACATGACAAATGTGTCTTCGCTCCAGACAACCACAAAAGGAAAACAAACAATTCAGTTGCACAGCTAAAGGATAAGAACTTAGTTCTCATTCATAAAATTGTATTTGACAGGGTTCGATCAAAAGTTTTCCTTTTTGTGTCGCTTGTTCATTTTGAAACATTACTCGATGTTCCTGCACCTGGTACTCTGGATCAACAAGACCACCTCATGAGACAAATCATTCATATAGAACCTAATAAGAAAATAATTAAATGTGAGGAATTAAAAATTGTTTGCTTTCGAGCAGCATTTCAGCATGGCGACTTTGTAGCACCACTTCCAAATGTTTTCAACCGTAACTAACTATTATTCTTCAATATTTAATTTTGTAAGACTTGACTATGGTTAACTTATGTCCTATGCCATGAATAAACTCACTTCCGCTCTAACCACAACTGTGTTTAGATGTACCTCATTTCGCTCTCCCTGATTCCTAATTTATGTATTACCATCTACTTAAATAGTACAGACATACAGAATTATTACAACAAAATAGTTTGAAACTTTGGTGAAAAAATAAATTTATAAAGATTTGACATTTTGCTCCCTTTTCCTGCCCCAGTCTGCCCTTAATGTAAAGACATATATGGAAAGACACGTTGGGAATAAAGCGATTTCGCTTGCCTTTCAGAATACGTAAATGTTAGGGGGCTCCATGAACTGTTCGTTCATGCTGAGGTACCAGTCTGATATGAACATATGTGTATGAGAGACCAATTGGAATTCATTTCATTTAATGAGACCTGCACTCCATATCAATCATTCAAGCAAAGTATTGTCGCGAGGGGCGACAGGGCGCCTCCGGCCGTCGGACAGAAAGCCAAGGCTGGCAGGCAGCCTGACAGGCACCGACAGCCGGCAGCCGGCGAGGCCTGACAGAGCGCGCTGAAGTTACGCTGCCTATTGCAGTTGCTGTTGCAGTAATGCAATACCTTATGCAGAGTGAACATGGCCCATTTTTACTCGTTCTTTACCATAAATACCATCCCAAATAAGAAGAACGGGCAACAAGCGAGGTCACGTGAGCCGCGCAGCCAATGGGCGACGAGCGAAAGCGCGGGAAGGGGCCGCCGTCTGTAGACGACACGATCCGATATTTTCGTGGTATAAACTACTAAAATAGGGACGGCGGCTTGAAAACGGGTCAAGCGGTGGCAGGCGGGACTCTAACGGTCCCTGTGAGACCAGCCGCGACGCCGCCGGCACCGTGGAGGCCGAGAAATCGCGAGTGGAAATTCCGGCACCGATGCGGCTGCAAGGCCCAGGTACACTGTGGCCATCTTCCCCGGCCAGCAATCCAGAAACGGCGTCGAATCCAAAAAGTCACTTATGCCCGTCCTCCTAAACGGCTCATCGGACGAGGCCAAAATTCTAAGGGTCCCTCAAGGAGGTCTAGAGGAACTCTCCTACCAAATTTCAGCCCTATCGTTCACCAGGGGGCCGAACGGGAGTGTTTCGAAGTTAAAGGGGGAGCGTCCTTAAGTGGTGTGCGTGCCCTTCGAAAACTCGCAGCAGGCACGTTCCGAGTCACAGTCTCGACTTCTAGGTGGGGATCGTCACGGCACACGAGCCCCTTCCACCCCCAACAGTCGGATAATTTTTAAATTTGTGTCTTAGTGACGGCCCCCAGCAGCCGTATCCGTCATTCCCTGTCGGATTTCACGCGCAGACGCTTCCCCTGTTTGGGGAAGGCGTCGCAGAGACACCACGCACCGGTTAGTAGACGAGTTTCCGACGAATATTATATATATCGGCCACAGTGCTCGTGGAGCGGGAGAGCAGGGAGCAAGGCCGCCGTCGACCGCCACGGGCGGCTCGGCGGCCGTGTCTGCGAGGACGGGGTCGCCGTCGGCGTGGTGCTCGCCGGGCTGTCCGGGACCACGATGTGGCCGCGGTGGGGTCGCCGACGGCGTAGTGCTCGCCGGGCTGTCCGGGACGACGACGCCGCCGTCGCCGCAGTCCTCGCGCCCTCCTTGTCCTCTGGCCTTCTGGCCTCGTCCGTGTCGGCCACGGCCACGCACAACCTGGCTTCTTCGTCGTCGCCGTCCTGGTTACGGTGGCCCCCTCGCCAAGCCCCTCCCTCTCCCGTCTGGCTACCCCCGCGATCGTCTGTCTGCCCGCTAGATCGCGCCGGTCCTCGCGGACACCTTCTCGTCAACGGGTCAACGCCCCCCCCCCCCCCCCCTCGTCCACCCTTCAAGAGAGGGCGCTCCAGGCCACGGGCGGCTCGGCGGCCGTGTCTGCGAGGACGGGGTCGCCGTCGGCGTGGTGCTCGCCGGGCTGTCCGGGACCACGATGTGGCCGCGGTGGGGTCGCCGACGGCGTAGTGCTCGCCGGGCTGTCCGGGACGACGACGCCGCCGTCGCCGCAGTCCTCGCGCCCTCCTTGTCCTCTGGCCTTCTGGCCTCGTCCGTGTCGGCCACGGCCACGCACAACCTGGCTTCTTCGTCGTCGCCGTCCTGGTTACGGTGGCCCCCTCGCCAACTCTCCCTCGCCCCTCCCTCTCCCGTCTGGCTACCCCCGCGATCGTCTGTCTGCCCGCTAGATCGCGCCGGTCCTCGCGGACACCTTCTCGTCAACGGGTCAACGCCCCCCCCCCCCCCCCCTCGTCCACCCTTCAAGAGAGGGCGCTCCAGGCCACGGGCGGCTCGGCGGCCGTGTCTGCGAGGACGGGGTCGCCGTCGGCGTGGTGCTCGCCGGGCTGTCCGGGACCACGATGTGGCCGCGGTGGGGTCGCCGACGGCGTAGTGCTCGCCGGGCTGTCCGGGACGACGACGCCGCCGTCGCCGCAGTCCTCGCGCCCTCCTTGTCCTCTGGCCTTCTGGCCTCGTCCGTGTCGGCCACGGCCACGCACAACCTGGCTTCTTCGTCGTCGCCGTCCTGGTTACGGTGGCCCCCTCGCCAACTCTCCCTCGCCCCTCCCTCTCCCGTCTGGCTACCCCCGCGATCGTCTGTCTGCCCGCTAGATCGCGCCGGTCCTCGCGGACACCTTCTCGTCAACGGGTCAACGCCCCCCCCCCCCCCCCTCGTCCACCCTTCAAGAGAGGGCGCTCCAGGCCACGGGCGGCTCGGCGGCCGTGTCTGCGAGGACGGGGTCGCCGTCGGCGTGGTGCTCGCCGGGCTGTCCGGGACCACGATGTGGCCGCGGTGGGGTCGCCGACGGCGTAGTGCTCGCCGGGCTGTCCGGGACGACGACGCCGCCGTTGCCGCAGTCCTCGCGCCCTCCTTGTCCTCTGGCCTTCTGGCCTCGTCCGTGTCGGCCACGGCCACGCACAACCTGGCTTCTTCGTCGTCGCCGTCCTGGTTACGGTGGCCCCCTCGCCAACTCTCCCTCGCCCCTCCCTCTCCCGTCTGGCTACCCCCGCGATCGTCTGTCTGCCCGCTAGATCGCGCCGGTCCTCGCGGACACCTTCTCGTCAACGGGTCAACGCCCCCCCCCCCTCGTCCACCCTTCAAGAGAGGGCGCTCCAGGCCACGGGCGGCTCGGCGGCCGTGTCTGCGAGGACGGGGTCGCCGTCGGCGTGGTGCTCGCCGGGCTGTCCGGGACCACGATGTGGCCGCGGTGGGGTCGCCGACGGCGTAGTGCTCGCCGGGCTGTCCGGGACGACGACGCCGCCGTCGCCGCAGTCCTCGCGCCCTCCTTGTCCTCTGGCCTTCTGGCCTCGTCCGTGTCGGCCACGGCCACGCACAACCTGGCTTCTTCGTCGTCGCCGTCCTGGTTACGGTGGCCCCCTCGCCAACTCTCCCTCGCCCCTCCCTCTCCCGTCTGGCTACCCCCGCGATCGTCTGTCTGCCCGCTAGATCGCGCCGGTCCTCGCGGACACCTTCTCGTCAACGGGTCAACGCCCCCCCCCCCCCCCCTCGTCCACCCTTCAAGAGAGGGCGCTCCAGGCCCAGGCGGTGCTCGGGGCGCCCTGCCCCCACGCGCGCTAAATACGCGCTCGATCGCTGTCTTTTCAGCGGAATCGAAATTGTTTATCTTTATGGGCCCTAGCTTCGCAGCAGGGCTCGTGGGGAACTTCAAATTGCTATTGCATTACTGCAACAGCAACCGCAGCTACTGCAGCGTAACTTCAGCTCACTAGCGGACAGGGAGACTGTGGGAGAGGAGCGAAGCCATCCGCGCCGAGCAAGCCAGACGGCTAGAGTTTTCGGTCGAGTAAACACGGAAGTTCTGGAAAGGAGACCAGGCCACCCCATTCCCCATCCTTCCCACCATCGGCGGAAGTGAATTTGTGTGTAGTGAATTGAAGTGTCCTTTTTCTCATGAGCAATGACTCAAATGGTGTGTTTGCAATTTTCTATTTTCTAACTTCATGTGTGCCTAGCATGAGGTGTGTATCTATTCTTGCCATTGTGGCGTATTTATAATAAGTGTGTGATGGAAGCCACCGTCGCTGTACAGTGGATTACTTAAATTTTGGTGAGTGCGCACTCCACAGCTGTTTATCTTTGGGCCCAAAGAGTATTGTGAAATCTGTTGAATTTCCATATTGTATTATTGTATGTAATTTTGTATTCCTTGATTGACCATAGAGTTATCAATATTATCTCCAGATGAAGTAGAAATTGCAGTTTCAATGCCGTTATTCCTTCATGGCATGCCCCAAGTGGGCTTAATTTTCTCCCAAGCTTCGTGCACCCTGGGTCAGAAATCCTTAAGAATATTTACTCCCATGAGCCTCTAGTATGGCTATATTAGGTAGTAACTTATACTTACTTGATAGTAACTTACATATTGTTTGTATATTGGTTGTTGTTTAATTTTTCCTTCCCATGCCAAGGCCGTCTTATGGTCTCGTCATTACCATGGCATGGTAAAATTTTCTCGTAACTGTCGCTTCCTGGAGACTCTCCAATATAACTTTAATTTTTGATACTACTAGACCATTATGGTCCTCCCTATTAACCAAATTCCCTGTAATCATACTTAAGTGCTTCCTTGTTTAAACTTAGACAGAAAAATTACCTCTACTATGTACTTTGGAAATTACACTTATCTATCTCAGTTATTGACAGTTTGTTTTTCTAGATGACAATACGTGAGTGGATTCTGCCTTTTGTTTATGTTGCACTGCTGCTTTAAAATTAATAAATATTGTCCATTCACAAATTGTTAAAATTGTGTTAGTTTAAATTCATATAATTAATTGTGCCTTCCCCAAGCTTGTTCAGCTGAACCTCAACAACACATTCCACCAATCTTTGTTATAAAACAAGCTTTAAAAAAGGGGGAGAGTGACAGTATGTCACGTCTTTTTGGCTGGAAGTATATGGAGATTTACACGCAAATTAAAAGCAATCGACTCCCTATGCCGCGCATGCGCAGTGTCACGTGACTCAAGGAACCAATCACAGACGGGGGAGGGGGAGGGAAGGCGGCTCGTTCTGCAGCCGTCGGGACATGGACATGGCCCGGACATCCGGTGGAAGTGGCCAGGACGCGCCCTGGACAGGGACAGGACCATGTGGGGACGAGGGCTGTCCGTTTGTTCTTTACCTCACCATAGTGAGGGCCGCTATGGATTCCGAAGGGGATCCATTGTGATGATGTCCATGGTCAGGCTTCATTCACCATAGTTACAGTATTCATCATGGTCCTCACGCGCACCATTGCAATGACCACTATGGTTTCCGAAGGTATCTCTTGTGATGATCTCCATGGTTGGGCTTCATTCACCATTGGTCTACCCCTCCACCATAGGGAGGCTGGGGCCACCATGGGGAGCTAAGAGGCCAACCATTGGGATTCGGGTCACCACTATAAGGATCGGCGCCATAGTGCGCCATAATCACCATGGCGCCCATGGTTATTTTAGTCTGGGGAGTGCCGCGAGCGAATGAGTAAATGAGTATCTCGAATTTTCGAGCAGTATTTCATGAGTATGTTGGAGCATGTGTGAGTTTCTGTGAGTGTTAACGGAGTATGTGTGAGTTTCTGCGAGTTTTTTGGGAGTATGCGTGAGTTTCTGGAGTATGGAGGAGTTTTGAGGAGTGTGTGTGAGTTTCTGCGAGTTTGAACGGAGTATGTGTGAGTTTCTGCAAGTTTTGACGGAGTATGTGTGAGTTTCTGCGAGTTTTGCGGGAGTATGCTGGAGTTTCGGGAGTAAGGAGGAGTTTTATGGAGTATGTGGGAGTTTTTAGGAGTATAAAATCAGGTGTACACGGAGTTTTTGAGTGAGGGACCCCTTGAGGTAACCCGTGCTGGTTGCCTAACACTTTTATTGCAAGGAGTGTCATAACATTGCTCAATGACCTTTCTCAAGTATGCCAGACTCTTTTTACATCGCCTGGATGCAAAAAAAGCGTAACACCAAGGGCGGAAAACGTGGTCAGTATATGGCTGGGTCAAATGACCCACTTTGGTAAACGGAGGGTAACATGGCCTTCATTTTAAAACTATTCGACCGAAAAAAAAGATTTTTGTTCGGAAATGCTCTAAGGGCCAAAAAAATAAAAGTCAGAAAACCACAGGCCCGAGAAAAAAGATTACTCAACTGGGAGAGAAAGAAAGGGCGATTTGGGTCAAATGACCCAGCCCGGTACCCCTATTGTTAAATCAAAGAACGTGATGCTTGTTGCAAGCATATGCAGCATGTTCCAAGGATATGAAGCTTGTTCCAAGCATAACGAAGCTTGGCGCCAGTTGTGACGATAAATTCTCGAATCGTGCATAGTCATGCTTGGAACAAGCATATTATGCTTGGCGGAGTATTTGCGGTTTGAGCCTAAAAGTTGCTTTGGATCAAGCATATTATGCTTGATTCGAGCATTCTTTTTTGAGAGTGTAACCGTACGGATAATTTGTTACAGGATTTCTAACCGTGTAAGGCTATATATTTCGCCGCCCAAACCTCCCGGCGCAATAACTTTTACGCGAAACGCGCCGGGTTTCTTTCAAATGGAATTGGGTACATTACTATTTTGTAGGCACAAAGTAGCCTACTACAATGTTTAGGATTCGGATTTTTTTTTTGGCACGGAGTGACCTTATAGTTTTACCTCAGTTCGGACTATTTTTTAGGCACGGAGTGAAACGAAGTTGCCTTATAGTTTCACCAGAGATTGGACTTCTTTTTCTATGAAGCATGCCCTCTTATGCTGAAATCGCAACGGTTTGAAAAATCAAAAATCTGTCTGACAGAATTGTAGGTAGTAGTCGTACAAGAACGTGTCATTAGTTATCACATTCCAAAAATTTCACACAATGTCTGAAAACCGAGTTGAAATTCAGCTTTCTCACTCCATCCAGTAACGAAAGAAAAGGACAGAGATATCCCTGCTCGGCTCGTCAGCTGCGGCTGTTTCAGTCGGTTTCAGTATCATCCGACCGGTCGGTGCCAGTGAGAACTAAGGGGCCGCGACCAGCCAGCCAACCTTGCGACAGTGAAGTCTCGCCACAATTCACCTCAAATTTCCCCGTTTTGCATAGTTTCTCCAGCCGCTGTACCCCACGACTATTCGGTATACCCCGTATACCACGGTGTCTGCCTACGCACCACTCATCCTGTTCTCACCTGCAATCTAGAGTAAACACTTGAATTTAAAAAATTCAAAACTCAACATCTTAGAATCACCCACGTTCCCTTCATAAATAAAAATTAAGAGGATGTCCAGTTAGTGGCGGATTTTGCGGATTTCCGTCGGAAGTCGGCGGAACTTGCGACCGCAGCGGATTTTCGGGCGCGGGATGACAAATCGCGGCAGGAATCTCGTTTCTATGAAAAATTCATTCGCCAAATCGACTGTTGTTTGTTTTTCGGTGCCGGTTTGATGGAAGCGCGCGGTTTTAGCTGCTCTCACTCAGTTCCTTGGCACTAGCAGTAGCATTTGCAATAAAATTCATCATGGACCCCATCAAACAAGCAATAATGGCCGTAGTTGACTAGTTTCTGCGTTGAGGAGGATTTAATTGATTTTCTGTTGTCAGGTAGGTTAAGGTTTTGTAACAAGTAACAATTATTGGTTCGTCGTCTGCGTCGATGTGTTAATAACGAATTGATTTTCTAACGTAGATGATGACGATGACGACAACGACGAGGACGACGATGAGATTGGGTGCGTTGTTGAAAGAAACGAGCAGTTTGCCGTGATTGAAGATGCCCTGCAGGCAGTTGTGGTCCAAATCTTACAAGAAGAGGTGTGGGAAATGGTAGCTGAACTAGAAGAAGAAGAGGCGTTGGTTTTAAGAGGTTTGTGTTTGTTGTGCTCTGTGACACCTTTTTTATTTTGATGAAATTAATGTAATGTTGTCTTGGTGATCAGAAATATATGAACCTGAACGCCAAGTCGTTGTTGGTGGTGACATCAGATCTTTGCGATCACTTGAAGACCCAACATTCAAGAGACAATATCGTTTGAATCGTGGTACCTTCGAAGTAAGTTTTCTTATTTTGCCTAGCAATGTGACAATTGTATGTGAGCTACTTTGTTGTCCTCACTGTTCACTTTGTTCGCAGATGCTAATTGTCGAGTTTGGAAATCACCTAACAGGTATGGGAAGGCTGGAAAGACTTCGCACGCCTTTCGATGTGTGTCTGTTGATGGGGGTCTGGATTCTTGCAAATTTGAGTACCTTTCGCGAGGCTGGTGTGGTGTTTGGGGTCTTTCGCAGCGTTATTCACTACCACTATTTTATTGTGATAGAGGCTTTGCGAGAATTGTCCTCTAAATTTGTAAAGTGGCCCTGTGCTTTGAAAAGAGCTGCCATTAAAGCTGCGTGTGAGCATGTGAATGGGATGACTAATGTATGTGGCATGCTGGATGGCATATTGATCCGGAGTACCGCTCCTTCTGTTCAAAGAGAGAGATACATGGACAGACACCACTCGTACTCCATAAATTGCCAGGGTATATGTGACCATAATAGGCTGTTCCGTTATGTTTACATTGGGGAACCTGGTAGTGTTCATGACTCCCGAGCTTTCAGCCGAAGTAATCTTCATGATATTCTACTCGAAAGGGATGACATCCTTGGGCCAAATGAGCACATACTGGCAGACTCAGCTTACACGCTGACAGAAAAGGTATATTCAAATCTGTTCCATCTGGTTTGGTGTCTTACTTCATACTCTACAGTGACACTTGGTCTGCATTTAATGTTTCAGGTCCTGACACCTTATTGCAGGGTAGGCCATCTGTCCCGCAGGCAGAGGATGTTTAATTACTATCTCTCCAGTCTGCGGATGTTCATTGAAAGAGCCTTTGGTCTATTACGGTTGAAGTGGAGGCGGCTCTTGCTATTCTGCTTCCGTCATGAGTATCTGTTAGACCACATTATGGCATCATTCATACTCCATAATTTTGACATACTGCAGGGAGAAGAGGCTGTAGGTTTGTGAGACTTTCTTCTCATTCATTGTCCAATTCAGCCAGCAGAATATTAATGTCAAGTTCTTTTCATCCAGAATGGGATTCATGTACCTCCCCCTGTCCAAAATGTGGAACGCCCCCATGGTGATGAGGGTGAGGAAGAACAAGGACTTGGACGCAACGGCAATGCAGAAATGAAAAATGAAGATGATGTGGAGAGATACCACCCCCTTCTTGCAGGTGCCAAAAGGAGGGGGGTGGTGAAGAGGGATGCAATTGCATTTCATCTGTACCCTCATAACGATTAACTGCCACTCTAATTAAGACTGAAAAGAGACTGACGGAAGGCAGGTCGTGTATTATCCTCTTACACAATCCCTTGTACTGTTAAATCATATGCATTAACTGCTGTTAACTGTTGTTCTTATATGTATATCAGCTGCTTGCATAGTTTGCAATGGAAGTCAGTTGAAAGTAAATTTATCTGAACATGTGTGATATTGGCACAGCAGTGATTGTATTAGTTAATACTGAAATGTTAGGGCCATTTTATTTTCATGAATTTTGGGAAACTTTTTTCTGCTATCTCGAGAACCGTGGGTGGTAGCAAAAAATTGACGGCGGAATTGGCTCAAACTCAGTTTCAGAACCCCTTAAGAGTCATCGTAATGTCGCAACAACAAGTTGGAATGGGCATACATAAACATTCAAACACACTCTGAAACATGATGAGAGTTCCTCCGACGTACTCTGTCAAACTCTGAAACTCTCCTGAAGACTCTGAAATTTTAACTCTGAGGTGCGCGAATTTCTTGGCTCAGAGTTACAAAAGACTCAACTATCAGAGTGGAAGGACTCTGAAAAATTTCAGAGTGTATTTACCCTAGTAAAAAAAAAGGGGGAAATACTAAATTGATGACTTGAGCTTTGTTTGACAAGAGGGGTAGAAACGTGGCAGGCGGTCACGATGAATCAATTCGCCTAACGCCGCAAGGCGGCCGCTGGCGGGACCCGTATGAAACGAATAGCTGAATATCGCCCTCTGGTCGTCTTACATTGGTCTTTGCGGCAAAGACGACGTCGCGACGGTAGTAAGAGCAAGACAAGAGCACGGTAAGACGACTTCGAGACGAATGCCGCAAGCTCATCGTGGTCTGAATCCGGTCGTCGCCTGGCCTTTTTCTCGTGTGATTGCCAACTGAAAACGGTGCCTTTTTTGACGAGCGTAAGTTGACATTCAGACGAGATTCAGACGAGGCGAAAGAAAAGGCGAAAAAGTTCACAGCGCGGCCTGGGACCGATCTGCCGAGTATTGCCTTGGGAGTCGGCTGCGCTATCCACCTGGCCAGGGTGCACATCGCTACGGACTGATGCCTGCGAAGCACACTCAAAGCGCGTCCTATCCTAGCGTAAGGGGCCATTCACATATTACGTCATCATCATTTTGGCCACAGAGGACCCCCCTCCCCCACGTGATCACGTGCTAACCTAACCTTCCCATGTTAAAGCATAGGAGGTAATCAGCGACTAGAACTCCCCCCCCCCCCCCCAAGTGATGACGTAATATGTGAATGGCCCCTAAGGCGCCCGCATCGATCGACTGGACACGTGAAAGAAAAGAATGACGTGCGCTGACACAGACACAAACCCTGTCATGGGTACATGGGACATGGGCACGTACCCGTTGGTATCTAGAAAAAATACGACGTGCACAAGCAATCATACAAAAACAAATTAGGTGTTACTGATACAGCACCAATTACTGCACTCCGTGTTAACCGTAACATGTGTTATGTGTCTGCTAAACACGCGCACGACGCACGACACGTGCGGGCGCCTGACGCTAGAATAGGACGCGCTCGCATGCATCATCCCGTAACGATCTTCGCCCTGGCCAGGTGGATAGCGTAGCCGACTCCCAAGGTAATACTCGCCAGTTCGGTCCCAGGCCGCGCTGTCATCTTTTTCACCTTTTCTTTCGCCTCGTCTAAATCTCGTCTGAATCTCGGCTTACGCTCCTCAAAAAAGGCACCGTTTTCAGGTGGCAATCACACGAGGGAAAGGCCAGGCGACGACCGGATTCGGACCACGATGTGCTTGCGGCATTCGTTTCGAAGTCGTCTTATCGTGCTCTTGTCTTGCTCTTACTACCGCCGCGACGTCGTCTTTGCCGCAAGACCACTGTAAGACGACCAAAGGACGATATTCAGCTATTCGTTTCATACGGGGAGGCTCTTACAGGTTTTCGCTTGCCGGCTGGGCGCGAACCTGTCCTCGTTCACGACAAATTGGCTGCAATTCTTTTGGATCTTTACTTTCTGTGTCATAGTAAACAAAACTCAAATTGAAAATTTTGATGACGTAAAGAAACTCAAATACACGAATTCTCCCAGCTGCAGGCTTCAGTTTGGCAATAAATGACAACTACTAGATCTTTGCGTCCACGGTTTATGATTGAGAAAAGTTGAAACCATACAGCAAAAAATTAAAACAAGGGTCAAATTCGTTTTCAAATAAATAACACTACAACATTAGCATACGGCTTGTTAACTAAATTTTCAACGGTTTTTGCGAGCTGCTGTGGATATCTGTTAATGGGCCGGCTGTGCTGTCTCAAATTTAGGCCAGTAGTCGGCCAGCCACCCATTTGAATACGCGTGGGTAATTCTAGAAGGTAATCCTAGGAGGCCCGAAGTAGAGTCAGTCGATATTGCCGAGATTTTGAAGATTTTGTAAATTTGGAGTTTTTCTGATGGCTTGAAGTGTCTTTCGAATGCGTATGTGACAAACAGGATCTGGAAGGAGAGGGGAGTAGGAGTGAGAAGTGTAAAGAAGAAATATTAATGAATGATTCGTTGATAAATATTGGGTAAGTATTGGAATGTGATCAAAAAGAAAAAGAAACGTATTTTTGGGGGTAAGTTAAATGATTGTTAAGCGAAAAAGTTTGCCGAAAGAGATTTTTGAATTTCGTCGGAAGATTGGCATGGCTAGGCTAGGCTCTTTTCAGCAAGCAGCTGGCATTCTCACCGCTGGCTACTCTGGCTAGCCCTAGTCTCGCTCAGGGTCTCAACTGCATTCTCAATCTGAACGCCAACAATGCCACGGGGCGCCCCGCGGTTGCTACAACAGTCATCGTGTGATCGAGCGCGGTCTCTGGCGGTCGACATTAGCGCGCTCTGTCGGCTGGGCACGGAACTAATACCCTAACCTCAATCGCCTCAATCCGATGAACTTAAAATATTTATTCTCAGCTCACATTGAATGACAGGAGTACTAACTACTTTTCAACGTCTGGGGCAGGCATGAGAACGTTGACTTTACTTTCAAACACTCGAAACGAAAGTGCCGTATTTCTGATTACACCATGCAGACCCCGCACGTAGCATGACGTCATTCCTATTACGATTGCCATATCTGTCAATCAGCGAATAAAACTGGCCGCAAGGCTGCTTCAGGAAAACCCGCGTCAGTGTGTGACCACTACAACAACTTCGTTTTCTTAGATATTTCCCCCAAAAAACTAAATCCACGAAAGTTATTACGAGTCACACGGCAAAAAGACGTCTAACATACATATATTAGACGTATATTAGACGTCTTTCGATAGGCGGAATTAAGTCTAATAGACGTGTAGCTTGGTCTATCCGTAGACCATCTATACAACGTCTAATGGCCAGTTTTGCAACGTCTATTAGACGTCTGTCTAGATGCAAAAATTAAGGATTTCCGCAGTATTGAACCCTTGACCTGCTCCTCCTCCGATTTCGATGTCGACGAGCCATCGGAAAAATGGTTCGTTTCGACATGATTTAAGATAGCGACGGGGACCCCCCCCCCCCCCCCCCCTCAAGTCCGCGCCCGAAAACATAGGATTCTGGAGGTGGCATGGAGGATGGAGGTGTCCCTTTACTGTGGAATGCCTGAGGGCGTTCTGGCTCTGGCCTCTGCCGCGACAGGCCGCGTACAAAAAGAGAAGAAAGAACCAACTGCCGCGAGCTCCAGTCGGGGGATTTCCGAACAGGGCACTGGACCTGCGTTGTTTTCGTCAGAGTGGAGAGGCGAGGGCCAACTTCGTCGCGGCGATGCCGGTCACATTCACTGACGTTAGCGACGCAATAGTGGCCAACGAGGTGACCGCTGCAGCACAATGCTATCTCTGTATGCGTCTGAAGGCGGACTGCGGAAAGGTAGAGATAAGGCGCCAGCGCCTTGTTAACTACTTGCTTTTACTTGAGCGCGTTTTTTTAAATTTTGGCGCTCGAGCCGCATCGTTCAAATTTGGGCGATGGTGCTTATCTCCCTATTTTGGATTTGAGTATAATGACTCACACGAGGTAAACAGTGGGCGCCATAATAGTTAGGTCAGTTTTATAATCTGTTGGCATCCGCGCGGTTGTAACCAATCGAGGCTAAACGACGAGCATTAAAGAGCAGTCGCAAATGAAACAGATTTAAACTGACCTAACCTGAGCGACTCTGAGCTGCTGGGACAACCAGTATTGTAATGATAAATAAGCTGTAGCGTAGTGCGGTGCGCGCTGCTGAGGTGCCATAGACAGGAGGGTATGAAGATATCATGAGGAGCACATAGATCTGTTTCTTTTTAGGGTTGCGCATGCGTTATGCTTCTTCCTGCTTTGACAGCTCGGTTCCAAAATATGGAAGTGTGGCTTTCTCATTAATCATTTGTACCCTCGCCTGTCCTCTCTGTATTCCTCCTCGCGACTGATTGAGTGTGAGCGTGTGGGTGGGGAAACGTTGAAATCTGACATTTTCAATCACATTGAGGAACTTTGTCACTGGACAGTGCCACATTGTGTTTTTAAAGGAGTGATTAAAATCAGGCATGTTTCCTCTAACAGAAGTCGAACTCCCACTTCAGGTCCAATGGAGTCCCTCCGAAGTTCCTCCTTGAAATTGGTACTTGAAAGGTATTCCACCCAGTCTAAAATAACTATGCTCCGAACCATGGCTCATGGTTGCTCATGGTTAGTCATGGCTCCATGGTGCAGCCATAGGTCCAGTCTGGTCATGGCTCGACCATGCAAAATTGGGACATGGTTCGCTATGGCTCGTGCGGGCCATGATTAGTTGCGCCATTGCTGAGCCATGGGGATATGCTGCATGGCTGAGCCATGGATATGGACGCGCCCGGCATGGCTGTAGCTGAGCCATGGCGGGACGTGCTCGCCATGGCTTAGCGACGTCGGGTCGCCCCCATGGCTGTCCCATGGTGGGGCGCTTGGCGCCATGGTAGGTGTCAAGGCAATAAGAGCAATCGTCCAGAAAGTACGTCCGTAGCGAGACTCCGGGAAGCGCCTGCTAGGTAGGCAAAAAAAAGCTGTGGTAAGCATGAGTGCTGTGCGGGGTGGCCTACCCTCAGGTTTGCAGGCGCTAGCAGCAGCAGAATAAATTTCTCTACGTCGGGACGTACTTTTTGGACGAACTCTGCGGAGCAACAAAATAAGTCAGAAATGTAAACTTGTTTATTTAAAAGAAGGAATGCCCCGAGCAAAAGAAACGATTCATGTATGAAAAATCACTCCTTCTTGAGGGCTTTCTGTAAGAAAAATTAAATTGACTGTAAGTTGTGAATAAAAAAGAGGCCTACTTTAAAAGCAATACTTACAGCTGTACGGGAAAAATTTTCTCGGACAATTTTCTGTTCCTCGACGTCAACTAAAGAATCCAAGGCCCTCTCATCTTGGATTGGATACCCTCCACCTTCTTCCGCGCCCTGAAGAACCCTGCAAGAGTGACTTAAAAAATGAGAACTACTGGAAAACAAACATTTTAAAATGACACAGTGAATTCAGTTCCAAACAAGCTTTACTAAGAACGACTTCTTTTTTCGCAGGAGTAGCAGGCGTTTTCCTGGCAGCTGTGGGGGTTTTGGGGGATGATTTCCCTTCAAGGGACCTCTCCGCGCATCCCTCCTTTCCCCATATGTACTCCACTGTGAATGCCCTGCTTTCACTCTGCATAGTTTAATTTGGCAGCTTACACTTGTAAGAAACTTTCTATTTATATTCTTATCACATTAACTGAAACCCACTTTTATGATCAGATACTTATTGTCTGCTGTTGGGGATAGCGTCTCTTCTAGTATTTGGAATATTATGGCTAAGAATCTCTGTGAAGTTGAAGATTTGTATAAATCAAAGTGTCGTCCAATATGTTCTTCAATTTTTTTTGAAATAAATGCATTTAAGTTTGGAGTCCTATCAGTGAATTCATAAACATGCTCATTCATTGGAGAATAACACAATGTGATTAGTTTTGAAATAAGCGAATACAGAAAGAGAGCGAAGCAAATCAATATTCCGAATAGAAATTAATGTCTTTCGATCAACTACATATCTGAGCCTGTTTAATTCTTAAAACGACTGACAATCATCTTTGAAGCTCTTTGAGCGTAGCAGAGAAGGTTCGCTTGACCGCATCTTGAGCGCTCTATCCGGCTCTGATTGATTCTTCAAGTTAGTTGAGTAACCCATACGCTATAAAAGTATCCCATGAAAAATAGTTTAATAGTAAGAGTTTAATAAAGAGATCTGTTAAAAGTTAGTAACAGAAAGTCTGGAATGGAGCAAATTGTTCTGCTTGCTTAATTTACTAAAATGGGTATTTGTTTTCAGTGTGATTTATTTGATTTCTTTTCTGTTCAGTCTGTCTTATGTTTTAGGTCTGAAGGGAGAAGCTGCTGTCATTACTCTGAGTTCAAACATGTTGTAATACAACCTAAGTCAGAAAGACTCATTTCTCATGTACGTACCCTGTCCTGTGGATGGAAAATAAAATTGAAGTAAAGGGCCTGGTAGGCAGGCAACTGACATGACTGACGCGCCGGCAGGGCGCGCGCATCTACCGGCGCACTCTCTCTGGCTGCCGTCTGCCGGCCGGGGATGCTGCGTGGGCCGGCGTGGGCCGCCTGCCGACCAGGCGCTCGGTGGCAGCGCAGGCCGGGCGAAGAATGCAATGCTCTCACTTTAACGCTCCCCACGGGTACACCGTTTGCCGCAGCGACGTTTCCGCTTAGGACTATCGAGGTAAGGGTCGGGACCACCCGCCGTCAGGCTAGCCGGGTTTCCGCCCCCACCTGACACTGGCGATATGAGGGGGGGGGGGGGGGGTAAAGTAAGGGGTGCGTTTTGGCATTTTTAATGGTTTCGCGGCTCGTGAGCAAGAACGGGTAGTCGAATCGTGTTGCAAATTTGAGGAAAAGGGGGGAGGGGGGCGCATCAGAAGTGTCCTCAACGATCCGCAGCCCCAAACCATCTGCGGGTAGAGCAGTAAGTCACTCTACAAATAGACACCCTGCGTGACACCCGACAGGTAGCAAGGGGTGGCTGGGGGTGGCAACCCCCATGTTAAGATCTGCGAATTGTAAGGGCTGGATTTCTTGACGGGAGATTGATGTTCCATCCCTAGGCCATCTCTAACGAAATTTTGTGACCCCTCGCATACCGAAAAGTGCCCTAAAAAGCAAAGTTTCCAAAATTGAGTTTGGTTTTTTAGGGGTTACTCGGCAGGGGTTGGTGCTAGCGGGATGCGATTTAGTGTGCAAGTAGCCGGGGCCATGGGTCTTGAAATGCGACCATTGTTTTTCACACCCCAAACCAACCTCCTTTAGGGGGTGGAGGCGGGTTTGACCGATCGTGAAATTTTTGACGTCAGCTTGTCAAGGGCCATCATTTGGTCCTGCTCACCGAAAATTTTGAAATTTCGGCAAATTTCAAGGTGTTTAAAGGGAGTCTTTCGGTCGAAATTTCCACCCCGCCGCAGTCAAACAGCCACCCCCTCCGAATGGGGGGGGGGGCCCCCGGATCTGGCACTTTGGGCCCTTAAGTACAACCATGGGGGCAAGTCCATGCAAAACGGCAACTTCCTAGCTTCAAAAACGTGGAAATGGCGAGCATCGGAAAAAGTGGGGCGCTAATTTTGACGGCCAGTGTACATGCTGTGTACAAAGTATGCGTGATTCCGCGCAATTTAGACGCCTACTCAAAAATCATGGGTATCAATAAACATGCGCTGCGATACTCAGCCCCTTACCGGAGCCAGCCCCGTGCCGCAGCTGCTCCGGAAGACGGTTCGTCCCGTCCTCGTCGCACGTACGGCTGGGCAGGCAGAGAGTGATCGCCCGTGCGGATGCGGCTTTGCCGCCCGGGCCCGCGCGGGTGGGCTGCAAAATTCACCTTCAAAAAGGATATCTCAGCAATCGTTCAACTGATGGAAAAAACGAGGGTATCGTCACAGAGCTGAAAAATGCCCGCACACGTGGCGGTTTGATACGAGTAATCTTTTGATATCTGGTCTTATTTCGGCGCCACGATGTTACATTTAAAATGAAAACAAATATTTCGGCAAGTGACTTTTAAATTAAAGTCGGGGAGGAATAATCGGACCCCTCAAGTATCAGCGAAAGAAACTTGCAGAATATTCCGAAGATTACACCGCAGCTTCTACCGTTCTCCTGCTAGAGCGTCACAAAGTCAGAAAACAGTAAAGGACATTTTTTGACCTATGAGCCCCGGTTTGGGGGGTCATCCTATTTCCGATTACAGTAAAAAACAAACAGCCACTAGTGGCTGATGCGTGACAGGCCAATATTTGAAACGCCAGCCAATGCTGCAACGGCTTTTGCATAAATACTTGTGTTCATTTACGTTTGTTATTTAAGCATGTTTTACTTTGCAACTTTTTAAAATGAAAATGACGAAAAGCTATTTTGGAATTGTAAGCATCGGCACGCGCTAGCTGTGGACCGGGTGGGTAGCCACCATAGCAGCCACGGGTCTGCCCGCCCGCCGCGCTGCATCTCGCCACTAGACAAAGAACAGAGTAGACTGCCAGCCCCCATATGCACAGCACAGATCAGAGTGAGAGCACATCTGGAGCTCCGGCCGGCGCGACGAGTGCCCCTTCGGGTGTTTCCGCCGTCTTCGGCTCTCGTTCGGGAGGCTGGCCCTAGGGGGCGGTCACTTATTAGCAAGTCGGCCCGGAGACAGCTACGCTGCGCCACGCCGGTTCGTTCCGCACTCGCCGCACGGGCTGTGTGACATCCCTCACTACGGGGGGTCGCCCACGCCTCCGGCCGCATGTGCGTCTGCCTCGCTGAGGGCCGGTCCCTTTCCGGAGATAGCCGAAGACACCCGAAGGGGCACTCGTGAGCCGAACAAAACTGCTCTCAGGCGCTGGCAGTCTACTCTGTTCTTTGTCTAGTATCTCGCCACGCCGAGCCACGCCAGCTTGTGCCGGCTGCCTGGGGCTGGCAGAGAGAGGGAGGGGGAGAGGGAGGGGAGAGGGAGAGAGAGAGAGAGAGAGAGAGAGAGAGAGAGAGAGAGAGAGAGAGAGAGAGAGAGAGAGAGAGAGAGACAGACAGACAGACAGACAGACAGACAAACAGACAAACAGACAGACAGACAGACAGACTTCTGGCTGGGTCGGACCTTTGTGTGAGGTTGAGGGACCCGCTGCAGCGCATGCGGCGGTGATGAGGCCACTGGTTCCGGACCCATCAACCCTCTAGCAGGCAGTTAAATATTAAAAATTCTAACGTACTGGGAAATGATAACGTGATAAGTGATAACATACTCGCGTTTTTGCGATGATGATGAAACACAACTTCAGTTCAGTCGCATTCTTTTCAAGGAACGGATTTAGTTGATTTAGCGGTGACTTAGTTGATTCAGTTGATTTAGTTAGGATTTAGTTGATTTAGACCTGATTTAGTTGATTTAGACCTGATTTAGTTGATTTAGACCTGATTTAGTTGATGTAGACCTGATTTAGTTGATTTAGACCTGATTTAGTTGATTTAGACCTGATTTAGTTGATTTAGACCTGATTTAGTTGATTTCGTGGCGATTTAGTTGATTTAGTGCTGATTTAGTTGATTTAGTCATCACTTTTACACTGATTTAGTGAGTGAGTAACCCCTCGGTTATTCTTCATGATATATAGTCGACACAGTTTACCCTTTCTCCCGCGCTGGTAATTCGTTTGCGTAAGAATTCACACTGCCGTGTCTTGCGGATGTCTAGCCTATAGCCAAGGACTGGCCCAGGCTGTTAGTTCTAGGGCTGTGCGGTTATTAAAAAAATAACTGGACCTTCAGTTGCAGGGCGGGTCCGGGCCGGGCTGCATCGTTTTTAGGAGAGAATGCCGGTTACTGTGTGTAGTGTGGGAACGCCGCCGCCGCATCCTGCTGCCGCAGTCTTCCGAGATCCGGGGCCTCCTTACCCCATTTTGGGCGTGTCAACTTGGCTCAAAATTATCGTACAAACGCAATCAATTTCAAATTCAAAAAACTGTCGCGTCAACATTTGAACTTTGCAAGTGCAAAGGGATCGGACAGCATGCCGTCGACCCCATTGTAAAGTTTATGGGCCCCCTACACTCACTGCAGGCACCGCATAAGTCGCGCACGTAAGGGTGTGCCATACTTCATTTTTTTCGAAATTCCGTGTACGCGTTACCTCAATCGTGGCCATTTTTCATGCTGATTCCGAGGAAAAAATATAAAAAAAATTTGGAGGCCGTTTGGGGCGTCCGACTCGCCTCGGTTGAGGGCCTAAATGCCCCTCCGCAGCGCGAAAAATTAATGTCGTCATAAAAGTTTGTAAAAATAAAACTTCCCAACTCAAATTGACGAAAGTAGGGCCAAAGGCATGAAATTTCAAGGAAAACGTCGTATCTCTTACGGTTTCGGAGCTAACGGCATTGAAAGTGCAATAATCGTTTTTTGCACTTTCAATGCCGATATCTCCGAAACCGTAAGAGATACGACGTTTTCCTTGAAATTTCACCCCTGTGCACCCTACCTTCATCAATTTGAGGTAAGGATTTTGTTTCAAAATTTTTTGACAACATTAATTTTGCGCCCTGTAGAGGGGCATTTAGGCCCCAAACCGAGGCGAGTCGGACCCCTAAACGGCCTCGGATTTTTTTTATCTTTTTTCCTCGGAATCAGCATGAAAAATGGCCACGATTGAGGTAACGCGTACACCGAATTTCGAAAAAAATGAAGTATGGCACACCCTAGCGCACGTGCGCGGTGGCAGTGCAAGTCTTTCAGAGACAAGGTTAGAAACAGAGATTTGAATGTAGGAAAAATATGGATTTGTATTTTAATATCCTTGCGAGTTGGCGATTAAAATGGTTCCAAACACGATGTAATTGACGCTGTTTGTCGCCGGCTTGAGGTGATCTTGTCGGACGCCACTTCGTCATTGAATAAAACGGTAAAATCAATAATCCCTCGTACCTCAGCTTCTGATTGGCGCACAGACTTGGTACATAGACCACTACTCACAGCAATAACGCGAACAAGATAAGTGCAATGCGATATTTGATTTAAATTTGCACGTCGAAAGAAGGCCATAAATTATGAGCGACCCCTGTCATTCACGCGCCGAGATCTGGGATGGGATAAAAGGCAGCCGCGCGGGGAAGTGAGCTTGTGCGGCCGAAGACCCACTCAAGTCGTGTGGGAGGTGTGTAACAAGGACAGTACACGATCGTCTGTCTCTCTCTAATGATGAACTCACTGGCAAAACATGACTTCTCCGTGCATGCTCGCTAGCCGTGCAAAATTTTCTAGATTTTGTTTTCTGATGACGGGGTGTGGTAGAGGAAAGTTCAATGTAGCGCATGAGCTAAATTTCATCCCAAACAAGCTGGCCCGTCCCTCCCTCAAACCTCGGTGCCAGTTCAGCTGTGCTCCACTGGCACCTCAGTTCGACAAAGCGATGCCCGATATGATATCAATTTATCGAAATATCGATATTTCGCGACGATATTTCGATAATATCGTATCGAAACCGCCCCCTTCGATATATTCGATAATCGATATTTTGTCACGATATATCGCGGAGGACGAAAATTCCCTTTTCCACGCAACAGTCCGAGAAATCGCCCCGCGGTTCCTTCGACGAGGCTGTGACTAACGTTGCGCGAGCCACCCGAAACACCAGCGGTTTCTCTGCCACACTAGCATTCGGCTGACACCAGAGCACCATAAGCAAAGGTCGTTCCTGAAACGCTTAGCTCAAAAGCTTGTTAATTTATTTATTTCAACGGTTTATTTTCATCTTGAACCTGGGTCAAAGACAGCCTTTTATGAAATGTTTAATCTACATTACTAAGTCCTTTGCTTCCTAAATATTTATTTAGCCAGCACTTTCTTCTTGTTCTTAAAGCGGTACTTGTCGTTTGGTTTACGAACATCTCATTTAAATGTTCTAACGAGGCGGGGGGGGGGGGGGGGGCTTGGCGTGCGCATTTGGGCCACTACTGGGCCTTGCCCTTAATGACCCTGGCTCTCTAGTAGGGATAAACTTGATCGATATTTGGCCGATATATCGAAATATCGATATTCGATATCTGATGCATTCGATAAGTTTGATACCGATATTATCGATATCAAGGGTCTCGATATGAAACGCTAGTTCAACAGGGGGACTCGGCCAGCTTGGCCTGCCGGCGGCGTTTGCGGGGCCTTCGGCCATAGTCGTGGTAGAGGAAGCAAAGAACGAGTAAAAAGGAGTTCATCCTCCAAATCTGAAGTTTTTCTGTGAATTATAAATCGTCGTACACACGTCCGAACGAACGAACATCCGGCATAGGACTATAAGCCCTCCTCCTGCCGTTTCTAAAGAAACGTGTCGGGACGGGCTAAAAAGGTACTCGTTGACACCAAAAAACGCGTGTTTCGTAAGGCTTTGTTCAAGGCGTTCCAGGGCTCCTCCTGGAATTTCAAGGGCCGATTGAAACCCGTCATGCGCTAGTATGAGAAATTTTCTATTACCTTGCAAAGTTCCGTCTTGCTGCGCGACTAGTTTTCGCGGCGTGCATGTGCATGCACGGAGATCGAAAATAATTGATAAATTCGCAACTTTGCAGCGCTCTAGCGCCTGAACTAAACGTCGCACGGGGGTGCGGTTTTGGGCAATGACTTTATCTCATAGTCCTCTGTCGATTTATCGAAAATTATTGTCGGACGGATGGCCTTAATGCTCGTCGTTTAGGGGACGTTCATAAACTACGTGACCGATTTTAGGCCACTTTTTGACCCCCTCCCCCTATCGTGACCTAGCTAACCTAACCTTACCATGCGTTCATGGTTTTAAATGCCGGGAAAATTCCCGGGGAGATTGGAAATATTTCATGAATTTTTCCGGCATGCAAAACCCTACATGCATTAAGGATAGGATCGTGACCATAGGCTGACCCCCCCCCCCTTAATTAGTCACGTTTCACGTAGTTTATGAACGTCCCCTTAGCCCCGATCGGTTACAACCGTACGGATGCCCACTGTTTACCTCGTGTGAGTCAATATACTCAAATCCAAAATACGGAGGTAGGCACCATCGTCCAAATTTGAACGATGCGGCTCGAGCGCCAAAATTCCAAAAAAAGGCGCGTAAGTAAAAGCAAGTAGTTGACAAGGCGCTGGGCGCTTATCTCTACCTTTCCGCAGTCCGCCTTCAGACGCGTAAAGAGATAGCATTGTGCTGCAGCGGTCACCTCGTTGGCCACTATTGCGTCGCTAACGTCAGTGAATGTGACCGGCATCGCCGCGACGAAGTTGGCCCTCGCCTCTCCACTCTGACGAAAACAACGCAGGTCCAGTGCTGTTAGGAAATCACCGGACTGGAGCTCGCAGCAGGTGGTTCTTTCTTCTCTTACATTGTACGCGGCTTGTCGCGGCAGAGGTCAGAGCCAGAACGCCCTCAGGCATTCCACAGTAAAGGCGAGGGGGTTTTCACTCGCGTAATACCCTGTACAGGGTGCCTTGTAATACCAAGTAATACCACGTAATACCGCGTAATACCAGCGTAATACCGCGTAATATCACGTAATAAATCCCTTTCATGCTGTGAGATGCTGCGATTTATACGATATAATACCAGGGTAATACCAAGTAATACCACGTAATACCACACCCAGAAAACTGTGTTCTCGATCCCGGAAAAATCAAGAGCATTTGCATTGAATCTAGTAAAATGTTCTTGGTCTAAGTGCATGATTACTAGATTCAATGCAAATACTCTTGATTTTTCCGGGATCGAGAACACAATTTTCTGGGTGCAGTGTAATACCACGTAATACCAGTGTAATACCATGTAATACCAGTGTAATACCACGTAATACCAGTGTAATACCACGTCATACTCGTAATACCGCGTAATATCCCGTTTGAAAAAGAATTGTCCCAGAACTTGGCCGAAACAAGCTCCGAAAGAGCCCGAAGTACCACGGGCTGCTCCAAGAACGGTCCGTTGCGTTGTCGAGCTGTCCCACTGTGAGTCCGACGACGCAAGGAATGGGACTGGATCAGCCCGGACGCATAGTGCCATACCCTACATGAGAAAAAACCACGCAGACCAATGGTGCCCTCTGATTGGCTGCCGAGTCCAGTATAGCAAATCGCGCAGCCTGAGACACAGGGATGATTTCCAATGTGTCATTTGGATGGCTATGAGGATATTTATGTCAAACATGTTCTAATAACTACATTTAACTAACCTAACTAACATAAACTTGACATTTATTGGGGGGAAATAAATTGTTATTATGCCTTACCTTTCTATTATAAAATGGCAGATCCTATCAGACTCTCTATCATGTTAAAATATGCATTGCAACTACAAATGATTGTCATATTATCTGTCACAGTATTTCTGGTGAATTTATTAGCTTGCAAGATGTACGATAGTACAGCATTTTGAGAATCATGACTGATTCAGAAAAAAAAACTGACAGTCGACGGCAGCCGGAGTGAAATAATTAAGCTTGCAGTTATATAAATAATATATTGGGGGAGCAAGCAAAGATTTCAGCAGCATGGTAAGACAAATATTAGGAATGAAATAAAAAATGAAATGATATCACTAGAATATTTGGAGAACGCCTTCGACCAACGACAATACTTGGTCCTTACATTTATGTTGTCGTATTATTTTTAATCCACACACATTAGAATTCGAAGTTTCCTCCTTAATTTTCTGTGTTAAAATTAATTCAATGCTTTCTATGTCAAGTTTATTTTATTAGAACTTTGTCGCAAGGAACATGTTCAAGATATGACTCCACGAAATTATCTTAAAATATCTGATGCCCCAGAGTTTTGTCAACATGGATGTGTGTTGTAGTTCCATATGAGTTCACAATACACATATTACAGTTTAAATGTTCATGGTATTTCTCCCAAAGTTACATAATAAGGGATTTGGAAAAATCTAACCATATATTTTGTTTGCTGAAAAATGTCTGTAAAATCTAATCTTCCTGTACTTGTACTGTTCTCTACTACATAATTCCAGACAGAATAGATTCTCATTTCAATAAAAATAGCATACCGGGCTAAAGTTGGCCAACTTTTTTATTGGCCAACTTTTTTTTTGGCCAAATTTTGACGATACGATCAATTGCGGAAAAGTCCTTTTATGGGTTGCTGAACAACATATCAAAAGATGGCGATGAAATTTTTTGGGAAATTTCTCACATTTTCGCCAGGACTTAGAAACAAAATTGCTACATCTTGACACACGACCACATGCCGAAAAGACGTAGACGCAATATCTACACAAATTGGCCTGTTAAAATTCATGCGGCTGTTACGAACTATAGTTCCAATGCAAAATAATTCGAAAAAGACAGATTTCGAATTTTAACAGGCCATACATTTCCTCTGGCGACGTTCGAAAAGCTTTCCGTGCCATCAGTCTCGTGGTCAGCAATGTTGGCTGTTCAATATCTACACAAATTGGCCTGTTAAAATTCATGCGGCTGTTACGAACTATAGTTCAAATGCCAAATAATTCGAAAAAGACAGATTTCGAATTTTAACAGGCCATACTTTTCCTCTGGCGACGTTCGAAAAGCCCTTCTCCTGACATCACTCTCGGGGTCACCGATGTTGGCAGTTCAATATCTACACAAATTGGCCTGTTGAAATTCATGCGGATGTAACAAACTATAGTTTCAATGCCAAATAATTCGAAAAAGACAGATATTGAATTTTAACAGGCCATACTTTTCCTCTGGCGACGTTCGAAACGCCGTTTCCGTGCCATCAGTGTCGTTGTCAGCGATGTTGGCAGTTCAATATCTACACAAATTGGCCTGTTAAAATTCTTGCTAGTGTTAGGAATTAAACTTCTAGTACCAATTAGTTGGCCAAACCCTGATTTCGAATTTTAACAGGCCATACTTTTTCTCTGGCGACGTTCGAAACGCCGTCTCCGTGCCATCAGTGTCGTTGTCAGCGATGTTGGGTGTTCAATATCTACACAAATTGGCCTGTTAAAATTCCCGCGGGTGTTAGGAACTGAGCTTCTAGTACCAAATAATTGGCCAAAGACAGATTTCGAATTTTAACAGGCCATACTTTTCCTCTGGCGACGTTCGAAATGCCGTTTCCGTGCCATCAGTGTCGTTGACAGCGATGTTGGGTGTTCAATATCTAAACAAATTGGCCTGTTAAAATTCTCGCGGGTGTTAGGAACTGAGCTTCTACTACCAAATAATTGGCCAAAGGCAGATTTCGAATTTTAACAGGCTATACTTTTCTTCTGGCGACGTTCGAAAAGCCCTTCTCCTGACATCACTCTCGTTTCCGTGCCATCAGTGTCGTTGACAGCGATGTTGGGTGTTCAATATCTAAACAAATTAGCCTGTTAAACATCTCGCGGGTGTTAGTAACTGAGCTTTTAGTACCAAATAGTTGGCCAAAGACAGATTTCGAATTTTAACAGGCTATACTTTTCCTCTGGCGACGTTCGAAAAGCCCTTTCCCTGACATCAGTCTCGTGGTCAGCGATGTTGGGTGTTCAATATCTACACAAATTGGCCTGTTAAAACTCATGCGACTGTCAAAACCTATAGTTCCAATGCCAAATAGTTCGAAAAAGACAGATTTCGAATTTTAACAGGCCATACTTTTCCTCTGGCGACGTTCGAAATGCCCTTCTCCTGACATCACTGTCGGGGTCACCGATGTTGGCAGTTCAATATCTACACAAATTGGCCTGTTGAATTTCATGCGGATGTTGCAAACTATAGCTTCAATGCCAAATAATTCGAAAAAGACAGATTTCGAATTTTAACAGGCCATACTTTTCCTCTGGCGACGTTCGAAAAGCTCTTTCCCTGACATCAGTCTCGTGGTCAGCGATGTTGGCTGTTCAATATCTACACAAATTGGCCTGTTAAAATTCATGCGGCTGTTACGAACTATAGTTAAAATGCCAAATAGTTCGAAAAAAACAGATTTCGAATTTTAACAGGCCATACTTTTCCTCTGGCGACGTTCGAAAAGCCCTTTTCCTGACATCAGTCTCGTGGTCAGCGATGTTGGGTGTTCAATATCTACACAAATTAGCCTGTTAAAATTCATGCGACTGTCAAGAACTATAGTTCCAATGCCAAATAGTTCGAAAAAGACAGATATTGAATTTTAACAGGCCATACTTTTCCTCTGGCGACGTTCGAAAAGCCCTTCTCCTTACATCACTCTCGGGGTCACTGATGTTGGCAGTTCAATATCTACACAAATTGGCCTGTTAAAATTTATGCGGCTGTGAAGAACTATAGTTCTAATGCCAAATAGTTCGAAAAAGACAGATTTCGAATTTTAACAGGCCACACTTTTCCTATAGCGACGTTCGAAAAGCCGTTACCCTGCCATCAGTCTCGTGGTCAGCGATGTTGGCTGTTCAATATCTACACAAATTGGCCTGTTAAAATTCTCGCGGGTGTAAGGAACTGAGCTTCTAGTACCAAATAGTTCGCTAAAGACAGATTTTGAATTTTAACAGGCCATAGTATTCCTATAGCGACGTTCAAAAAGCTGTTACCCTGCCATCAGTCTCGTGGCCAGCGATGTTGGCAGTTCAATATCTACACAAATTGGCCTGTTAAAATTCATGCGGCTGTTACGAACTAAAGTTGCAATGCCAAAGAATTCGAAAAAGACAGATTTCGAATTTTAACACGCCATACTTTTTCTCTGGCGACGTTCGAAAAGCCCTTTCCCTGACATCAGTCTCGTGGTCAGCGATGTTGGGTGTTCAATATCTACACAAATTGGCCTGTTAAAATTCTTGCTAGTGTTAGGAACTAAACTTCTAGTACCAATTAGTTGGCCAAACCCTGATTTCGAATTTTAACAGGCCATACTTTTTCTCTGGCGACGTTCAAAACGCCGTTTCCGTGCCATCAGTGTCGTTGTCAGCAATGTTGGGTGTTCAATATCTACACAAATTGGCCTGTTAAAATTCTCGCGGGTGTTAGAAACTGAGCTTCTACTACCAAATAATTGGCCAAAGACAGATTTCGAATTTTAACAGGCCACACTTTTCCTATAGCGACGTTCGAAAAGCCGTTACCCTGCCATCAGTCTCGTGGTCAGCGATGTTGGGTGTTCAATATCTACACAAATTGGAATGTTAAAATGCTCGCGGGTGTAAGGAACTGAGCTTCTAGTACCAAATAGTTCGCTAAAGACAGATTTTGAATTTTAACAGGCCATACTTTTCCTGTGGCGACGTTCGAAAAGCCCTTCCCCTGACATCATTCTTAGGGTCAGCGATGTTGGGAGTTCAATATCTACACAAATTGGCCTGTTAAAATTCATGCGGCTGTTACGAACTAAAGTTGCAATGTCAAAGAATTCGAAAAAGACAGATTTCGAATTTTAACATGCCAAACTTTTGCTCTGGCGACGTTCGAAACGCCGTTTCCGTGCCATCAGTGTCGTTGTCAGCGATGTTGGCAGTTCAATATCTACACAAATTGGCCTGTTAAAATTCATGCGACTGTCAAGAACTATAGTTCCAATACTAAATAGTTCGAAAAAGACAGATTTTGAATTTAAACAGGCCATACTTTTGCTCTGGCGACGTTCGAAACGTCGTTTCCGTGCCATCAGTGTAGTTGTCAGCGATGTTGGCAGTTCAATATCTACACAAATTGGCCTGTTAAAATTCATGCGACTGTTAAGAACTATAGTTCCAATACCAAATAGTTCGAAAAAGACAGATTTTGAATTTAAACAGGCCATACTTTTGCTCTGGCGACGTTCGAAACGTCGTTTCCGTGCCATCAGTGTCGTTGTCAGCGATGTTGGCAGTTCAATATCTACACAAATTGGCCTGTTAAAATTCGTGCGACTGTCAAGAACTATAGTTTTAATGCTAAATAGTTCGAAAAAGACAGATTTTGAATTTTAACATGCCAAACTTTTGCTCTGGCGACGTTCGAAACGCCGTTTCCGTGCCATCAGTGTCGTTGTCAGCGATGTTGGCAGTTCAATATCTACACAAATTGGCCTGTTAAAATTCATGCGACTGTCAAGAACTATAGTTCCAATACCAAATAGTTCGAAAAAAAAGATTTTAAATTTAAACAGGCCATACTTTTGCTCTGGCGACGTTCGAAACGTCGTTTCCGTGCCATCAGTGTCGTTGTCAGCGATGTTGGCAGTTCAATATCTACACAAATTGGCCTGTTAAAATCCTTCCTAGTGTTAGGAACTGAGCTTCTAGTACCAATTAGTTGGCCAAACCCAGATTTCGAATTTTAACAGGCCATACTTGTTCTCTGGCGACGTTCGAAACGCCGTTTCCGTGCCATCAGTGTCGTTGTCAGCGATGTTGGGTGTTCAATATCTACACAAATTAACATCCTAAAATTCTCGCGGGTGTTAGGAACTCAGCTTCTAGTACCAAATAGATGGCCAAAGCCTAATTTCGAATTTTAACAGGCTATACTTTTCCTCTGGCGACGTTCGAAAAGCTCTTTCCCTGACATCAGTCTCGTGGTCAGCGATGTTGGCTGTTCAATATCTACACAAATTGGCCTGTTAAAATTCATGCGGCTGTTACGAACTATAGTTAAAATGCCAAATAATTCGAAAAAGACAGATTTCGAATTTTAACAGGCCATACTTTTCCACTGGCGACGTTCGAAAAGCCCTTTTCCTGACATGAGTCTCGTGGTCAGCGATGTTGGGTGTTCAATATCTACACAAATTAGCCTGTTAAAATTCATGCGACTGTCAAGAACTATAGTTCCAATGCCAAATAGTTCGAAAAAGACAGATATTGAATTTTAACAGGCCATACTTTTTCTCTGGCGACTTTCGAAAAGCCCTTCTCCTGACATCACTCTCGGGGTCACCGATGTTGGCAGTTCAATATCTACACAAATGGCCTGTTAAAATTTATGCGGCTGTAAAGAACTATAGTTCTAATGCCAGATAGTTCGAAAAAGACAGATTTCGAATTTTAACAGGCCACACTTTTCCTATAGCGACGTTCGAAAAGCCGTTACCCTGCCATCAGTCTCGTGGTCAGCGATGTTGGCTGTTCAATATCTACACAAATTGGCCTGTTAAAATTCGAAATCTGTCTTTTTCGAATTATTTGGCATTTTAACTATAGTTCGTAACAGCCGCATGAATTTTAACAGGTCAATTTGTGTAGATATTGAACAGCCAACATCGCTGACCACGAGACTGATGTCAGGGAAAGAGCTTTTCGAACGTCGCCAGAGGAAAAGTATGGCCTGTTAAAATTCGTAATTAGGCTTTGGCCATCTATTTGGTACTAGAAGCTAAGTTCCTCACACCCGCGAGAATTTTAGGATGTTAATTTGTGTAGATATTAAACACCCAACATCGCTGACAACGACACTGATGGCACGGAAACGACGTTTCGAACGTCGCCAGAGCAAAAGTATGGCCTGTTTAAATTCAAAATCTGTCTTTTTCGAACTATTTGGTATTGGAACTATAGTTCTTCACAGTCGCATGAATTTTAACAGGCCAATTTGTGTAGATATTGAACTGCCAACATCGCTGACAACGACACTGATGGCACGGAAACGGCGTTTCGAACGTCGCCAGAGGAAAAGTATGGCCTGTTAAAATTCGAAATCTGTCTTTTTCGAATTATTTGGCATTTGAACTATAGTTCGTAACAGCCGCATGAATTTTAACAGGCCAATTTGTGTAGATATTGAACACCCAACATCGCTGACCACGAGACTGATGGCACGGAAACGGCTTTTAGAACGTCGCCAGAGGAAATGTATGGCCTATTAAAATTCGAAATCTGTCTTTTTCGAATTATTTGGCATTGGAACTATAGTTCGTATCAGCCGTATGAATTTTAACAGGCCAATTTGTGTAGATATTGAACAGCCAACATCGCTGACCACGAGACTGATGTCAGGGAAAGAGCTTTTCGAACGTCGCCAGAGGAAAAGTATGGCCTGTTAAAATTCCAAATCTGTCTTTTTCGAATTATTTGGCATTGAAACTATAGTTTGTTACATCCGCATGAATTTCAACAGGCCAATTTGTGTAGATATTGAACTGCCAACATCGGTGACCCCGAGAGTGATGTCAGGAGAAGGGCTTTTCGAACGTCGCCAGAGGAAAAGTATGGCCTGTTAAAATTCGAAATCTGTCTTTTTCGAATTATTTGGCATTTGAACTATAGTTCGTAACAGCCGCATGAATTTTAACAGGCCAATTTGTGTAGATATTGAACTCCCAACATTGCTGACCACGAGACTGATGGCACGGAAACGGCTTTTCGAACGTCGCCAGAGGAAATGTATGGCCTGTTAAAATTCGAAATCTGTCTTTTTCGAATTATTTTGCATTGGAACTATAGTTCGTAACAGCCGCATGAATTTTAACAGGCCAATTTGTGTAGATATTGCGTCTACGTCTTTTCGGCATGTGGTCGTGTGTCAAGATGTGGCAATTTTGTTTCTAAGTCCTGGCGAAAATGTGAGAAATTTCCCAAAAATTTTCATCGCCATCTTTTGATATGTTGTTCAGCAACCCATAAAAGGACTTTCCCGCATTTGATCGTATCGTCAAAATTTGGCCAAAAAAAAAAGTTGGCCAATAAAAAAGTTGGCCAACTTTAGCCCGGTAAATAGCATGAGAAGCCACCATCATGAGCCCCAGGCCGCGCGATTCGCCATACTAAACTCTGCAGCCAATCAGAGCGCGCCATTGGGCTATGTGGTTTTTTCTCATGTAGGGTATGGCAATATGCAGCCCGGACTCAGTCCCACGGATCTGCGCTCGTCCTGGGACTGCCCGAAATCGGCTCCGCCACGTTCCTGACTTTTGGAGTAGCCCGAAATCTGTCCGACGGCAAGATCGCAGACTACTTTCGGGTCTATCCCAGTTGGCGGGACTTAAAATTTTTTCGAATCTGCGCTACTATAAGAAATTTTAAGTATATAGAAGCCTTAAAAATATGTTAGTTCGCACGGCCTGATTGAAATAAGCAGTATCCCGTACAGGGGTACCCGCATGGGTACAAAAATTAAGTCTGCAAATGGAGGTGCAGAGTTTGAATGAATGTTGCTGACAGCATTGTTCTCAGGCTACTGAGTAGCAGGAAACTATATGTTCATGTACGAATTGAGATTTAAAGCACTCGAGTTCTCTTGGAATGATCTAGAATGCACCTGATAAAATGGAAGCTTACTCGTATTCTGGATCTTTGACCATGGCTGCGGTGGTATTGCTGGTGAAAGAGTGGTCTGAGTGGGAGCTGCCCGTGTACCTAAAAAGTAAAAAAACAATATACTAGCATTTAAAAAATATAAGCAAACACAAGTATTAAATGGGAAGTTATAAACTAAAATCTTTATCCAAATGATTCTTGGTGTATTGGGAGTGCAACACTATGCACAGGGAAAGGCGTTGGACATGCAAAACTCTTTGGATTTCAATTAGGCACAGTACAATTAGAATTCAAAATTAAAGCGCTGCCCTTCCATAAAATTCCAAGTGTGAAATAGATTGGTTATATCAGAGGAAATTAAGTAGCAGTATAAGTTCTTTAGCAGCCTAGCAGCCTCTCCCCATAAGGGAATACCCCAGACAGTTTAAGGAGAGAATGTCCCTAGAATGGAAGCAATAAAATGGAAGCTTTACCCATGTTCTGCATCCTGGAATCTGGCTGCACGGGTGCTGCTGGTGTGGAAGGAGGCAGCACAGTATTCTGTGAGGTACCTGCCTGTTTTTCACCCGAAACTAAAAAAAAGCAATGTTAAAATAAGCATTGAATGTGAAGTAACAAAACAATCTTTATGCAAAGCCTACCAGAGTTCTGGACCCTCAGGTGTGAGACATCTTCATTCCGCCTTGTTGTTACGGGTGTTGTTACGGGTGTTGCTAGAGTGACCTCCTTTTGCCTGGGGGAAGCTGCCACACCGGGAGTAAAAAAAAGCAAAAATATATCAAAGAAATTGGGGGGGGGGGGGGGCAAACAAACTACCTACACATCTTTCAATTTCAGTTTCTGGATATCAAGGAACTATAGAGCGCACATGAGTATTACCTGTACTACTATTTGCAGTCATTTTCTTCCGTTTAAGTGTACTTGGACTCTGACTTGATTTGTCTACACTACGCTTGAATGAGGACCTCTGGTTAGAAATAAGGTGATTCACTTTTTTACACCATTCCGTTTCTTAAAAACTACTGTCCTCCTTCCTGGCATTGGCTGGAACACTAATCAAAAGTAAGAAACATGTTAAAAATATCAGTAGACCACATATATATATATATATATATATATATATATATATATATATATATATATATATATATATATATATATATATATATATATATATATAAAAAAGCCCGGCTCCTGCCGTTTCTTAAGAAACGTGTCGGGACGGGCTAAAAACATGTTCAAAATATCAGTAGACCAACATATATATATATATATATATATGTCGGTCTACTGATATTTTGAACATGTTTTTAGCCCGTCCCGACACGTTTCTTAAGAAACGGCAGGAGCCGGGCTTTTAGTCTGATGCCGACTGTTTGTTCGTTCGGGCGGACGTGTGTACGCCAACCTATCGTTCACAGAAAAACTTCAAATTTGGAGGGTATACTCCTTTCTTACCGTAGAATCACATACGGTGGCAACAATTTTCGATTTATATCGCATTTGTGATGAATGAAAATATATCTGTTTTTGTTTTTTGAGGTTAGGGTTGGCCGCCGCGCGCACGTCATTACCATCGCGGCGCGCACAGGGACGGGCTCAGGTTCACGATTTTAATCGTAACAAATACATCTGCTATCGGGCACTTCTTAGGAGGATTGAGGCGGGGGGCCGAAGGCCACAAACGCCGCCGGCAGGCCAAGCTGGCCAAGTCCCCCTGTCGAACCGAGGTGCCGGTGGAGCGCAGCGGAACTGGCACTGAGGTTGACGGAAGGGACGGGCCAGCTTGTTTACCTTTGATTTGTGTTTGTGTTGTTACGTAGAGGAGGCGGAATAAGAGTCGGGGTGTAGGGTTGAAGCCAATGTATTGACCGTAAGGAGTCGCTACACGAAGTGGCGCCGCTTGGAGAGTGGCGCCTGCATTTATAAGACGAAGAGAGGAAGTAAGGAAGAATAAGAAATGGTGGGGGTACTAGTGTGGGAGGTACTCGAGAAATGTCAGCAGCGGATAAATAGATGACTATCGGGTATCAACAAAGGAACGGGTTATGTTGCCCATAGACTGATCAGTTTATGTTTTATCTTTTAATTAAGGCTGCTCTATGTAACACCACTCCCTTCTTTTTAAGCTCCCTTCCTCTCTTTAAGTCCTTTACAAATTTTTAAAATGTTAATTTCATCAATAATTGATCACTTTTACCTATTCCTGACTATAGTAACGCGTTACAGACTTTAAGTGGACATTAGAGACTTCCCCATTTGGACAAGGAGTAAGGAAAAACCCTGTGGGCGCAAAAACCTTACCCAGAAGCTCACCGCAATAAAACCCTATCACTAGCTAATCTAATTTTTTGCTGACCTGTAAGACTACTTCCATCATTTGACACAACTCCACTTGTGCTTGCTTAGAGTGTCCAGTTCCAAGCCCAAATGACTTTCATGGTTTAAAGCAAATAAACAAAAAGGTTTGATCCCTTCCTATTACACTTCAGTCGTGCCGAGTTTAGATATCTTTCACAAAAGGTTTGCATTCTGGCCATCAATGCCAAAACCCACTTGCCTTTCTCAATGAAGACAGTAGTTAGGTTGTAAGACTACTCCTATGTGAGACTTAGAAATCCCCTCGAGGAAGTGGATCAGAAAACATTATTAAATCTTCCAGTTGACATGCTGAGCTTCTTATTGACTCCTGGCGTTGGTAGCTGTCTCATGTGGCTGAGGCTACGATGTGGAGCAATTTGATGACTGTAGACAATGTCCGTATACTGAAACATAGTTACATCTGACACAGTATGTTTGTTTACCTTTTCATAACCTTTTTCAGGTTAAGGTGCCTGTACTAAGCCGTCGGTGTCATGCTAATCCCTATCACTATTCTGACCTATCCACTTACAGGCTAGACTCATCCTAATACTTAGACTAAGACACCGTAATCTCAACTAACTGACATTAGCTATTTGTTTTTATCTTGACTTTTCAAGACAACTTAACTTATCCTGTCCTTCCTTCCCTTCGCAAATGGCTGCGGCTGCTGCTGTTAACCGAAGTCTGCCCGATGTCTGCCCGATGTTGCTCTGGTTGCCGCGATGACTTCTCGTTCATGATTTTACGGCGTCCTCGATGAATTCTAGTGTTCTCGGAATTTCTTGAGCTTAAATCTCTAATTCTCCTGTCGGAGTCCTAATACTTCTATTTTTGGTTTCCAAACTTGAGACGTCATTTTAAAACACTTGTTGCCTCAGTTTAGATCTCTAATTTGCTATAAAAGATTTTGCCGAAACCCGATTTCAACGATTCATCATTTCTTTTAGTCATTTCTTTCCATTTTATTCATGCAACTACTTGCTTGGATCTCTACCTTCAAATTTTGAATCGCCTACGTTCCTTTTCCGTGCGCGATCTTCATTTGTCTATTATGGGTACACGAATTGTGAAATGCCGCCAAAAACTACGAGACTTAACTTGACTTGACTCACGAATTTTAAACTCACTCATTTGCTCAAGATTCTTTTTATGGACCAAGATATCTTTACAAAATCACAACTCTGCGTTAGAGTTTTTATCACTCACTTAAGATCTATTAGCGATCTTATGATTTTATGCGAGGATTGAAACTACATCGGTTGTGGTTGTCATGCGGTTGACTTCTGCGCTCTGATTGGCTAGCGAGCCGCCGGTGTGATTTGCGCATGCGTGATACGATCCCCGCGACCGTTACGCCTATTGTCTCGCCCACTTTGGCGTTGCGTCAGTTGTGTGATAGCGTCGGTCGTGTACGGTTGTGTGTCACTGCGGTGGGTGCATTAACAAAGTCAAAGAGAAGAATTTCAGAATATCGGGCCGTAAAGTTTGGGTGGAAGAGGGGCGAGTGTTCGTTCATTTCGTCAACGACCGAGCCACTGAAGAAAATTGTGAAACGGTAGAGCTAGACGTCCCTTCGACCGTTGCGGTCCCGGGTGACGCCCTGGCCGAAATTGACGCTGTGGCCGAAAATGATGCTGTGGCCGAAAATGATGCCTTCTTGGGTGAGGATGACGCTTTCCTACCCGAAGATGCTGCCTTCGTGGGGCTCTAGGCCGTGGACGGTCCTCTGCTGGAGCCTGCCGTCCGTGAATCCTGTGTCCATGACCTGGTGCCAGAGGCGGTCTACCCTAATCACGACGTCGAGGTGTTCATTCACTCCTTCCAGTGTATGGACCCTGTCACAAATGCTCCTGCTCGGGTGAGTTTACCCGAGCCGAAATGTAAGCCATTCTAAAACATGCCCAATAATAATTGCTTAGCATTGTGAGCCGCGCTATACCTGGCCGTGTCCCATAAGCAATGCTAAACCCGGTGTCTGACCGAAAGGCACGTTTAGAATGGCTTAAAAGCACGCATATGCATTGCTTGGCATTGCTTATATGAGGTATTACTTCGCATTGCTTAGGCGAGGTATTGCTATGCATTGCTTGTGCGGGCGAGCAGCGCCCCCCCCCCTCCCCCATTCCCCCTCTTTTCCTCTTCTGCCCCGTCGGTGCGTCCTTTCCCTCTCCTTTGCTCCCACCTTTGGCTTTGCACCATACTACCATACATTTCATAATAGACATGGAGATAGGTGAACAATGACAAGTCTGATGATGAGATAGTCAAATGTTTATTGCGCAAAATGAAAATTATACAAGTTAAAAATAAATAGTATCGGTTGTCCTCCACTTTCACCCGCAAACCTACAAATAACAAGCTGGCCCGTCCCTTCCGTCAACCTCGGTGCCAGTTCCGCTGCGCTCCATCGGCACCTCGGTTCGACAGGGGGACTTGGCCAGCTTGCCTGCCGGCGGCGTTTGCGGGGCCTTCGGCCCCAAGTCTCCCTAGAAGTGCCCGAAAGCAGATGTATTTGTTACGATTAAAATCGTTAACCTGAGCCCGTCCCTGTGCGCACCGCGATGGTAATGGTGTGCGCGCAGCGGCCAACCCTAACCTCAAACAACAAAAACAGACATATTTTCATTAATCAAAAATGCGATATAAATCGAAAATGGTTGCCACCGTACGTGGTTCTACGTTAAGAAAGGAGTTTATCCTCCAAATTTGAAGTTTTTCTGTGAACGTTAAGTCAGCGTACACACGTCCGCCCGAACGAACAAACAGTCGGCATCAGTCTATAAGCACGGCTCCTGCCGTTTCTAAAGAAACGTGTCGGGACGGGCTAAAAACAGGGCAAAATCAGCAGAAAACATTGACATGTCTCCGGAAATACGAATCAGGATCAAGCAAGGCAAAACAACGTACCCTCGGTATAAATGATGGTCAAGCCGTGATGAGCCGAAGTTTACTGAATGCTGGGGCTGATAGGAGCTGGCACGACAGCGTATGACGCAAACCCTGGAACGTACACAGACAGGAATAAGGAAACACGCACGGGCCCGTTTACAGACAGCCCCCCTGCCCGTGGATTTACCCGCCACCCCCGGCCCCTGCTCCCACGCGCTCCTCGCATCTACCTGCGGCGTCTATCGGCCGGCCGGAGACTGATGCACGATGCGGCCTGCATTTGTTCCCTACGTCAGCGTCACCAACAAAATCCCAACTTTTTTCAAAGTAAGTATTTGAAATAATATCCGATCTTGGCACTTGACGTATCAAATTAATCAGCGTAACAGCGCAGAAAATGCGAAGGTATTTTCTGCTGCCATCGATATTAACGTCAGGAACTATCAACGCACGTGTTTTAGCGCTCTAACCTCACTTGCTGCAGTTCTGCAGCTTCAGTTTAGCATGTTAAAACTTTGTTGCCTTCACTTACCTCCACTGAGTGTAATCCGGCGAAGCATTTGGTACCTTCCAGAAGTCTTCAAATGTTGCACAACGCTAGCGTTGAAAGTAAACGTAAGAAACCGTGTAGGTAAGACAACGATGGCACCGCGATACTGCGACGACGATGCCTGACTGCCAGCCCAGCCTGCCTGCCTGGGCACGCTGGCTGCTGGCAGGGCCTCGCTGCGGCTGCACAGGCTGCACTAAGGGCAAGGACCCCCTCCCCCTCCCCGTCCTTCAAGCCGTCTGGGCTTTGGGGTCTTCAGGTATGGCTTAGCATGGTTCAGAGGGGCGCGGGCAGCAGTCAGCCCGAGCATTGCTTAGAATTGTTTAGCGAGTGATTTCGGGTGCGGCCGGGGCTCCAGAATCGCTAAGCATTGCCACCAGAGCAGGGCCAACCCATACCGAAACAATAGATTGGCACGAAAAAAATTGCTTATGCGCGTTTTTTATTGCTTGTGCCCATTTTGTATTGCTTACATTTCGACTCGGGTATTTTTTTTCCGGTGCCTGGTTGTTTGTTCTTTATAGGAATACCCTGTAAAAGTTTTTCTCCTACTTCTTTGTTTCTTGTAGATTTGCCCAACCTGTTACATTATGCGCCCCCCCCCCCCCCCCCCCCCCCCCCAATGCCGGACCCGGTACTGCTTCTGCCGTTGGGATTTCGCGTTAATGCAGTCCGCACTTATTCCACCGAATATCTCCTTATGTAAGTAGTCCTTCAGCCTCCTTTGTCGTATCTTGCTTGGTATTTATTTTAATCCTTAACCTTACTTCCAGACTGTTTTGAAAGCCAATGTTGGCTTGGGGCCCAACGACGATTATTTCTTATGAGTATTTTGTTTCCAAGAAACCCCAGTCAGTTTTTCTTTTTAATTTCTCACTTGTTCGTTAATATGGTTTCCAACTGTAATTTTAGCCTTGTTAACCGCTATTCCACTCGTATTTAATTACGATTTTATTGTATTAGTCACTGTTTACTACAGTTTTACTAGTCTGTGGTTATACTTTTTGTTTATTGTATGTAATAAACTTGTTGCCGTGTTTGGCTCTTACTTCTTTGCGTACTTCCTATATCTTATACCTTGACCATAGCACGCAGTTTCAACTATTCGAAAAAGGTAAAGTGATTCAAGTTTCATGTTCGCAAATGAGATTTCGTTTCGTTTTGATCACAATTTTTATTGAACAACATAGCTAGCTTAACAATTTATTTAACACAAAAGAAATGCTAGCACTACTTAAATAACTAATACAGTAACTTCATTTATATTTTAATTAATTTAAAACACATTTCTAATTTCTAACACCTAATTTCTAGCACCCCAAAATGATTTGACTTGAGCACTTGGCTAAAATTAAACACTAGCGATACTTAAAAGTTAACAAAGTAATAGAAACACAAACCTGCAAACAAAGTATAGCTTAACTTGAAAAACAACAACTCTGAGCAAACTTAATAGTAGCAAATTATTTTCTAAGTTTAAACTGCTTACGCAGCCCCTTCTTACTGCACTCTGCAGTTTTGTGGTCTCTTGAGCCACAGTGTTTACATCTTTGACGATTTTTGCTTACTCCTGCCTCTAACAGTATTAACTACACATTCTAATTACTGCACCATAACATCTAAACTTTTCTCTTCTAACTCTACTCCGTTGATCTCCATTTCTACCACTTCGTCCTTCTCCTTTCCACTTACTTTACATTCCTGCGACCAATACTCCTCAATCATTCTGTCCATCCTTGCTATTTCGTCTTCTACCACTTTGGCCTCCTGCTGCTTCTCCTCCATCTGCTGAATCAACATTTCTAGATCTAAACACAGTTCTTCATTGCTCATCTCTTCTGCTTCTTCTTCCACTGAGTCTTGTTTCCGTAATTCTTGAATTTCTTTTTCTTTCTTCTTGATCATCCTTTCCATCTTCCAATTCCTCTTCCACCTCACTTCTTCCCTTAAACCTCAACTCCTTTTCCAACTCCTCAACTGACCACAGCTCCTCTCCGTCCCATTTTTCTTCCATTTTCTTCCACTTGTTATCCTCTCGTTCTTGAATTGTTTCCACACTTCTTCTTTTCCTTGCCTCTTCTTTCCTCAGCCTATCCCTGGCCAAGCACTTGAGAGCGGTCACCTTGACCTCCTCTAGCGATGCACTCTTCTTTGTATACACTTGCTTACTTGCTCTCTGGTTCCGGGAAATCTGGACGACTGGGAAATCCTTTTCCAATGTCTGGAGAATGGTGGCCGGTCTTCCCTTCTTTGCTCCCGTCGCTACTCCTTGCTCTACTAATGCTGGTGCTGTGGTTCCTTCTAGCTTGGTCTCTGACTGCACTCTGGATACCCGCTTGCGTGGTGCCATGGCGTTGCTTGGAGCTAGACTGATCCGCTTCGATCCGCTTTGATCGGCTTTGGTCCCGTTTTATCGAGATTAAACCAGATCGAGCCGGTTCAAGGATTGACAGTCGTCAATACGCCCTCCTCGATCGGTCTGCACCGTTTGAATCTCGCGGCACATGTAGCTGGCGGTGTTGCTTATATCCAGGTGGCCGTGACTGCCCATAGAATCAACGTTCTTTACACAAACATTAACCAGGCAGCCCCGAAGAAGTCTTCTTCCGCGTTTTGCGGTGTATAAGCTGCCAATTTATCGATATGGACGATTAATTTCCTATGCGGCGGATCTTCTTGTTGAATTTGAGCGTTGCAATCGTTGATGATGTCCAAAATTACGTATGGCCCATGCCATTGGTGAGGTTAACTTTCTCATTTGTCCCGTTCTGGTGACTTTTTGGTAGATATACACTCTGTCTCCTATTTTAAATGGTGCGAGCATTGCTGTTCTATCATAATATTCTTTCATATTAATTGCAGACTGCCTTTTGATATCTCTGACCAAATCATGAATCTTACTCAAAGCTTCTCTCACAAACAATGGATATTTATCCTTCTTGTTTGACCAGTCTTCTTGAGACGGAGGTGCTTCAGTCTCTCTAATAGTAACGGACATCATCCTTTGAGGTCGACGGTTGGCTTTTTACTTTAACTAACCTGGCCTTCTTGGCACTGGGCTCTCCTATTATGGCCCTAGCTTTGATGTACGTGTTGACAGCTTCATCTGTAGTATTGGACATTCCTAATGGTACGCCCTTGGCATAAGTCTGATCTATTAACCCCTTGCAAAATTCCTCAACTAATGCCTCTTGAATATCCCTTTCTGGAATATTTCTGAAGCATGCCCTACCTGCGCGTTCTACTAATCTGGCAAATTCCCTAACTGACTGATCTGGCTTTTGTTGAAGAGAAGTAAACTCTTGTTTCCTTTCCCAGAACATAGGTTCCTTGCTATACTGCCTTAATAATATTTCTTCTAAATTTTCAAAAGTCATAGGTTTGCCCTGGTGATGCAATGTTTTAATTACATCAGTAGCATGCCCTGTTAAAGCTTGGGAGCAAAGCAGTTTTTCTTTCCTGCTCATTCCATTTATTGGCCTTTGCCACCTCCTTAAATTGGAGTTGAAAAATAGCATAATCTGATTCCCCATCATATTTGCGAAGTTGGAATTTATTTTTAGAACTACCTTCTCTCTCCCTCCTGTGTCTATAGGTCCCAGGTTCTTCTATTTCCCCTTCATTTTCTGACTCTTCCCTAACACTTTCTGTTTCTGTCTCTGCCCAGTTTCTACTTCATTTCCCCCATGGTCCTCATTATCTTCATCAAATCCATAACGCCTAACGCCCCTTCTGACTCTAACATGTCTTCCTTGTCCTTGGTGTTGTCCCTCTGCTACGCGTAGGGCTGCTCCCCGGCCACGGCCTCTGCCCCTGGGGCGCCTAATGGGCTCACCCCTCACAGCTATGACGGCTGCTGCCGGCCCTTGTATGGGCTGGTTAGCCTGTTCCTGTTGGTCGTCCATGACTGTGACTGAATTTAAAAGTGTAGTGTTTGTGTGTTTAGCCTATGTGTTCTAGTTGGTTTGTGACTAGCCTGTGTGTTACCACCACGTGTGTGTGTTGCTTGACTTTTAAGTTTTAGCTTTGAATCTAAGTTGGGGATTCGTTCCCTCCTCTCTAGCTTGCTGACAACTTTTCCAATGCCCTTTAGGAGCGTTTGGGTATGGCACGAAATACGTTAGCGGATCCGACGTATCCTCTTCCCTATCCTCTAACGGAACTTGCTCTTCGTGCCTCTCGACGGCAGAATGTTTGATCACTAATTGGTTGTCCTGACCAAAGGTCCAGACTTGCCTAGTATCTAGAGTTGTGGGACTGACCTCTATTTCCTTTTCACAGCTGCTGACTGGCTCTACTGCTTCTACTGAGATTAGTGTCCAAGTTTGATCCGAGCTCGAAGAGATCCCGGAGTCACTGCTACTGCTTTCAACTTCCCAATCTTCCTCTGATGGAGGTAAAAGTATCCTTTGGTAGGGATACAACGGGTGAGATAACGGAATGTTAGTTTCCAAATCCCAGTTTTCCTCTGAAGGAGGCAAGTGTATTCTTCTGTATGGATACAGTGGGTGAGCAAGTGAAATTATGTCCTCTTGTCTACCTTTAGAATACATTGACTTAAAAGTAAAGCTTTTTGTGTCTTTACTTTTTCCCCTTACTACTTCCTTCCCCCTTTCTAAAATCTCCCTTGACTTTAGGAACTGAATGTGACTGTGAAACAGTACAGATCAAATTGTCTCCACACCTAGTCCAGACAAACACTAATTTGTAGAGATTAACTCTAAAAGAAAGCTTTAACAAAAGCTGTTTCTTTAAAACAAGCTTAATATTTACCATGGAACAATTTCCAGGCAAGTAAAAGCCACAAAAGCTACAACGAACAACAACTGCAACAAAGCAATAGAAATCATTACTTCAGAAGCACAAGAAAATACTGTTTGCAAACTACCCAATAAAGCACGATTAAAAGAAAGGCTACAGTTAGGCATCCACGTATACTGTCTAGTAGCGCACAATCAAAAGACAGGCGCATTTAGACATTCAAGCACACTAACTTAATAGAGCACGATCACAAGGAAAGGCTCAGTTAAGTTATTCAGACACACTCAATTTAATAGTGCACAGCACAAGACAGGCACAGTTAAACTGACTCAATCACTCGACTACTACTAAGCTTACGACTAAGACCCAATAGAGCACTCCCAAAACAGGGGCTCAGTTGAACCACTAACTAGTACTTGACTACACTTATATCCAATAGAGCTCTCCTTTCGGGGCTCAGTTGAATAACTAACTACGACTTAAACTAATATTCAATAGAGCACTCCTTTCGGGGCTCAGTTGAATTAGTGTTGGACGGTTAAAATTTTTGATCGATTAATCGACTTTCGGTCAAGGGTTGGTCGGCATCGATTAATTAGTCGATTAATCGATCAAATTAATCGATTAATCGGTCAATTAACTGAAACACCGAAAACGCTTCTAGAAAGGAATAAATCAAATAAATGAAGGTTTTTGGTGGTCGCGGATGGGTAAAATCATGTGTTTCAATAACCCTGTTTTGTATGGAGCCACAGGGATACGAAAACGCGTCCGCGGGAACGCAAAAAGGGTTGTAAAAACCCAAAACTAAGCAGAGTTTATAGTGCACCAAGTGCGTTACTCTTCGGAGGCCAATAATATAGGGTACGAAATGAGGGTTGTAAGATCAACAAGTATTTATTTAAGATGCAGTTCACGAGTTTCACTTTTAAAAATTAGCAGGAACTATCCAGACTAGATAGAGTTGTCAGTCAAGTACAAGTTATGCTTGATTTGTACCTTGTATAATACAACTTACATGAAATATTTTAAAAGTAAATTTGTTAACAAAAACAAATGAAAATTGCTAAAATCAACTGTTCATTCATAAAATTAGGCTACAGAACCTCAAGCCACCATTCCTTTGGCAATTGCTAAAATCAACAGCTTCTTCATAATACTAGGCTACAGGACCTCAAACCACCATTCCTTTGGCAGAGAACGCAAAAATACAAGTCTATCCAAGTTAGCAGGGGACAGCCGACACCGTTTCTTCGTAGCGATTTCCCCAGCATGTGAAAACAGTCTCTCTGCGGCTGTCGACGATGCCATGATCACCATGTACTCCATGGCCACTGCATGGAGCTCTTCCAAGCCTGGACGCAAGCGCTCCCACACAGCCAGCACATTAGGATTGGACCGGCGGTCCACAGGAGGTGAAGCAAGGTAGGCAGACAACTGGGATGGAATCGGTCTGCTTAAATCCTCGTCCACGGAGTTGCCGGACACCCTGCGGATCGCGTTGTCAACAGCTGACCACAAGTCATCCGTAGGCTGGTCAGCGTCGGGGGCGTGAGCTGCAACCTCCTGCTCGTGATCGTGGACGCGCTCCTGAAGCTTCTCACTGATTCTGCTGCCTGGAAAATAGAGAAGGGAGCGGTGGTCGAGGGGTTAGCACCGTTCTTGTACACTATAAATCCTTATGTCTATTTTCACACACAGTTTTGTCGATTTTTATACAAAGTTACCCAGTGAGAAATGCAATGCTTAATCGACGTCAGAATTCGATATTACGTCGATTTTGGCGACAAAATCCGGTCGATTCAATGTCAATTCGGCGTGCGCCTGGTCTATTTCTCACTGGGATACGTGTAAACTTGAGCAAACATAAGCTTATGTACAAATTTTGCACGCAAACGCGTATGAGTTTGTCCATGATTATGTGCAAATGTTTGTACATTAGCTTTGTGTTTGCTCAAATTTCTACATACGGATTTACTGTGTAAAGGGTAAGACCAGCGACGTACCTATGTGAGAGACAATGTTGGCCACTGCGCGCGGGCTCTCGAACACGCACTTCTTGTAGCGCGGATCAAGCAGGGCACCAGCCGCAAAAGGTCTGAGCAACTCGACTCCCGTGAACCTTTTCTCGATTTCAGCAAGCAGCTTTTGCTGGAAATTGAAGCCAAGTGGAGTGGGTGGAAGAAAATTGCGAGTGCGCTGAAAATGAAAAAAAAAAAAAAAGTGAAGTATTACAAGAAACCAGCATAGAGTACAAACGCGTGTTTACAGGAAACTCACCTCTTTCAGAGCGTACACCAACGGAATACAGCAACTGATAGTGGCGAACTTAGCCTTGCTGACCTCTCTGGTTGCCTCTTCGAGGGGTTTGAGCAAATCACGTATGTCAGTAAGAGCGTCAAGCTCTTCGCCCGTCATAATTGGAGGAGGCTTACTTTTTGTGCTCTTATCCCTTTGACACTTCAGGATGACACGATTTACAAACTCGCTGAGCTCCAAATATCTGACAAGCATATAGTAAGTGGAGTTCCAGCGAGTTCTGACTTCTTGGATAAGCAGCAATGCCTGGACGCGAGTCTTCCCTGCTTCAATCTGCAGCTGTATCAGCTCCTCCTTGGCCACCTCGGACTGGCGAGTAAAGCGCACTGTGCGCTTGACTTTGAGCAGCAATACCCGGACGGAACCAGGATCACCATCGCCTGTCTCCTCAGGATCGTCCAGGAAATCTACAGCATCATCCTCGTCGTCTGGAATGTCAGGGAGTGCCTGTTGCAGCTGCTGCGGTCCTTCTACTTCAGACAACCTCGGAGACTCCTGGAGACCGATCACAGCTTGGCCGATGTTGTTCAGTTTGTGGGCGAAACAATCTACATGCTTGTCAACACGGAACATTGAACGAACGGCCGCTTTTATGTTGGCTCCTCCGTCGATAGTAACTCCTTTCACCTTAGATTCTTCAATATTCCAATCTTCACAGACTTTCTTCAGCACTTGCTCTAAATTCTCTTTCGTCTTACGCTCCGACATAGGCCTGCATGTTAACTCGACGGTAAGCAGCTTCTTGCCTGTAACAGTCAATTTACAAACATTAATATAAAATCTCTCAGGGCCACAGGGAATTCCACTTAAGTCCGAAATCGAAGCGTAAACAGGAAGGAGTAGGAAAAATGTGTGCAAAACTTCCGTCCCCTCCAGTGCCGAGGGCAAGGAGCAAACACAGCCAAGACGTTTTCAACCCCTCCGCAGTCAAGAGACCGGACGTTTTGCTCACGTTTTTCCCCTTTAACCTGCTACTTGACAAATGAAGACGCCCCTTATCTTACCTTCACGCCAAGTTGCTGTTACACCAACGTAGCCTTGCATTGTGCTGAAATGCGTGTAGATGTCGATTGTCAACCCCAGCGAGTCCGCAGCAGCAATTTTCTTCCCAACAAAGTCCCTCAAGTCAGTGTGTAACTGGATCATCCGCTTCGTCGTCGTCTGCTCACAGGGTACTTTGTACAGCGGCTGTACCTTGCTGAGAAAATGCCTAAAGGCCTCGTGCTCTGGCGTCGACAGTGGCAGATTCATCTTACACATCATGTATATGAGAGCACGCGTGACTTCCTGTTCCCTCGAGCCACCAGCTAAAGAAGCAATCGATAAACCAAGTTTTTGACATAAAAAGTACACTGGAAAACTTCGAACATAAACGGCACGCTTGTTTGAACGTTGTCACATTGGCAAGGACCTTTAAATGAAACTTACCCGAGAAAGACACCGCGTTGCTAATGCACTTGTCAATAGGGCCTTCACTACTGAGACTTCGCCTAACGTTGCTCGAGGTGGAGGGCGATTGATTAGCGACAGCGGCATTCGGCTCCTGCAACGATAACAGTGTTAGGATACTTCAGAGGACGCTGAAGCTTAACGAAAGAAAATGTCAGGAACGGGAAAACATCCAACGAGGGAATGGATGTTTTCCGGTTCCTGACATTTTCTGTGAAAAAAGCTAACTTAACTGATGCCTCACACCCATAACAGCGTGAGGTGCTATCACTGTGAAAAGTTTTGGCTACGTCGATACCCCACGGCCATGAGACAGCCCGTGCACTTGGCACCAAAAACGGCCCTCTTGCATGGGGTACCGCCGGGTCAAAACTTTTCAGACTGGTAGAACTTGGCATGTACTGAATTACACATACGTCTGTACAAAAGAGTAGAAGAGCATGCGAAATTTTCAACAAAACTTCTGTATGCACTGCAAAATCCTTACGCAGAATTCGTAGGCATTGTAAGGTACGAAGAATTAGCTTTGCAAAGTACACTGTCACCGAATTATTCGAATTAAAAAGAAACATTCTTTGTAAGGATTTTAGTGTGTGCACAAACACGTTCACCATCATTCAGCATGTAACGTATTCCGTCGAATTCCAGCGAGAACTGCAACGTCAACCTTTGTTTCTTTACGACCTAACCTGATCTTATCTCCGTCAAGATTACGCTAAGTTTGAGTACTTGGCCTAACCTATTAACCGAATAGCGAAGATCGAGAATTATGACGATTTGTGACTTACCTCGACGTCATCCACGTTTTCCTCCTCGGCTACTTCGGCGGCAGCATCTGATGTCTTCTTGGTCCGAGCAGGGTTCTTGTTCAAGAAGATTCCATGAGCCTTCTCAAGATGATAAAACAGAGTGGTGTTGGCTGTGTTCTTGCCGAACGATTTCTTGCACTTATTGCACTGAGGCTTTCCCCCGTCCTTTTTAACAAAATACGTCCACACGGCTGAGGGCGCCATGTTGACAACAGGTTCATACGAGTTCTCTTCGCGCGCGTCCGTGTCTACCCCCACTACACTCCTGCAGTCGCGCAGAGGACGAACCACTGCCGTGTGCGCTCGCCGCTCTGCTGCTGCTCGGCAGAGAGTCTCAGTCACACTTCGACCAGCGTTGTGTGCGCGCTCACAGCACGGCAGCCCTTGAGCCGCTACATATTTACGACGCGGTATTTTCTCCATTTAATTCGTACTTAAATTTATCGGTTAACCGATGGAATTGATCGATTAAATCAATTAACCGACAATCCCTAGCCGACTAAAATTAGTCGATCAATTCCAACAGTTAGTCGATTAATCGGTTAATCGTTGACCGAACCGTCCAACACTAAGTTGAATAACTACAACTACTTTTAAAACTACTTAAACCACTATCTTAACTACTCCGCTAACTACAGAGAACGCAGGCTACAGTTCTAAAAGAATAGAGATAACGATCTACTGCAAAAGCCGATAACGCTAAAAGTGAGGTTAGGTGAGGTTATGTGAAGGCTCAGACCACGTAGGGTTAGAGCACGACTCAGCCTCCCGTTCCTCCGTAAAACTAAAGGCACGCTCGTCTCGCGATTACTCTGTGGCTACGGCCTTGGCTCGTCCCTTCCTCCCTTCCAGTTAAACCGCTGCCACCAGTGTTACGTAGAGGAGGCGGAATAAGAGTCGCAGTGTAGGGTTGAAGCCAATGTATTGACCGTAAGGAGTCGCTACACGAAGTGGCGCCGCTTGGAGAGTGGCGCCTGCATTTATAGGACGAAGAGAGGAAGTAAGGAAGAATAAGAAATGGTGGGGGTACTAGTGTGGGAGGTACTCGAGAGATGTCAGTAGCGGATAAATAGATGACTATCGGGTATCAACAAAGGAACGGGTTATGTTGCCCATAGACTGATCAGTTTATGTTTTATCTTTTAATCAAGGCTGCTCTATGTAACAGTGTATATATATATATATATATATATATATATATATATATATATATATATATATATATATATACACAAATATATACAAATATGTGTGGCACACTTCCCTATCAAAGCAATTCTCAGTCTGGAATCAATACCATAACCTTTGGCCTTTCTTCTCCCCATGGCAGACATCCATTTCAAGTTATCACCGTATACTTCAGTAAGAATTTCAGTAGTATAGGAGTCCCAGCTTCCATCCTGAGACCCAAATTCAATAGCTGCCTTCATAAAGGGTACTACATGAAAACTAGGAGGGAGCTCCACCTATACAGCAAGTGAAAAAAATATCAAGAAAAGGTGAGCCTGAACAATATTAAACAAAACCATAGAGCAGGAAAAAAATCAAGTTATATGGGAAAACATACCTTCTGATCATCCCTTGCAATATAATGATCCGGAAGCTGGAATCAAAAAAGTATAAGGTACAAGTGACAATTGTAAAGAAAAAGCTATTCTGTCCGTTCTGTAGAATCTGTGACAAAATATGAGATTTGCGGCGATTACTTTGCTTACCACAAGATCTTCAGGATTCAGTCTTGTTGCTGAACTTAACTTCGCATGTCGACGTGTCCTCTGTTTGGGTGTTTCTAGGAAGTGGACTAAAGGTTCTCGAAAAGCAACATCAGGATGACTTTTAACTGTTGCTACGACTCCAAAAATCTCACATCAGCCATGGTGCCTGCATGAGACGTAGTGATTACTGGCTGGAAATTTATATCATAGAAAACTTAAACACAGCAGATCTAATGACACAAACATACCATGAAGGGACAGGTCCGGTTCAATTGCAGTCATGACTGAATCGTAGGACAGAAACTGGGGGCTGGTGCTAGTCGATGCTTAGGCAGAGGCAGAGGAGGCAGGAGTATCTAAAAAGTTACTGACCGGCGATTCGCATCCCTCGTGCATTAAGAACAAACAAAAAAAGAAATAACTATACACTCTGAAAACTTTGTTTCAGGAAACATGCATTAGGTAAATAGGAGTTCAGAGGCATTATTACCTCAAATAAATCGTTGTCCTGAGATGTGAAAACTGGGTGAGCATCACCTACTGAGACAGCTAAGCCACCACTGGCTGACTTCTTGGCCACATTATCTGCTCTTTTGGCTTTATCTGCAGTGGCCTTGGTGGCAAGGACATCATCAGAGAAGGCCCTCTCCGTTTCAGGAATCATTTCCCCCGTGATTGCATCGACATCAATATTCCACAGTTTGTCAGCATCTCCTGCGGACAATTCAGTCAGTAATTAGCAAATACTGCAGCTAATGCAGCCACCTGAGAAGGGAGTAGGCCTGCACTTAAATGCACTTTTCTCACGCCATGTGGAAAGCCATGAGTTTAACACTCACAAAATAACACGAAAGTATGGTTAGTGGCAATAAAATGGATTCATTTATTTTTATTCTTAAGGAATAGTACTTACTGCCACATGCGACGATGTTGCATTTCAGAGTTCTCTTCTTTTCCTTTTCCACGCCATTACCATCCACTACCACATCAGTCCACGGTAGCATCGTCACAGTCCCTACTTTTCGTTTGGCTTTCGGGATCTTGGCCGTTTCACACACCCATTTCTCGCCTTTTTCGCCCTTTTTCACACCGAACCAAAACGAGCCAAAGCATCGCTTTGCCAGCCATAATTTACTCCAATTTACAATTACTCAGTCACTCCGAAACAATAACAGAAACGTGGTGACAGCAACAGGACGAACACAAGGAAGAGAAAACTACACCGGAAACGAGAAGAACGCGAGAACTCTCCGCGTACCAACATCAACGATGTCTGCAACCATTAACAATAACACTTAAACGCAAAATCGTAAAGTGTTTCTTACTTTGAATTGCACTTGTGAAAAAAAAAAAAACAATAAAATAGGCGAACTGCGAGTGCAATGTGCGCTTTCCCTTCTCAGCAAAAGGTAGCGAGGGCATCGGAGTAGGTTGGCACTGTTCTGGTCAGACACTGGTCACTTTGTTCACACCTGACCTGGGCTTTTCCAGGCAACACTCCTTCATGAATAGGCCCATCTTCGATTCAGAATGTAAACCCTCTCCAGTCCGAGCTGTGATCTAGGCTTCACAAAAATAGGTGGAATTGTTATAGAAAAAGTCGAAAGGTTCCGTCGTTTTTGTCCCTAACTGTTGCAAAATTGGTTATAGGAGAATCCAGGGACCTAGCAGTCCTCGACATGCCCAAATCGTACTTGCCAGCGTCCGCCCGGTCAGCTTCGTCGCGTTACCGTTTACTGAGACATGTAAGACAATGAGCAAACGAAGAAATTGCAAACCCAGAAAATCAAAGGTACTGTATCTTGTACACCTCACAGTCCTTTCCTTCACGTCGTTGTGTTGTTTCTGAATGGCGTCTGTAAATAACGTGGAGGTTATGTTGCCCCAGAAACGAAGCTGCACCAGAGCCAGTTGGCAAACAGCAAAATGGTAATGATGGACCAATCATTGCAGCGAGACAATTTGATGACAACTCGGTCAGCTTAAACGTGTCGGTCTATAGGTAAAGTCCGTCCTCCGCACGCCCGGGAACGAAGACCGCCACATGCCCATAGAGCCCAGACTGGGACCTAAGAGCCCCGGCTGGGGCACAGCCGAAGTCCGGCGGGTCTGCCTATCCTCCAGGGGCAATGTCGACAAACGCCCTTCTATAATGTCCCCATGGCCCCGGGCGGGGACCCGCATCGTGGGTTGCTTACACCACAAGGGCTTGTGCATCGGGCAAGAGGCTTAAGCTGCGACCAAGCGAGTAGTCGTGGAAACAGCGTACATCACTGCATTGCACACTGATCGAGCATTCACGTGGTGTTGGGCCTGTGTTAGGCGAGGTGACAAAATTGTTCCCGTTCGAAATTTGGACTTTTTGTGCCATTTTCTGGCGGTTCGGTGGTCTGACTACAGGCTCTGAGAGTGGCGACGGTTTAAATTATCGGCAACAATTTTGTCACCTACCCCTGAAGTTTGGAAACGGCTTGGTCAGCAAGGCTTTCTTCGCTCAAAGTGGCATATTCAGGCGAGGTGACAAAATTGTTCCCGTTCGAAATTTGGACTTTTTGTACCATTTTCTGGCGGGTCGGTGGTCTGACTACAGGCTCTGAGAGTGGCGACGGTTTAAATTGTCGGCAACAATTTTGTCACCTACCCCTGAAGTTTGGAAAAAAAACGTGGAGACTGGAGGCTTGTTGAGGCGAGGTGACAAAATTGTTCCCGTTCGAAATTTGGACTTTTTGCACCATTTTCTGGCGGTTTGGTGGTATGCCTGCAGGCTCTGAGTGGCAACGGATTGAATTATCGGCAACAATTTTGTCACCTACCCCTGAAGTTTGGAAACGGCTTAGTCACCTTGGCTTCTTTCGCTCTAAGTGGCATATTCAAGCGAGGTGACAAAATTGTTCCCGTTCGAAATATGGACTTTTTATACCATTTTTGGGCGGTTCAATAGTCTGACTACAGGCTCTGAAAGTGGCGATGGTTTAAATTGTCGGCAACAATTTTGTGACCTACCCCTGAAGTTTGAAAACGGCTTGGTCAGCAAGGCTTTTTTCGCCTGAATATGCCTCTAGTCTCCAAGTTTTTTCCAAACTTCAGGTGTAGGTGACAAAATTGTTGCCGATAATTTATACCGTCGCCACTCTCAGAGCCTGCAGTAATACCACCAAACCGACAGAAAATGGTACAAAAAGTCTAAATTTCGAACAGGAACAATTTTGTCACCTCGCCTCTATATGCCTCAAGTCTCCAAATTATTTTTTCAAATTTCAGGGGTAGCTGACAAAATTGTTGCCGATAATTTAAACCGTCGCCACTCTCAGAGCCTGCAGTCATAAAAGAAGCGTTAGAGGTTCAAGTACAAGAACAAACGTAATATTTAAGTGTAATTTCAATTATTGAACGCAAGTAGTCTGTAGAGACGACGTGACGAACGGCGTGTTTGTGGGGGAGGTGGAGTAGGCGAGTAACGGATGGAAATAAAATCATTTAACCTTGCATAAATGAAAAACGTCTCCACCCCGTCATTCCGGTCACGAGAATTCTATGGCATGCCCCCTTAGATAATGAATCGCTTACCTGTCTTTTTCACATGCACTTTCGACCCCAGGTGCTGCTGCAGGTGCCGGTGGGTAAAACAGGGCCCTCTTGGGCAGGGACTGGAACGGGAGGGCAAACTGCTTAAAGGTGCAGTATTTAAAATTTGATCATGGGAACCGACCCCTGCTAATTTAATCCTAGGATCCCAGTTACATTTTCAAAATCGACCCCAGGTGCTGCTGCAGGTGCCAGTGGTCAAAATCAGGTCCTTCTTGGGCAGGAACTGGCACGGGAGGACAAACTGCCTAAAGGTGCAGTATTTCAAACTTGCAACAGGAACCGACCCCTACTAATATAATCCTAGGACCCCATTTACATTTTAAAAATGGACCCCAGGTGTTACTGCTGGTGGCAGTAGTCAAAACAGGGCATATCAGGCTATTTTCAGACGACCGCAGTCGCTTTACTCGCCCTGAAGGTATTCCCTTCTCGATAAGGCATCTATGTGGTTTTCGTAACCTTCCCCAACCATTCACTTAGACATGCGCACCAGTAATAAACCAGAACGCAGTGTTTAGGGGCAATTGGAGTGGATTATGTGGAAAAGTACAACGCATTTAGTGACTGTGGTGAAAATCGAGGGGTTCTCGCTCGGGATTTTCGTGTACAGGGTATTACATAATACGGGTATTACGCGGTATTACACTGGTATTAAATATGTATTGCACATATATTTGACCGTTTTAGAGCATATTTTGTTATTTCTCGGTATTACATTACGCGTAATACCTTGATCAGGTGTACAGGGTATTACGCAAATGAAAACCCCCTCGGTGAAAATGACCCCTTCAGACAAAGAAGGTAAAAGGCCTTGTAACTCCCACAAAAATTGAGCTAGGAAGCTGATATTTTGAGGGATTGCAGTTTAGGACGTTTCAGGAAAAGTCGAACATCGTCGTGTCCGAGGTTTTGAAAAGAAGTATGAAAAATTTGTCTTGAAAACGAAAAAGGGTCAAAATGACCCCTTCCGTCTTTCTAGTGTTGATATTTAATTATATACGATTCGTATATGTTCCCATATACATCTCTTTTTACCCGGGGAAGGCGGCGGCCCGCTGCTGTTACAAGAAGGCTGTGACAGTTAACTCGATTCCAAATCAAGTGGAAGCGAAAGTTTCGTTGTTACTTCTTTGCATCGTATGTATGTCGTCCACTGCTAATTTTTTCTCCCATAATGCTTGCCTACAGGAACGCGCGGACGTTCGCGTTCTACTCGTGGAGGCAAGCGAACTTCACCGCCTCGAAGGCTGTCGAAGGCGAAACAGGAAGGCAAAACTGTAGAGCCCGAGATGTGTAAAAGCAATGACGGATGTGTTCTCGAGCAGTGCTCTCACGCAAAACTATTTTTTGAAACTCTGCATGAAATGTGCCGTGTTTACCTAGGGCAGGGCCCTCCGTATGTCGAGCGAGAAAGACAAAACTAGTGCCAAAAAGTACTGTTAAATGTTGCTTGTAAATATGTTAAAACAAAAACAAAAAATCCAATGAATAAAAGTATGATACTGTGAAAATGTTTGAAAATGACTGATTTGAATGAATTCTTATGCCCCCATAACATCAGGGTAAAAGGAAGAAGGGAGGGAGGGGAGAGACGAGGAAAAAAAAATACATTTGGAATCGCAAATTTATTGCAACGCACAACAAATCAAGTCAATCATCGCTTCATGAGCATTGCCACGTTAAAGGCCCGTCCGCGTCGCCCCTTATAAACAAGACAAAGTGGCACACCTTTTTAAATCAGCGCATTCAAATTCGCGAGTTCACAGTATCAGCTTGCTGTGTCGCGAAGGGAGGATGATGTCCCACTCTTCATCGGGTGCATACTGCACGGTGCACTTCACCTTGGAGCCATAGGTTGTCTCGATGCGTGATAAGGCTCGCACTGCATACGGGATGCCGGCATCTAGTGCCGAGGTGCTGTGGAAATCGTTCGCCGTAACGTTAAGGTTGTTAAAAGCGGCCACTGCCTGCGACTCAACGTCGAATCCTGACGTAGCAGTAGTAGTAGTAGTAATCTGAAATATATATATTATATATATATATAGTATTAAGAACTTCCTTTAGAATATGTCGCGTAATGGGGATGCGAAAAAATAATAAAAAAAGAGAAAAAGAGAAGGAAAGAGGAGAAGGGGTCGACGGGGTGCGTGCGTGCGTGCGCGCGCACGCACGTCTTGCGGTGGCGGTGGCGAACTCCGGTATACACGTGAGTGTCACAACTTTTAGAAATAGTATAAAAACCGATGTAGCTTTAAATTTTATTGCCAGTCTCTCCGCGGTTGGCATCATGTTCAAGCTGAAGGCATCGCTCACCGCTTGTGTCGCAGCGCCACCAGGTAGTGGGAAAAGCACGTTTGTCTTAAAATTGCTTCAGCATTTGCCAGAAATGATTGATGGAAGGATTGATCATGTCGTTTGGTGCTTTGGTGAGCAAGGCGGAGTTCCAGCGGAAGTAATGCAAAATTCTAACATAAAAAAAATCCGTGGTGTTCCCTCAGAAGACAGCGGGTTACTGCTAGCGCACTCTCTTATCGTATAAGATGACTTGATGGTGGAGGCGTCAAATCAGGAAGTGTGTGATCTTTACACTCGCGGATCTCGCCACAGAAACATATCCGTGATTCTGATCTCCCAAAATGTGTTTAATCAATCACGATTCTCGAGAAATATAAGTCTGGCGACGCGTTACTTTGTCCTTTTGAAAAATGTTCGAGACCGTCCCGTGAAAAATCAAAAATATATGTGACATACATTAAACCTATACATTACATAGTGACGCCATATATGGCAGGTTTTTGCTATGTATGTGCCGTATATGTACGTCTAATAAGCCTTATTGATTCCATACACACAATATTTATTTCACTCATTGCAGCCATATATGTTTAATCCTTACATATATGTCGGAAACCTCATCGATATACAATTTACCACTTCTCGCATGTTTTTGGCAAAAACGGAGTATGGTGAAGCCAAATTGTGCCATATATGGATTGGTGTTCTGCATATTCGTCGAATATGGAACGATTTTCACTTTATGTAAATGCTGCCTGCGATAGGTGCAGCGTGTATGTTATGGACTCGTGACATATATGGGACAATTTCAGCTCATATAGGTGCTTCCTGGAATCGCTGTGATAGTGGACATGGGCTTTGTGCCATATATGGAGGAGATTATTTTCTGTATAGGTGCTTGCTACATTCACAGTGGCGTGCGTGTTATGGATTCGTGACATATATGGGGCAATTTCACTCTCACAAATGTGTTTCCTGGAATTGCTTTGCATTTGAGCTGTGCTCATGCCATATATGGGATAAACTATTTACATAATTTGCTGCCTGTGATTCCTGAAACGGTATGTGTTGTTATGCACTCGTGCACTACATGGATCGCCGTCCCTTACCAGCACCGCGGGGGTGGGCTGCTACCGTCGGGTGCGAGGTGTTCAGCGACACCCAGCGCCTGCGCGAGCCAGGGTAGGCCAGCCCGCACCACCCGCGTGTGCAGAAGGAAGGATCGCCTACCTACCAAGGCGCTATGCGAGCTAAGTGGACGTACTTTAGGACAGGAGGCTCGCGGCCATAAAGTTGCTCGCGGCCCGGTGGAGAATGTCTTCGGTTTCCATCAAAGGGGCAAGCGCCTTGCAGGTAGGCAACCACAACGCCACTCGTGACTTGCGGGCAGGCCTACCCCACGATTGGCAGGCGCCGTGCTTATGAGACGGCAGGGCAAGGATTTACGCCACTAAATAAATGAAATTTTTAAATAAATGAAAAGTTTGAATGCTGAAATTTCAGACTACACGGTCGGTAAATTGACTGCAGCACTTGCATATTGTATGTTCTACAATACATTTGTAACAGTGTACGTATCTTTAATTCGTGTCTAATGCGGTCCAGGAATTAAAGTAAGCAAACAACAATAAGTCTCTAGTAGCAGTATCAGCATTTATTGCGCAGAAAAATTTATGACAATGTGGTTACAGCCATAACATACATTTTTTCTAAAACTGCTCCACATTAAATGTTAAATAAAATAAAGATAACTATCGGCAGTAGAAACAACCTTATTCAAATCACAAATTAACTTCATAAAAGTTTGGTCTGATACACAAGTATGCACCTACTTTTATTACTTTTTCAGAAATAGTTTGAACAGGAATAATTACAAGATTGTCAATAAGTTGAACAGGTATTAAGTGCTGCAATTTATACCTGCTCTCATCATGAACAAATAAATCTACATGCAAAACTTGATATTTCTGTACAACACACAAAATATCTGCTCGAGTGCGGATAAAATAGTTAATCTGTCCAAACTCTTGCTGTTCTCCGTTCTCAAACCTAATGTGACAATTGGAACGCTTCTTGTTTTCATCATAGCTTACACAGGTAAATATTTCTTTGCCAACTTTAGCTCTCAGATGAACAGATAAGTACTCATTAACATTTGCCTCCTGCAATGCTACCCTTGTTGCATCACATAAAATAATATTCACAGCCTTTCCCAGTACTTCATTTTTACAAGAAATAGACCCACTAGAATGAGTATTTTCTACAAAATTCTGTAAGACTTGAACACCTTGGGCTATTTTAATATTATTGATCAGCTCTTGAGCCTGGTGTTTTGTGCCATGAATAAGGCTACCTAGGACTCCATTGTAATTCTCAAAAATGAATGTTGATGTGGACCAGCACAAGCCCCACCTATCCACCAACAGACAAAGGTGAAGAAGCTGGTGGATTTTGTATGTGTACTTGTTCATTCCATACAAAGTACCAAAATCTCTAACAAACAACCGTAAGACAACATTAGCTCTCTCTAATTCAGCCTTTGATATCTTATTCTTAAGAACACAGTACATAGCACCTACTAGTAACGTCCAGTGCTGGAGATATTTTTGGGGCAAATACAACTTTAAAGCAGGCAAAGAATAATGTAACAGCCAAGATAGCAGCTCACTTGCTTTCCAGTAATCAACAGAAGACAAGCGTCGAGGTACTCTGTTAATGAAATGGGTAACTTTGATTGATGTGAGAAAGGCATCAATATCTTTCACTTTGTCTCCAATGTACCATGGGCCTTTAACAGAGATCAAAAGGTTTAGAATGCTTCTAACAACACCACTCAGAACAATGTGCATGTACTCAAAAGTAACACAATTAGCTCGATCAAACAATGGAAGTTCTGACACTACTGCTCTGCAAATTACACCTTTAACAGATGCACCCCTCTGCTCAGCAACTAAGCCTTGTTCCTCCATACGAAGCCCAGTGCGCAGAACAGCACCATTTTCTTGGAAAGTAAACACTCTTTTCCTTCTTTTCTTTAAGGCAATCTCAATAGCTGTTAAGGCTAGCCGTACAGTCTTTTGCTCACAGACATTGCAGCCGTACCTATGGCTGAAATAATGTACATCTAAGGCAATAGCTTTAGCAGGAGCATCAGCACTTAAAGCAGGAGCAACTATATTTGACTTCGTATGAATTTCGGTCTGTGGGTGAACCCACTCCACTCCCCCCGCCTCATAAACAGCCTTAAGGTGGTCTACAAAAGGTTTCAGGAATAGCTTAGCAGTCGGTTTCACAGAGTCACACCATGCACCTGCTACCACCATGAAAGAAGTGCGAAGATGAGGTGGAACTTCACAGATAACAGCTAATATAGGCCAAAGCTCCATGTCAGAACTCTTAGACATTCTAACACCATCTGTATTCCAGAGAAGCACAATATCATACCTTCCTGTTAGTTTACTTCTAATTTTTTTGTATTCTGACCCACTTGTAATGTCTGATATAAAGTTCTCATCACAATCTTGTTCACTTTTAAATGAATCTATAATACCATGTAACTTACGATGTTCAAACATGTGTTTAATTTGCTGAGCAACTGGAAATTCATAAAATGTACTAGAATCACACCCTTTACATGCTGGACATTGTTCACTCTTAAAATTTTTTTTCACAAGACACTTAGAACAGTAGAAATGTTTCTTTTCATTAATTGGCGACGATAAACTCTTTGTAAACTCAATTAATGAATGCAAACTCTTTGGCAAAGTATTGTCATTTGGTAACAGAGCTTTAACAGTCTTTAAAGTGCTACCTAAACTCTTTTTAGACCACTTTTCCCTTACATAAAGCTTCATTAGATGTAATACAGCTTCATGCTTTGTTACCGTGGCTCCACTGAACAATGAACACTTGTCACTAGCGTCACTTTTGTCACTGGCACTAGAATCACTTTCACTGCCACTGGAGGAACTTTCTTCGGCACTGGACTCCGAAACTTGTTCATTGTCTGTCTTGTCACTATCACATACGTAACTGCTACCCCTACTACAGCTACTAGCACTACTAGATGACATGTTTGCGGCAAACAAAACATCATTATGTTCTTCTTCATCTTCCTGAACTGGTAGACTTGCTTGAGTGTTATCTTCATAAGATATGTTGTGAGGGTCACATAAATTTGAATCAGCATTGGAACGGTCACTTTCATGATCGCTGATTTGATGACCACTCTCCTCCACCATGCACTGCCGTTTCAATATAGTAGTTCTTGAAATCTGTACAGAAATATTAACATGGACCGGTAAAACACATGAAAATTGGTACTTGTGAAATAACCTACTAAAATAAGTGTCAGAGATTTGAAGCAGGTACATCACAATAGAAACACCACTAACCTCATCTCTTCGACGAGCTTTTCTAAGTCGTTTCCTTCTGACATAAGGTGAGGATGGCGGAGAAATCTGAGCATCCGAATCTTCGTCTGAGTCAGTTGCACTTGAGTTAACATCATTGGAAGTTGACAAAGACAGCCGTGAGCTTTGCGATGTCCTTGGAGATGTTCTTGGAGACGTCGGTGGGGAGACCATAGCCTTATTATTCAAATCAATAAGAGAAAATAAATTAAATATTTGAAGACGTTAGGTGCATGAAGTAAAGGCACTTTCAGATCAAAGGAGTCTCCAAGTTACTTTTCTGTAGGTTACGACGTGCTTGCCGCTTCAAAATATTCTTCTGACGTCTGCTGAGGAAAACATAAACATAAAAACAAAAGCAAGAACACAACTGCCAACTCTGTCAACGTGTCACGCGATTCGTTACAAAAAATCGCTCCCGACGTACCATCCAGCCGCAATAATTAACGTATACACCATAAATATTACTGTTTCTGTCCCATGATTGTCCTTAGTTTGTGAAAAAGTTTTAGGAAGATTTTCAATTATGTTTGCTCAAGCTGGTCAAACTGACTATGGCGGCACGGCAGTGTAAGGATCTGCGAGAAGGCGGTGCGTGAGAGGAAGTAGGCGGAAATGCTCTCGATCCCTACGCCCAACGCCCATTTCCTGTTCTTCAGTTCGGTTGCCGGCTCCCGTCGTTTTGCTTTCGTGATTGAATCCTCGTTAATCTGTGAGTTTCATCATGAAATCTAGCAAGAAGGAGAAAAAGAAAGTTGCGGCGACGAAGAGGAAGAGCGATGTCCCAAATATTACGTTTGTCATTGATTGTCCACTTGACAATTCGCTTAGCATCATAGATGGCCTACATGTGCTTTACAATGAGTCAAACGTGCAGGTGGATGAATTAGTTGTTTTCTTTTGCAACGGCAACCGTTACGAGGGCATAGTCAAAGGATTTAGCGGTAAGTTTTTCTCGCATTGCTCAGTGGATGGTTAACTCTTTCTGTAATGTATGTGGCGCTCACTCGTCTCACTCATACTTAACCTTATTTCGGCCGCGAAGCTTTTGCAACTTTATTGAGTCAAAACTTTCGTAAGCGATAAATATTTCACTTGTATTCTCAGACAACGCCTAGTCCTTGCTATTTGTTGCTAGTAAGGTTAGACGTTATGGTTACTGCTGCCGAGTGGTAGTGTTGCCTTAAGTTTGATGGTTGCTATGTTTGGAGGGAAGGCCTAATGTTGCTGTCTTCATTTTTCAGCTGACTACAATGAAATGGCTGAACTTCATCAACAACTCTTAAAGAAATCTAAAGAATCTGGGAGGCCCAAAAGGGACAGCTCATTTGACATCAGTAAACCAAGGAAGGCAGCCGTCAAGAGTGGTCTGAAGAGTAAAGCTGATGAAGGGAAGGTCAGCGATAATGTCAATAGTGGTCGAGTGGCAAAAGAACCTGCTGAACCAGCACGGATAAAATCAAAGGCACGTTTGTACATGAATGAATGTTTTTGCATGGAATCTAGGCTTATTGTGTTCTTCCATATCACTGAGTTCTCTGTGTGTTGTGGTTTAGAATGATGAAGGCAGTAGTTCCAAGATAGCCAAGAAAACTTCAGAGCCCACTGCCAAGAAGCAGAAAACCTCTTCTAAGCAAAGTAGTGTTGCAACAGCCTCTGCAAAAAATATCAATGTATGTCACCGGTTCATGTATTTTTCATGGGTTAACAGATGTGATCATTTCACTGAACTTAAACTCGTATCTGTCTGTTCTGGTTTAGGATAAGGAAGTAGCTAGTTCCAAGTCGGTGACGTCTTCTAACCAAAATTTAGTTCCACAAGTCCACTCAAAGAAGACTAAGGTATGTGAAGGGTTTATGTATTTTTCATTGGTGCCAAGCTTAAGTTTTATTTCTCTATTCTATTGAGCTTATACTTGCGTATCTGTTTTTGTTTAGAATGAGAAGAAAACTAAAGTATCCCAGACTTGGAAGGAAGCTAAACAAAGCAATGATGAAGTGCCTGCTAAAAAACTGAAGGTATTTCAATAGGATTCATGCACTGGCGTGGTCATTGGTTATCAGTTTGTCTTCCTGGTCTGTTAATATTGTATTTACATTTGCTTACAGAGTTCAGATCAGTCTCAAAAACCTTGCAAAGAAGCATTTTCCATAGAAGATAGCTCAGACTGCTCTGATCTTGATGAATCAGAAATTGCTCTGCTAAAAAAGGTAAGTATTGTATTGTCATTGTTCCCTTCCAGAAGTTTGTTGATACTACTGTTAAAGTATTTTCTCTTATCTCTAGATACAGCTTAAAAGCAGGAAGAAAGATTTAAGAAGTATTCTTAATCTGAAACCACAGAAAGCAATAAAGGATAGAAAGCCAAGTAGGTTTTATCTTCAGGCTCTTGTCTGAAAGTCTAATTCATATTTCTATGTTTAGCAATGAATCATGACTTCCCCACACACATTATTTGGTTGACTTTTATTTCAGAAAGTGTTGCCTCTGCAGAGGCCAAGGCAAAACCCATAAGTAGACCACGCAAAACCTTTGAGAAAAAGGCATTTACTGGGGATATGTTTCTCTTCAAAAAAGAAGACCAAGGTGTAAGTAGCATATGCTTGGGCCAATGTACTTATTGTCACATGCTTAAATCATGTAATCCTTTTCTATCCTTTCTTTGGGCAGGTGATTGAACTGAAGGAGGGAAGTGGCATATACTTGCGGGAATCTGATTTACTAAAAGCCAAAGGAGAGGCTAGAACTGCCACAAGTTATGCTCGAAAACTTCTCCCACTGGTCTTCACAAAAGCAGCGATGTTGGAATGCTCTTTAAGCGGCAATCCGGGATATGCCAAAGGTAGAGCAGGGGCTGATAACAGGCCAGCACTTGATCAAGTGGCTATCAGTGGTATTGTTGGTAAGTTATTTTTTTAGAATTGTTCCTATGACTTGAAGTGTTTGTTGACTTCTTCAGAGTTCTGCATTTCACTAATTGAGTACATTCAACACAAATTTCTTTTAGTGTCAGTCTAAATTATTTGAAGGATTTAATTTTGTTGTAGGCATGTGTTTCATTTCTTTAAGATAACCACTCTCGCTTTAATAACTTTCTTTTCATGGGGCACAATTATGTTGTAATGAAGTCTTTTTTTAAAATTGTTGTCTTCTATTTTCAGCTCTGTCCAAAAAGCGTGCCCTGAAGAAGAAGTGGCCAGAACCATTAGAGTCTGCTATAAGGCACAGCATGAACTGTAGACTGAACGAAGAAAGGGCACAAGCACGTGCCATTGCAGAGTGGGAAACTAAACTTAATGAGGAAGGGAAGAATAGGAATCTGGAAAAAAATGTCGAAACAGAGAAGGAAGAAGATAAAGGCAAGGAAAAAAATAAAGGTGATGATAAGGAAGATAAGAGTGAAGCTGCAGAGACAGAGAGTGGAGAAGTTGCAGAGACAGAGCATGAAGAAGATGCAGAGACAGAGCATGAAGATGATGCAGAGACAGAGCATGAAGAAGATGCAGAGACAGAGCATGAAGATGATGCAGAGACAGAGCATGAAGAAGATGCAGAGACAGAGCATGGAAAAGATGTAGAGACAGAGCATGGAGAAGATGAAGAGTCAGATGATGATACCAATGAGTCAGATGATGATGATACTGAAATAGATGAATATCCAAGAAATAGCAGCTCTTCTTCCACCAGTGATTGTGATTTTGACTTACCTGATATTGCTTGATGGTTATTTGTTCATTCTTTTCACGTGATTTTAACTGTTTAAGTTCCTTTTTTTAGTTCTTGTGACGGTATTGTCTTTGACAAATGGTTAACTGTTCAATAAGTTACTTTTTTAATTCTTTTCACGTGTTGATAAATGGTTAACTGTTTAAGTTCCTTTTTTTAGTTCTTGTGACGGTATTGTCTTTGACAAATGGTTAACTGTTCAATAAGTTACTTTTTTAATTCTTTTCACGTGTTGATAAATGGTTAACTGTTTAAGTTCCTTTTTTTAGTTCTTGTGACGGTATTGTCTTTGACAAATGGTTAACTGTTCAAGTCACTTTTTCAATTCTTTTCACGTGGCTGTCTTACTGTATTTATTGTGTCTGGCTACTGTGGAGGATCTCCTTTTAGTTTCAGTATTAAAATAATTTTTAAGACCTCCATTTATCATGACTGACTTCTCCATACATTCGCCATACATTCTCTGTATAATCCATACATATTCAATTTTCATTTAATATACATACTTTGTACATTCACAGTACTTGCATCTATTAACTCGTTTCGTACTTGCCATATATGTACATTTGCTCGAGTTTTTGAAAACCATATATGTCTTGTATTGCATTCATATTCATTCCATACACAATTAATACTGGGTTTATACACTCGGCATTACATTCGACCTAAAATAAAAACACTGAAGCACATATATGCGACATGTATGTCAATTATATGGAAATTATATGGAGCATATATGCAAGTTAAATATAACTTATATATGGGCTCAGGGTATGTCCCGTATTCGGGGCATATAGTCTATTTTTTTCACGGGGTGCGCAATTGACGTACTTGGCTCGTCAGATCTAACCGGAGAACCCCCGCTCACTCTGTGCAGCGCTAAACGATGCATGGTCCACCCCTTTTTCCTACTTGTTAATTGATCTGGAGCCGACAACAGACGAGGGCTTGCGCTTCCGAACGAGTATATTTCCTTCGGATGCCCATACGATTACTTACGCGTCAGATAGTTCCATTCAAAAACTACATGGCACGGGAAAAACAGAGTCTTCTCTTTCTTCACAGATCTTCCAATGAGCGAGGAAGAAGAAGCACTAGTGGTTTCCTCATCGGAAAAGCTAGCAAGATGTAAACCATATCTTCAGGTATTAGCCAATACAAACTCATCTGTGCAGAAGGAAATTTTAAAAACTGGGGATAAAGATTTGATTTTGAGCATATGCAACCTCTGTTTAAATATAATTAATGGCAACATTCAACTAAGTGCTCAGTCGCTTGATCGCCTCCGTAAGTACAAGATTGTGTTGCGTAAGCTGGCGTATCCTACAGAAGCAAGAGGAGTAGTACGGAATCAGAGTGGGAGAGGGAAAAAGAAAGGGGGGAAGCAGATTCTTCAGAAGTTCGATGAAGGTGACTGGTAACGGAAAAAGAAGTATTTGGTGCAAAAGGGTAACGGGGCGTTTCTTTCAACGTTAATAACAAGTGCTCTAGGTGGTACCATTGGAAAAGCAGTCGGAAATATTGTGTCGCGCCGAGGCAATAGCACACACGGTAAATAATTTCAAAACAAAATAGCTCAATCGAGGGGTGCTACTTTGCATAAGATGCTAGTGATTTCACCAGAGCAATTACAAAGGCTGTAGGGGGACGCTATAAAAGAAATGAAACTACAGTTGCAATCTGAAATGAAGCAAACGATGGCCAAATCTGATTCAGTGGAAAGAAATGATGTGCAAGGAATGTACAGAGAGTGGGATGAATATCGCCCTTTGTTGGATAGATATCTAGAAGTAAAAAGACGGGAGAGAAAGGAAAATGTAACTATCCCTATTGTAGATTTTGGAGGGAGAAAAGAAAAGGCTGGAGGCGAATCAATGCACAGCAGTGTTGCACGCACACGAGTGAGTTCGCCCCTTCACACGCACCAACACACCCAGGCTGAGGATTTCTTAAACTTTGAGCGAGAGTCACAGCTTCAGAATTTGACAAAAATCGAGCAAAAGCCAAATCTTCAGAATTTGACGAAAGTTGAGCCGAAGTCCGATTCCAAGTTTGCCCAGGACCCCGCTGGGGCGTCCGCCTCTGGGAGAGCCCCCGCTGTTGCCCCCGCTGCGGGGGACGAGAACGACGACAGTTATGGCTTCCTCAATTTTCTTCGTAGAGGGAGCGGCTTTGCTGGAACCCAACAACACATGAGTGGTGTTCCGGTCCTACCACCCCGTCTTTCTCCAGAATTTAATTATGAGAGGGATTCTATTCCGATTTTGTCAAAATCTAAAGACGAACCTCAGAGCGGAGAATCAGAGCAGGAACAGAACCTCTCTCTTGAAGATATGTTAGATATAATCAACTCCCGCCTAGACCCCTGCGCCGCCGCGCCGCGCCGCCGCCGCCGCGGATTTTCAGCTGCCGCCGCCGCCGAGCCAAAATCCGCGGCGCGCTACGGCGCGCCGCCGCACCGCCGCCGTCGTTCGGGATGGCGGCGCGGTCGGCGCCCAGGCCTTTTTCTCGACTGCCGTCGACGAATTTTTCGTCGCAGCAAATTTTTCTTGTCCAAAAATTTATTGAGCAGCAACAAATTGTTCATGTTTTTCGGTTAGTAGTTGTGAGGATATATATTCTTTGGCAGCGATAAACGGACAGTATCTTTGATGATTTTACGTCAACCAATTTGGCAGTTTTCGCTAGTTTTCAGTGGAAAAACAAAGAAACGCCGCGCCGCGCCGCCGCCGCCGTCAATTTTCGGGCCTCGCCGCCGCCGAGGAAATTCTGACGGCGCGCCGCGGCGCGCCGCCGCCGCCGGCATTTTTTTACCACGCCGCCGCCGCCGTGAAAACGGTCACGGCGCAGGGGTCTACTCCCGCCTCACGGAGAAAAACAATTTAGCACGTAGTGCTAAATGGCCTTAGCTGGACAAATTTTGCTGTGCAGCTAACAGAATTACAGGTTCAGCTAAAATGTAATTGCGGAGCTACTGGCTCGTAGCTATAATAGTTAAAAAAAGTACCACCGGAAGATTAGCACAGAGCCGTAACATCCCTAGCTGAATTGATAAATGAAGTCAGTTTCACACGTCAGCTCATATTGTTTCACCGTCTTGCTAATTCGGTGGCGAGGCCACTTATATCGTTCCTACATCTTGCTAACTTTTCGCTGAGCTCTATCGAATCTTCTCGAAAGATACAAATTTTCATGAAATGTACCTAAAGCTTTTCAAAAGGTGAACGCTCTCCGTCTACCTGGATCAGAAATGTTTTAAACCGCATGAACTTCCCTCCGCTTCCAGAACCCTACTTCGTTTGAACGTTGTTGTGGTTTTCCGTTGGAACTACTTACTGTCGGCGAAGTAACACGCCGCGCGAGCCGTGCGCAGCGTCGCTCTGCGCAAGGATACACGCCGTGCGGGTCGGGGCGTCCGGCGTTCGGCAACGGCTTTGATTGTTGTTGACTTCGTCGTGTTGCGCGTTGCGCGTCGTTGGAACTTGCTCATCGTCTGGGGTGCACCTGTTAAGTATTTATTTTCTCCGTAGTGTCAAAAATGGAAGATATGAGTGCCGAGTTGTCGGCTCTTTTAACTAAGTGGAAAGTGTCTGCAGCATACGTTAAGAAACTGAAAGGCAAGTCCAATGGAACTTTAGGCTTCGTTGGTAGTCGCTTCGTAGAGCAACGCACTCCCCTCAGATAAACTGCTTTCCGATGACTGATGTGTGGCAACTTATTGTTTGAATTGCTTGCGACTAGCTCAAAAGCCGATCTTCAAATTATTGGTGTGCCCTTGTGTCTAGCCTCAACGCAGCGTCTCTGCGCCGCTTCGTATTATTTATCTATCTGCGTTCAGAGTATTCCCCTTTGTGCCGGTACCAAAATTATATAATATTTCAATCTATTTGTGTCTAATCACAGAATTGTCGTGGGCCTCAATTCTCTTACTTTTTTATTCGGGTAAAGTTCTCGGACCTGGGGCCACGGGGGCATTATAAAAAGGTTTTTGTAGGAATTGCCCTTGGAGGGTAGGCAGACCCGCTGGACATCGGTTTGCATTGGTTGGGCCCCACCTGGGGCCATGGGGGCCTCGTGGAAGGGTTTTTGTCGAAATTGCCCGTGGAGGGTAGGCAGACCCGGCAGACAACGGTTTCCATTGGTTGGGCCCCGCCTGGGGCCATGGGGGCCTCAAAGAGGGGTTTTTGTTGAAATTGCTCCTGGAGGGTAGGCAGACCCGGCGGACAACGGTTTGCATTGGTTGGCTCTCACCGGGGGCCATGGGGGCCTTATGAAAGGGTTTTTGTCGAAATTGCCCCTGGGGGGTAGGCAGACCTGCTGGACATCGGTCTGCATTAGTTGGGCCCCGCATGGGGCCAGAGGGCCTGGCGGCAGATGGGTCCCCAATGGGATATCAATTTTAGATCTTTAATGGCGAACGAACTGTACCTACAGTCCCTCCGAATAAGCCGACCGAGTTGTGGCCACAAGGTTGTGGCCACATTCACACTCGTGTAATGCTGCACATCAATGTTGGCTTCTTTAGAGTCTCAAGAAATATCAGTTAATACCCCACTCATTTGACAACTCATTTTGCCGATGTTTGTCAGTTTTTTAAATTAAATTTGTTTCAGGGAACGTAAGGTGGAGAATCTAGAAGTGGAACTTCCAATTTAACAGCGTGAAAACCAGGAGAGAGATGGCAATCTTTCTGAAAAGGTGCAGTGAGTGAACACGACAATCAGAATTCAGAGAATGAGTCCAGTAAGACAGCGACGAAGAAGCTGCTGGTAATGATGACAATAATGCAGTCAACATGGAAGATAGAAGAAGTTGTAAGGAACATTTTTGGTGAAAATAGAAGGGAAAGTGATGCTGAACTCAGTGGTGATGAGGGACAGAATCTAAACAATGGCGATGATGAAATTTTGGGTAACCAAACTTTGTCTATACAAAGCTCCGTTGACAGTGGGAGAAAGTTCTGCTGCTGTCATTACGTTCATGATGAATCATACACTTACTGCTTCATTTGTTGACGATTTGATGAAACTCATTAGATTGCACTGTCCTCGGGATGGGTTTGTAAAGTTAAATTTATACAGATTGAGAAAAATATTTCAGTTTTGTCTCTGGCCCTGTAAAGGAAAGGTTTTATTGTGCAGCGTGCCAGCAGGGCCTGCCTTCAGAAAATGCCATTTGTTCAAAGTGTGAGAGGAGAAGACCAGTGTCATACTTCCTTCAAATGCCTTTGATTCCTCAGCTAAATAAAATGTTTGCTAGGCCTCAACTTTTTGAGCGGCGTGGCGCAGCGTAGCGCAGCGAGCGGCGTCGTGTCGAGTGGCCCGGTGAGTGGCAGCGGCCGATGTTACAGCTTCATCCGCTTGCAAATACTGGTCGTAAATAGGGACTACGATCAGAAGCCCTCATTTACACTAGTGAATATCGGGGACGTACTAAATGGAGGACTCCAAAGCGCCGCCCTGTGGGAATGAATAAGGGGGAAGAGAATAGGGACGCAGGTGGGCCACGAATGCTGGGGATAGGGAACTAGGGAGGACGAGACAGGACAAAATCTGAGAAAGGAATTTCAGGCAGACGAAGAGCGAGAGAGAGAAAAAACAGGAGGGAGAATGCAGGGAAGGAAGCAAAGAAACACGCTGGAAAGGGGTGCAAGAACGGACCGACAGACACGGCGACATGAGTGCCGCAGGCTCCTTGGAAAGGGGGGGGGGGGGGCATGCGCAAAGCCGAGTCGGGCCGGCGGAGCCAGTTTAAAAGGGGACCACCGCCGTCGTGCAGGTAAGACTCGACAACCACCTGCAGAGAAGAGAACATGGGGACACTCACGGTAAGGCTTATCCCGCGCTTCACTGCGAAACACATTTTTCTTGAATGAACGGGAGAGGTGGAGTGGGGCCGTCGTCAAAGCTCAATGTGTAGACGTACGCGCCGGTTTCAATAGCACACTCCTTGAGGTCCTTCATATCGCGTGCTCCATCGAATCTCTAGAATCCAGTACCTGTGTTTAGTCCTAGGAGTACAGTTTGCTTTGTCGAGAACTTAGGGGAACACAGGCCTGGATACGTTGGTAAGATATCCCGATCGGAAATCAAGGGCGATGTTTCCACTGAAAAATTACCTAACTAGAGAAAGCGCTAGTAAAAGAAAAATGACGATGGGATTTTTTGTTTTGCAACAGATAAAAAATTTACACCCTCCAACAAAAAGGCAAATTAGCAAGTTTTGGTTAAAATGACCACTTTTGAGAAGGGTGTGATTTTTTTCCCACGCATGTGATTGTTTTCACGGCGTGATTTACTTGCATCGACGTCATCCTATGGAACAGTTCGTGAAATGCCGATAAAATTTCTCTGAGAAGACAGTTCAGGGCGAGAGGAGTATGCGTGGGTTTGGAGTCTCCCAAAACAATATGGGAGGTTAAGTGAGGTGCAAGTTTTGCTGTGCGAACGCTGGGCGACCCGCTTGCCCCGGCGCCGGGCCCCTAGTTCGTGCTCGGCAAACCGGCCCGCCTTGGCTCGCCTCGAGTCAGCGTACTGGGACTGGGGCGTGGTGGGGAGTAGAGTGGATGGCCTTGAACTTGACAAACCCCGCGGTCGTACAGTGCTGCGCGTGTTGCTGTAGGTCAGTGGTCGACTCGAGGATGACGTTGCGAGGCGGTACGCATGCGAGCGGTGGCCGCTGACCACAGACGGCAGAAAGCAGTTCATCCAGAATAGTTGTATTCTAGCTTGTATTTTGATTGTATCTCTGTAAGAAATTGTTTCCGGAAAATTTGATCGAAGATTTTGAACAACTTTTAACAAGAAGTTCTTTTAACGTACCGTAACAGTTCTGAAGGCCCCCGCAAACGCCGCCGGCAGGCCAAGCTGGCCAAGTCCCCCTGTCAATCCGAGGTGCCGGTAGAGCGCAGCGGAACTGGCACCGAGGATGACGGAAGGGACGGGCCAGCTTGTTTATGATTACTCTGTCGGAGAACAACCAGCACATGAAATATCGGTTTTCAGTTTTTGGTAAAGTTTTGGAGTATTTCGATAAGTTTCTCAGTTTCAGCGAGGTTTTTCTAGAATCTGATATTCTGATTTTTTTTCTTTTTAGAGATATCGCTCGCCCAAGTGCTAAAATTCTCAAATTGAGGATTTCTAGAGATGGACAGGCTGATTGCTTTTCCTCGTTTTCAGCTATTAAAAAAAAATTTCCCAGTCACTGTCCCAATGCAGATTTCGTTCTTTTAATTGAAAAAAGGGGGGAGGGGGCTGTGAGTTCAATTTTAGGCTGAAAATAGAATATGGGTGTTATAACGTGGCGTGTTGTACGAGGGAGGAGGGAGAGGAGGGCACTACACGTCACTATAGGATTCATTCAGGACACCTGGGGTCGGAAACGAGTAGTAACTGAGTATTGAGCTGTTTTAGTCAAGCAGCGGAACGCCTGGAGGGAAGGCAACCTACATAGCTTTAGCGCCACCTTGGCGGCCGGCGCTGCCCCCTCCTGGCTTGCCGTAGCCTCTCAGAGACTTATGCACAGTATTGTACGTAATACCAAGTGGTTTGAGCAATCGTAATGCATACTTTAATTTGGCATGTATTGCAAACATGACTGAAGTTAGTAATATGCACAAAATGGCGATAATACATAGTTTTGTGTACGTTATAATTGCTGAAAATACAAAAAGTACATTTGTCTTATGAAGTGAATTTGGCACAGTTGGCGAGTACACACACACACACACACACACACACACAAAGGGGGCACCTAGGGGAGTATTTTGATATGGGACACTTGGGGTCGGACATCGAAATTACGACCGCTGCAACACAAATTCAATTAACGGAGGAAGCGCCGGAAAGTAGGCAACCCGCCCGGCTGGCGGGCACCGAGCGGCGTGGCGCAGCGTAGCGCAGCGAGCGGCGTCGTGTCGAGTGGCCGGTGAGTGGCAGCGGCCGATGTTACAGCTTCATCCGCTTGCGTTCGCTGGTCTGTCTCCGGCAAACAATATAATGAGTTACGTGGACCGTGTTGATTGACAATGGCTACATTCTCAAATGCGGAGTACGCGGACATGCATTACGAGTTCGGAGCTGCTCACGGCAATGCGCGAAAAGCACGTCGTGCGTTCTCCGAAAGGTACCCAGACCGTCGGCTACCTGACAGAAGGGTGTTCCAGGATGTTCACTTTCGTCTCAGAGAGACAGGGCCAGTGTTGCCAAAAAGTAGGCAAAAAGTAGCCCAAACACACAGGTGTAAAGATTGTGCCTGACTCCACCTGCCTACTAGGCAAATTGCTAACAGCCGTCACCACATGTTGCCTTGTAGGCAGGCGCAGGTAGGCACAATCTTGACATTTGTGTGTTTGGGCTACTTTTCGCATACTTCTCTGGCAACACGGGACAGGGCAATTACAGGTAAATGAAAAAGCGTCCTTCTCATGAAAATCAGTTTTCTTCTGCGTTCCGCAAAGTCCGAATTCTCACACGGTTAATGCCCTAGCCCACATCCACGCCGCGCCACGCCGCTCTGTGTCCGCCAGCTGGGCGGGTTCCCTACTTGCCGGCGCTTCCTCCGTAAATTGAATTTTTGTTGCAGCGGTCTTAATTTTGTTTTCCTACCCCAAGTGTCCTATACCAAAATGCTCCCCTATGTGCCCCCTATACGCTCCAAAAGCATGGCACATTCGCAACAAAAAAAAACACCCTGTACATATGTTTTCGAGGATAATCCGGGAATGCGCATGCGCAATAAGGACTCCAAGACGCTAATATTTGTAATTCCTGGCATCTTGTTGCCGTTCGCCCTTTACGGTGATGTCAACAGTCGCAACGTAACTGACTCTTAATCCACGAACCCGATCAGTGGTTCAAAGTTGTTGAATGTAAAGTTAAAGCTGTCTTTGCCCTCCAGATCTCCCTGCTGGCTGTGCTATTGGTGGCCACGATCCATGTGGCTGCCTACCAAGATGACGCCGTCCTACGCGGCCCCGACGGACAGGAGCTGAGGGCTGCCCGGGACGGTGCTCGCCGTGGTCCCGGCCAAGGCGGTGGCGGTAAGCACAACTATTAACTGAATCACACTCCTCGAAGTTGAAGCGGTTGTTGATGTGGCAAAATGAACCGAGATCTGAGTAAAAGGGAGCTACACCCTCCATTCTGAATGCGTCAATAACCAAGGCTCAAATACTCGCGGAAAATATAGGTGATAATCATTTTTCTGCCAAGCAAATTATCTTTACTGCGAGCCTTGAATGCTTCATTGACGTATCCCATGCGTAAAGCAATATGTGGAATGTCCATGCGCAAAGGCTAGAATGTATGCAACAAGAAGAATTGCCAAGAATACCCCCTAAGCATCAAAATATGATTGAGCCGAGCATTCAGAATTGAGGGTGTGTTATGACCGTTTGGGGGACCCTTGTGCAGTCTAGCATCCTAAAGCACGGACACAGAGAGGCAAATTGTAAAAAAAGTTTGCTTGAAATAAGCATAATATGCCTTATTCATAGCCTTAGCAAGTTTTCCGCTTAAACTGGAAATTCTTTTTACAAATTATGCTTGTTCCAAGATATTGATGCTTGATCCAAGAATGAAATGCATGACACAAGTATTGATATCGTGCACTGAGAGAATTTAATACAGAGCATCGAAGTGTGTTCTATCCCTGCCGCATTTGCGCTGCAATCGAACTATTTCATTACTCATCCCAGAACTTTGGACCGGCTAAGGGGCCATCCACATACCACGTGACCGAATTTGGGGGAGGGGGGGTTCAGCCCCAGGTCACACTCCTATATTAAATACATGGGAAGGTTAGGTTAGCCAGGTCACGCGGGGGGAGGGGGGGGGGTCTAAAAGTGGCCTATTTTGGGTCACGTGGTATATGGATGCCCCCTAACCAGAAACCTCAATTGTAGCGCATATGCGGTACGGATACAACACGCTTTGATGTTTTGTTTTGATTCCCAGTTCAAACCATTTATTTTTCAGTGTAAGACCAAGCTTTATTATGCTATAACAAGCATGAGATGCTTCATTTAAGAAACTCCGCCAAAAATCCTCAATTGCCGTACATTTTGCTCTGATTCAAGCATTCAGTTTTTCGCGTGCATAACCTTTTCCGGTATCGGGTATTGTTGATGTGGTTCTGACCGAAGCCTGTTAGAACTGAACCGAATTAAAGAGGTTTTGCTGCAGCTGCTGTTGGCCAAGAGCAGATACCAGCTCAGCTTAACAGCCTGATCTAGTAAGTCACAGCTGAGGCTGAAATTTCAAATATGGACCTGACACTTTCGATCTCGACGTTTCACAGACTCAAAACCCCCTCGAAATGAAATTGAGGTTCAGATTTTGCCGGTATCTTTACCTACTGCCGTTAGAAAATCGATTCTCAAGGTATCATCCGAATCGGATACTCGCACTAGCTGCAGTGCCCTAATCAGGTGTAAGGAGTTGCAATTCTCACAAAGTGTTTTTTGGCTCCTCTTTTAGGTGGCGGCGGTGTCTCTGGCCCTGGCACTGGAGCTCCGGGCGCCCCTGGCGCTCCCGGCTAGTCGTCGCCCGACATCAGACTATCACCCAATCGGAATGTCCTGCAAGTCCGCACAAAGACTGAATTCATAGACCTTCTTAGTCGAGCCGAAGGCGAATAAATGCAATACAGCGGCTGATGCGCGTCTGTCAACACCCAATAAAAAAGTAAAATCACCTTCCCCGATTATTTAGCAGGCGCACAAACTATCCTCATATTATAACGAAAACAACCAACGCACATCCAAAACTCTCACATCCGTAGACATTTTAAGATAAATAAACAAGCTGGCCCGTCCCTTCCGTCAACCTCGGTGCCAGTTCCGCTGCGCGCTACTGGCACCTCGGTTCGACAGGGGGACTTGGCCAGCTTGGCCTGCCGGCGGCGTTTGCGGGGGCCTCGGGCCCCCCGCCTCAAGTCTCCCTAGAAGTGCCCGGTAGCAGATGTATTTGTTTCGATTGAAATCGTAACCTAAGCCTGTCCCTGTGCGCGCCGCGATGGTAATGCTGTGCGCGCAGCGGCCAACCCTAACCTCAAAAACCAAAAACAGACTTATTTTCATTAATCAAAAATGCGATATAAATCGAAAATTGTTGCCACCGCATGTGGTTCTACGTTAAAAAACGAGTTTATCCTCCAAATATAAAGTTTTTCTGTGAACGATAAGTCGGCGTACACACGTCCGCCCGAACGAACAAACAGTCAGCATCAGACTATAAGCCCGGCCCCCGCCGTTTCTGAAGAAACGTGTCGGGACGGGCTAAAAACAGCACATCGACACCTACAAAACACGTTTGGCTGATTGCCGAGATTTCACCTGCGTGGAAATAAACAAAACTGATGTCGTTCGGTGAAATAAATAAGTTCGAAAAAAAAAAAACGGAAAAAACAACAATCATATTTCGATAACGGAAAGTGGAAGAATACGAATCAAGGAGAAGGCTAGAGTGTTTTGAAGGCACACACTCTAAAAATACGTTCGGTGTGGTAAAGACCAGTGTCTCCGTACCCTAAATTTCTTCCGTTGCATTCAATCCGTTCTTTTTTTTTTAGGGGGGGGGGGGTCCTACCAGCACAGTATCTGTCTCATATGTTTCTGTAGGGTGAACCAGGGTAAAAAAGTACGGAATACTCCGTTCAGAGACGTTTAGCGATGACGCTAGAACGGACAGTACCGTGTTTCGTACTTCAGCCAGTAAGTACACACTTCAAAAAAGTGGTTCCGTTGTAGAGAAATCCTTGATTATCTGACAAAGAGGCGTAGTTCCACTTTCGGCCAAAATTGAGATTTCATTGCCTACAGTACAGTGACCCAAATAACAGCTGCACACAACCCTCTACTCAGCTTTACATTATGTCTCTTGGTTTCTATTTAAGTATAGACAATATTTTGTTTTAAGTGACGTATATTGAAATGGCCTGACATAGTGGCGTAAATCCATGGTGGGGTCTATGGCAAGTGGCGTAAAACCTTTTCCGGTCTGTGAAAAGAGGCGTACAAACAGACTTGGCTGAAAATACGTCACTTTCTCAGACCACAAGTCAATTATACGTCAGTGCGTGAGACCATGGTTGGGATGTACGCCGATTTGATTCACTAAGATTTGGAGAATAGAATTGCGGCCGTATGAGAGAGCTGTAATGTATAAATGCCGCCATTGTCGTTTGCTTTCGATATTTATTTAATAGTAAACTGTTATTAAGTTGTAGTGTGTGGACTTAGACCACCAGGTGGTATGGTCCATAAAACGTGACTTTAATTTATGTCAGGTTTGAAGTATATATGTCTGCACAAACTGTGACGTGACTTGTGTCACTCAGATTTGGGTGATGATGTGATGACTAGGTTTGGGGATCATGTGCGATTATGTGCAGAAGTCACAGTTTGCGGTACCCGCCCAAACTGAGTTTTTATGGTTTTTCATCCCGTGTGGGTGCAATAAGTGCTTTTCTAGAAATTTCTAGCACAAGTCTATTCTAGATAATAGAAAAGTCTTTGATCCCTAGACCAGAAAATAGATAAATCTACTAGAACCTAGACAATTTTAGAAAGTAGGCTCCTGCCAATTTATTGCTCGTCACAGTTAATGGATCCCAAACACGCTGTTTATGTGTACTCGGACTACACTCAACAGTGTGTTCCTTGTGACATATCACAAACCGTGACTTAACTTAGGTACACTATCTCGCAAATGGGCTGAGATAGCAGTTTTTACCCGACCACAACTCGTCAGTGTATTTCCAAATCAAACGCAATCATCAATTAAAAATCTTAGATGTAGGTCAGGTATTTCACTATCTCGCAAATGGGCTGAAAAATCGATTTGGAGCAGAGTTGTTTTACCCCTTAACAACTCTTGCAGGAAATCTAATTTCTAACAAAACGTGCCCTGTGCTTAGCACGCGTAAGTCTCACCGTTGATGAGATAGATCCGAATCACGTGATCTGCATAAAGTGAAGATAGGAAGTCACGATTTATGTGACGTCACACGAATTGGGCGGGAGGGGGGGAGTGGTGGGTGGGTCACACCCCAAATCTTCAGAATATCACACGTTTGGGTGCATACCGAAAATAGTGATTCGACGTAACATGACACTAGAAAACTAACTAGAACGAGATAGAGCCCCGAAACGAAGCAAACTTTGTAAGTCAACGCGACACGGCGAGGGGGAATTCACTCTGCGAGTAGTCGGTACACCTGTCGCGTAATAGCTATCTGAAATGCCGTAATAGGTGTGTAATAGGCGTAATAGGTGTAATAGCTGTAATGGTGGCGTAATGTGTGTAATAAGCAGCGTAATGCGCGTAATAGAAGCGTAATGGACGGCAAAATAACATATTTTGAAGCGAGATAGGTTGATGTAAAAGCTCTGTCAGCAAAAACAAGATGCCGCCGGCCTGAGAGTGCAAGCTTCGTGTGTTCGGACGACTCAGGGGACCTACCTTCCAATACTTGGGAGGAAAGGCGGGGGGGGGGGGGGGGGGGGCGCAGGCGCGGAAACGGCATTGCACAGCAAGGCAGAAAGAAGCCACTATTGTTTTCACTAGGTTTGCCGCGAAAATATTATTTCCCTAACTTTATCTCCTTGTTTCGATGTGATTCGGTAACCATATTTGCTCTTGGGTTTCGACCTAGCCTTAACCGGGAGATTTGGTGGTATCCTAACATCCACTGAACGAAACAATATCAAGTGTGAGGGACCACTAATTTCCTCTCCAAGTGGAGGTTTTTCTAAAATCCTATTTCAATTTCCTTCTACCAACGATTTGAGTGTACGGTTTCCTTCCCTCTGTAATTCATCAGGGATGATTTTTTTTTTTAAATTGTTAGGCCCATATCGTTTTAGAGAACTGTTTACAACTGAGTTCCAGTGCGTTGATGAAATTCTCAGGATTCGTTATTGGGCACTCTGACGGCGATATTCACACTCACCCGGGTGTTAATTTGGCGGGGAATATGAACGCGCTTCGAGCCAGTCCTACGAATTTAGAACTGCAATAGCACGGTTATACGCGTAATGCCACTGTAATGCACTTAATAACCTTTTAATAGATGTAATAACCACGTAATACACGTAATAGAGTACTGGAACTATGGACGTAATGGATCTGTAATTGGCGTAATGTATGCGTAATGGGTGTAATGTATATGTAATGGGCGTAATTGATGTAATTTGTCAATTACGCGTAATACCCGTAATGGGAGCAGTCGGTGCACATTTTTTCTGTGTGAATTCCCCCTCGCGACACGGTGCACTGACGTTAAGAAAGAGGTGTTAAAGACGGCCCCTTGATAGTGAAATAGAAACGACGTGACATACCGCTTTATGGTACAGGCCAATGTGCGGTCGCCAAAAGTGCTGTTTATGTGTACTTGGAACACACTGTCACATTTTGACCAAACGACCACCTACTAGTCCCCGCGGTTCGGTCGAGATATCATAAAAAAACTGCATATTATGATAGAAGCATGAAATTTTGTGGAGATGTTCCTGAAACCCAATAGAAAAAAAGGGCTCGACGACTTTTTTGAAATCTCCGGTACGAGTCGAGATATTGAACACTTTTGAACACCTATATTTTAACTAAGGTATTCGCCCAGTTAGGTGGTTCCATGTCGCTGTTATACTTCCCGATAGGTTTCAGAACCTTTCTTTATACCCCCACATACGGCCCTGATGAATATCAGTATTCTGGTGACTGTTCAATGTTCAAAATTTGAACATTTTGAACATATTTTGACTAGATTTCAAAGGTTTGAGTGTGATCAGCCCTTTCCGGCTGACTGGGCCTTGTTGAACACAAATACAAACCGCAGCGTCCATTTGACCATCTGTCTTGCTCGTCCTAGACCCGCAGTCTGTTCAAACCCCGTTAAAACCTTGAACACTTCGAACGTGCAATTTCAGAATTGAGCCAGACAGGTGATCTGGGCGTGTTTTCCGACTGATTTGGTGTCTTTAAAACCTTATCTGGGGTCGGGGTGGACGAATGTCTCACTGCTGCCGTCCGGTACAGCCTGTACCGGCCTGTACAGCCTGTTCAACCTTTGAACACCTTGAACACCCAACTAAAAATTGTCCGAAAGCCGTAATCCGGGTGTCGTTTCCGACTAAGTCAACTATGCTGGTCACGAATCTGGCATTGTTTCGGTTGCATTGAGTACCAGTGTTCACCCCCGCCCACACCCTTTCGCTGGTTAAAATAGACAAATGGCCCCGGCGCCGGGAGAGTCTGTGCGGGCGGCTACTCCCGCGGGGCAATTGAAGAGAAAGGGCCACCGCTGGCCCCGTTTTCAGCATCGGCGTAAGCTCGGTTTGCTGGCGCGCTGAAAAAAAATATGACCATAAGGGAAGGCTGGCTGTGGCTTCCGCCCCGGGGGTACCCCTTGCCTCCGCCATATCCCCAGGCTGTTGTCTACTGATTTTTATGTCTGCCCGTCGAACATTCCGAAGTTAGGGCCCGTCCACATATTACGTCATCACATTTTTGGCTATATTTGACCCCTCCCTCCCCCATGCCATCAACCGTCATCTGAGCCCTGCCCCCCCCCCCTGTTGACGTCATAGTTGCAAAAGGAGGGAAAATGCATATTTCCCGTAAAACCAAATGCTATTTTTTCTATGCAAGGGTATTAGCCCGCAAATACGCTTAAAAAAAGCCGGAATAAAGTTCCCTGCCATCCATGGTGCCGCCGGAAATCAACGCGACGTGTCGAGACAGGTTACGTCCAGACAGGTCTTCGCGCCACGCCGCCTTCCGCTTTTAACCAGAGCATCCGATGTAAACAAACGCGTGGTGAAACAATGCTCCGCTCCAGTCTCGATCCAAGACCGCGCATACGAAAAGAAGACGCGCGTACCGTTGTTGCGACGGGAGAGGTCGTATTTCAAAATATGACGTCAACATTGTACGATCCCCCCCTCCCCCCACGTCATTTACCGTCATGACGGCGGTCAACCCCCCCTCCCCTCTCAAGTGATGACGTGATATGTGGACGGCCCCTTAGGCAGCGTGCGACATCTATCTACACTCGTCTCGAGGCTGTTCTGATCATATGGCTGCACAGTAAACAGCTTGAGGACAGCGAAGACGTCGCTCGTAACCGCCTGCAGTGAAAAAGTGCCATGAGTGGTGAGTGAGTGAGTGCAATCAAATTTCATTAACCAACCATAAGCTCATTAATTAGACGGATCCAGCACATCGTGCCTAGACATCTTTACCAGAGCAAACGGAGTGGGGTCTGTCTTTCTTTCAATAAAGACCAGACCGTTCACGATGTTATTCCCACCGAAAAAAGGAAGGCGGCACTCGCTGGTTGACGCGCGCGCCTGGAACAAAACCAGCCAACGTTGCTTTGATTGGGCGTCCGGCCTGCAGCGCTATCATACGTAGGGCGAGGTAATTAATCGGCTAATTGCCTTCGCGGACTGATCGGGCGGGTCGCAGGCGGTTCACTTTAAACGGACAAAAAATCACTAGACAACAGCCTGGCAAGGGAGGCAAGGGGTACCGCGGGGACTATACCGGAAATACGTTTTATGGGTCGCTGGACAACACATCAAAAGATGGCGATGACAATGTTTCGGAAATTTCTCACATTTTCGCCAGGACTTTGAAAAAAAAAATTGTCACATTTTGTGGTAGAAGGGTGAATGTATGGTGCAAGAAATTTGTAGGGGAAGGAAGTTAATTCGAGGAGGGTGAATGTATGGTGCAAGAAATTTGTAGGGGAAGGTCGTGAATTCGAGGGTTAAAACCGGTGTGACGCCTAAATGCAGCCATTATTTTTGCGTTGTTAGAAGGGTGAATGTATGGGGCAAGAAATGTGTAGGGGAAGATGCGGCAAAAAGAGTTGGTCCTGGGGAAGGTCTCCTGCCGTGTTTTACCGACGAGCAGTGCGTTGGGGGACGTAGCTGGCCGTGGATTCCGCGACGAGCTTTCCGCGATGGCCGCTAGGTGGCGTTGCTGCGCTGACATCCTAGAGTGACCGCTCGCCAACACATTTTATTATTTTATAAGTGAACGGTCGCGGAGCGCCAAAAAAGAGGAACGTAGGAACGTTCTACACATCTATACCTATCATAATTGACCAAACTCAACCTCTAAAGCGAGAAGCCGCTATAGTAAACAATTACGGTTTCCCTCGTATGGTGGGAAGACGATGATAATGCCAATGTAAGTGTTCACTCTTCATTTTTTCTTAACTTTTATTGTTTGAAAACTATACATGTCTGACACATGTTCTTTTCTGTTGCAGTTCTGAATCATAATTTTTTAATTTTTAATTAATAAAGCTTTTTTTAATTTTTAAAGCTTTTAAATTTTTGTAATAACTATCTTTTTTTTCGCATTCTTTTTTAATCAAACTTACAGTCTTCCTTGTCATTCTGTCTTACTTCTGTCTCTTGTCTACCTGTCTCTCTTCTGTCTATCTGTCTCATGTCTTTTTTTAAATTAAATTATTTACAATGAATTTTATCTCTTTCTGTGTACAAATCCTACCTCCACTTTAACCCTATGACGGTCTATTCTTAACTGAGACTGTTCACGAGAGAGCAGAGTTAACATTTTTCAAAGCAAACTTATGCTTATTATTTAGCACCACCACAGTCTATTTTATCTGAGACTATTCATCAGTGATCAGAGCTCATATTTTTGAAAGCAAGTTCTCGTGAAAAGTTCCAGCAAGCTCTACATTTTTACATGACATAAAATTTTTATACACAATCTTGCGAGAAAGTTGTCAGAGCGCCAAAAAATAGGAACGTAGCAACGTTCTACACATCCATACCTATCATAATTGACCAAACTCAACCTCCAAAGCGAGAAGCCGCTATAGTAAACAATTACCGAGGGAAACCTTCTGTAGCCCAAGTCGCCTCCACACTGATTGTGGCTATGAAAATGAAAGAAATAAAACAGTCATTAAATTACTGGAGTTGAGCAAGAAAAGGCTGCTGGCGAATTAAAAAAAAAATATACTTACAAGGACTGGGGAGTACTCTGCACTCTCGCTTACACCAGACTCATGCTGGCGGGTGCTAGCATACACCGGGGAGTACACCAAGGTGTCTTCCTAAAATCAGAAGAGAACACGATAAATTATGTCACTGTGACAAAGCATGATAGGAAACACTAGAACTCTTTACTCACACTGTAGATTAAATCGTTGGACGATATATCATCGAGGTCGGAGGGCAGCAGTGAGCTCTGAGCAGGGAGTGGGGGTGACCGGCCCTACTGGCAGGGGCGGCAGGGCAGGGGGTGTCCCAACTGGCAGGGGGGGGGGGGCACACCGGGCGCTCCCCGTCCCAGTTGGCACCAAGATTTTCAGCAATCATTGTGAGCTGAAAAAAAATTAGAAAACACTATTAGATATTTTACCTACACTCATTTCCTACACATGCAACCTAGCAAGCGTGCCCAGCCTGCGCCATCCCCCCCCCCCCCTTCCCCCCTCGCCCACACGTGGCCCCTGTCCACACCCAGTCATACCTCTCCCTCCTCTCCCCTCACTCTAGCGCCGCTGCTGCAGGTAGACGTAGGGGACGCGGACGGACGTCGAGACCACGGCCGCCGACCACCGACCGGGTCCACGCGGCCGCACTAGACGGAGTTGCCGCAGAGAAAGCCCCGCTCGAGGCCGTCATCCGCTACCTCACCCTCCACTCACCCGGACTACAGCGCTACGCCAGGCCACCCCACAGACCCCCCCCCCCCCCCTCCCTCCTGTCCCGTCCCCTCTTTCCTCGACGCTCTGTGCGCCAGCGCGCGCAGAGGGAATGACCACTTTTTACAGTTTTACGATGCAAATACCCCAGAAAGACAGCGAAAATGCTCACAGATAATTCCCACACTCCCACATAAGAGATTTTAAAAGAAGAAACATGTATAAAAGCCACACAGGATAAGAAAGCCACACTTAAGAAAAAAAACATACAAACAACAGGCAAAGCAAGCACACGGTATTACAAGAGTGCACTATTTCAACAGGCAGGTTACGTACTCACCACTGTGAATAAAATGACAGTGTGAGAAAAGATGTGTAATATGATACCAGATTTCAGGGTTCAAACCAGCCCAACGATAGGATCAACATTAGAAAATGCTGTAAAAGAACAAAAACACGTTTACGTCGTGAACAAGACTCTGACTCCTTCGCCTACACTGAAATAAAGCCGGATTAGAAAATAACCACGGCTGCAAATTTTTTTCCAACGCTCACTGTCAACAGACGCCATGATGTAACGGCCGTAATCGCCGCGACGTGACGCGGCGGCGGCAAGGCCTCAACCGATTTTAACACGCCTCAAGGAAATCAAGCGATACATACTCAAAATAAGATACCACACGCGCTGTTAGACAGTATTCGGACAGGGAAAAAATTTAAACGGTCGCGGACACAGAGACGCCACGAATGGCGGGAACTTGCCTAGAGATCGAACTCATCGGCGAAGTGTATTGCCTCGCCGAGGATAGCCTGCTGCTTCCCCACGGGCATGCACAGCTGAATCTCATCTTCGCTGCTGCTGTCGCTCGCGCTACCGTTGCTGCTGTCCGTGTCGCTTTCCGTGTTCGAAAGCACCACCACCTTCTCCACCTTTGAAAGGCCTTTCTTAGGTGCAGGACGCATGTCGAAACACCGAACTCTGCTCTCAGCTGCTGCTGACACACTGACCGTTGCCGCCGGCTCCTGCTCCAGGCGCCCCCGCCGCCTGCTTCCAGCCGCTAACGAAGCGGGGAGGAACGCTGGCTCTGATTGGCTCATTAGGGAAGGGTAGTCATGTGATGTCATAGACACCGATGATTGGTTGACCGCGAAATTAATTATCACACGTTTACGGTTGCACAGTCGAAATAGAGCGACGCCATAAGAAATATTTTTACAGAAAATGAATTTAAAAATTCACATTTCTTTTCAATATGCCCCGGTTGTTTTGTTTCCACGCTGTCTCGCCTCCGCCGCTCTCCCCCTTTCCCCTCCCTTCCCTCCCCTGCCTTTCGCTGCCTGAGCCGTGGGAGCCGCCGGGCCGGCCGCCGTCGTCAGGGTGGCGGGGCAGGGGGGTGGGGTAGGGGAGTTCACTGCACGTTGTCGTGTCACAGCACAAGCATGGCATACGCTACGTGTGATATTCAATGTCTGCGCGGCAAGGATGCTGAACTCATAATGAAGGAATTTGCGTTGTACGAGTCAACGGCATCGAACGATGTTTTGACAATCGTTGTGTTTGCCCCTCCGTATGACGAGCAGTTGATACCAGAAAGGTATCGACATGCGAACGCGTACGTTCAGTACAACATGCACAACATATGCTGGGCCCTATCAGCGTCTCACAACTACCCTGGTGGAAACGTGTTTCGCTTACAAAACGCTTTTCGTCAAGGGTGAAGAGAAACGGCGTTTAATTCAAGAACATTTGCCACACGCTGATGTCGTGAACGCGGAAGAAATGGGTTGTACCGCCCTGTCACGGCTCGCACAATTCCATTTACCGTGTCATGATAAACACTGTACTAACAAAAAGTGGACGTGTGCAGCTGCAAATGCAAGCGCGTTGCGAGGGGGTTTTCACTCGGGATTTTCGTGTACAGAGTATTACATAATATGTGTATTAAGCGGCATTACGCCGGTATAACACGGGTATTAAAGATGTATTTCTCCCTATATTTTACCATTTTAGAGCATATTTTGTTATTTTTCGGTATTACATTACGCGTAATACCTTGATAAGGTGTACAGGGTATTACGCAAGTGAAAACCCCCTCGGCGCGTTGGCGTGTGGGTAAAATACTACATGGCCGACAAGTGACTGACACTAGAAAAATAATAAGTGGTTTTTTGAATAGGCCTCCTGGGGATAGGATTTTCCGCTTGAACATTCTAACGACGGATAGGTGTTACCCCTTGGGTCCGTTGGAAATTAGGTTCGTACTTACACGGTCCTGTCAGAACGTCATTAACAAAATATCGTATTGGCTCGCTGGCACGAGCAAATCCGAATTTCAGAAATGACGTTCTGACAGGCCCTAACTTAGGCCCCCTCGCCACCACGCACACAGAACAGAGGGAAGGCCCTTCGGTTTAGGTTAGTACTTACACGGCCTAGAGGTAGAACGTCACATCAAAATATCGCATTGCCTCGCTGGCACGAGTTAATACGGATTTCTACGATGACGTTCTACCTGGACCTAACTTAGGGGGACGCCCCCCCCCCCCCCACACACACCTCAGGGTTAGGTTAGGGTTAGGCTGGGTCAGGCTAGGTTAGGTTAGGTTAGGTTAGGCTAGGGTAGGGTAGGTTAGGCACTCTAAATTTCTAACGGATAATTCACCACTGCATATTACGGATGAAACTGGGTCTCCGTAATTACAATGCACTTTGTTTGTATTACGGACAATTGAGTTTGTAATACGGACACAATGCTTGACTGCACCTTGTTTACGGATAATTTCAACTGTAAGCTACGGCAAAGAAGCTGTTTGTATCTTACGGATCCTGTTCAGCTAGGTCTGTATGTATGTATGTATGTACGGACCTTTCACAGTTATTTAACTGCTCTGAAGATTGAAATTTTTTAACAGTTAGTGTGTAAGAATTCTCTAGATGCGCGTGAAAAATGTTACATAGGATCTAATATGTGCAAAAACTATTCAAATGATATGAATCGTATCACACATGTCCTCAACGTACAACAGAAATCGTAGTTTAGGTCTTAACACGCCAACCTAACCTAACCAGTGTACGATTAGCACCAAATATCAACTATGACCGACGGAGCAGCTCAACACCACTAACTCGACAGGCAAGCCAAGAAGCTGAAAGACTGTAAGGGCTGCACTAACCCTCTTCTGTCCATTTACCAGGTATATATGTCGCAACCAAGCACAAACCTTTCACACTTTAGGAAGGCAAGCGAGTTTCTTCACTAGGTCTCCATCTAGGTGACTCCCATTTACGGAGCTTCACTTCATGGAGACGTTGCTAAATCAATAAACAAATAGTGGAATTACAAAGCAAACACCGCACTCGGTACGAAACAATTCGAATCGCTTTCGTCTGCGGGTAGGTAAGGTTTAGGGTAGGGTAGTTTACGGTAGGTTAGGCTAGGTTAGGCTGGGTTAGGTTAGGCTAGGTTAGAGCAGGTGTCCGAATGGGGGACAGTCTGGGTTTGGTTAGAGCAGGTTTAGACAGGCCTGTGCGATTAATCGAATAATTGACAACAATCGTCAATTATTTTATTAATTGTCAATGAATGCCACGAGGTCAATTCGATGATCAGTAATCGAAAGCGTCACCAATTACAACTCGATTACCAATTATTGGCCGATTATCAATTTTTTCTCAATTATCAATTTTAGTCCGATTGTTGATTGTGAGTCGATTATCAATTAATCCATTTTTTTCCTTTCAACCCTGTATGACAGTCTACCTGCGCGTGTCTGTGCTTTCGGGGGATTATTTTTTATATCCCAGATACCTGTGACGCGGAGAAAGGCATAGGCACACGCCATGGACAGCTACCCGCTCCTACAGAAACTGTCTAGGAAATACTTGTGTGTTGTGGCTACCAGTACTTCTACCGAGCGCATATCTAAGTGACAGGGGCAATGTCGTCACGGACACAAGAAACTGTCTATCTGACGACAATGCGGAAATGTTAATATTTTTGTTTTCGAACAAGCAGTTCATAAACAAATGCTAGGTTGTCGCTATGTGATTTTTGTTTCGAATCCTTTGACTGTAAGTTGCATTTATTTTCTTCTGTAATTTGACGTTTTAGTGACACAATTATGAAACATACACTAGTCTTGCAGCTATGACTTCTTTTAGAACTATTGCTCAAATCAATTGTTTCCACTTCACCTAAACATTCCCGAGTCGACGCATTTAAAATAACAGGAATTTAAATAAATTGAATCCAGCTAATTAATCGAGAGTCCACAATTAATTGACAAAACTCGATTGATTGACAAAACTCGATTAATTGACAAAACTCGATTAATTGACAAAACTCGATTAATTGACAAAACTCGATTAATTGACAAAACTCGATTAATTGACAAAACTTGATTAATTGACAAAACTCTATTAATTGACAAAACGTGATTAATTGACAAAACTCGATTAATTGACAAAACGTGATTAATTGACCAAACTCGATTATTCGACCGCTTTCGATAAATTGACTGACATCAATTAATCGACTTTTTTCAATTAATTGATCTAATTTTCGATTTTCGATTGCTGATAATTGAATTGAGTCGTTTCTCGATTGTTGGCGGCATCGACCAATTACGATTAATTTTAATAATCGGGGGGGGACCAAGATGGCGGCCCGTCCATATGGGGGAACCTTACTACTCGCCACAACCGAGCCACTATTTTCAAGCGGGTACTTACTGGCTGAAGTAAGGTAGACGGTACTGTCCGTTTTAGCGTCATCGCTAAACGTCTCTGAACGGAGTATTCCGTACTTTACTCTGGTTCACCCTATAGAAACATGTGGGACAGGTACGGTGCTTGTGGCCCCCCCCCCCCCCCCAAAAAAAAAAGAAACAAAAACCGATTGAATGGAACGGAAGAAATTGATGGTACGGAGACACTGGTCTGTACCACACCGAACATATTTTTTCGAGTGTGTGCCTTCGAAAAACTATAGCTCTCTCCTTGCTTCGTATTTTTCCACTTTCCGTTATCGAGATATGATTGTTTGTTGATTCATTTTTTTCGTTTTGTTTTTCGAACTTATTAATTTCACCGAACGACATCAGTTTTGTTTATTTCCACGCAGGTCCAATCCCGGCAATCAGCCGAACGTGCTTTGTAGGTGTCGATGTGCTGTTTGTTATTTATCTAAGAATGTCTACGGATGTGAGAGTTTTGGATGTGCGTCGGTTGTTTTCGTTATAATATGAGGAAAGGTTTGTGCGCCTGCTAAATAATCGTGGAAGGTGATTTTACTTTTTTATTAGGTGTTAACAGACGCGCATCAGCCGCTGCATTGCATTTATTCGCCTTCAGCTCGACTAAGAAGGTCTATAAATTCAGTCTTTGTGCGGACTTCCAGGACATTCCGATTGGGTGACGGTCTGACGTCGGACGACGACTAGATTCTCAGAGGTATCGGGAGAGCCGCCGGGAGCACCGGGGGCGTCAGGAGCACCTCCAAGACCTCAAGCACCTCCTGGGCCACACGCGACTCAAGGACCGCCCTGACCTCCAGGACCCCCTGGACCTCCAACGCCAGGGCCAGAGACACCGCCGCCACCTAAATGAGGAGCCAAAGAACACTTTGTAAGAATTGCAACTCCCTACACCTGATTAGGGCACTGCAGCAAGTGTGGGTATCCGATTCGGATGAAACCTTGTGAGTCGGTCTTCTTCCGACAGTAGGTAAAGGTATCGGCAAAATCTGAACCTCAATTTCATTTCAAGGGGGTTTTGAGTATGTGAAACGTCGAGATCGAAAGTATCAGGTCCATGTTTAAAATTTGTATCGTCTCGAAGTTCTCTGTTTCAGCTCTCAGCAGACGTTTCAGCCCCAGCTGTGACTTACTAGATCAGGCTGTTAAGCAGAGCAGCTGGTATCTGCTCTTGGCCAACAGCAGCTACAGCAAAACCTCTTCAATTCGGTTCAGTTCTTACAGGCTTCGGTCAGCACCACATCAACAATACCCGATACTGGAAAGAATTATGCACTCCAAAAACCGTACGCTTGAATCGGAGCAAAATGTACGGCGATTGAGGATTTTTGGCGGAGTTTCTTAATTGAAGCATTTGATGCTTGTTTCAGCATAACGAAGCTTGGTCCCACACTGAAAAATAAATGGTTTGAACTGGGAATCAAAACATCAAAGCATGTTGTATCCATGCCGCATAAGCGCTACAATTAAAGTTTCTGGTTAGCCGGTCCAAAGTTCTGGGATGAGAAACGAAAGAGTTCGATTGCAGAGCAAATGCGGCAGGGATAGAACACTTCCATGCTCTGTATTAATCACTTCTCTCAGTGCAGAATATCAATACTTGCGTCATGCATTTCATTCCTGGATCAAGCATCAATATCTTGGAACAAGCATAATTTGTAAACAGGAGAATTTGCGGTTTAAGCTAAAAACTTGCTATGAGTAAGACATATTATGCTTATTACAAGCAAACTCTTATTACAGTTTGCATCTCTGTGTCCGTGCTCTAGGATGCTAGACTGCACAAGGGTCCCCCAAACGGTCATAACACGCCCTCAATTCTAAATACTCGGCTCAATCATATTTTGATGCTTAGGGGGTATTCTTGGCAATTCTTCTAGCTGTATACACTCTAGGCTTCGCGCATGGACATTCCACATCTTACTCTACGCATGGGATACTTCAATGAAGCATTCAAGGCTCGCAGTAAAGATAATTTGCTTGGCAGAAAAATGATAATCACCAATACTTTCCACGAGTATTTGAGCCTTGTTTATTGAAGCATTCAGAATGGAGGGTGTAGCTCCCTTTAACTCAGATCTCGGTTCGTTTTGCCACATCAACAACCGCTTCAACCTCGACGAGTGTGATTCAGTTAATAGTTGTGCTTACCACCACCGCCGCCACCACCGCATTCGCCTTCGCGTTCGCCGGGAGTACCGGGAGAACCGGGAGCGCCTGGAGCACCTCCAGCCCCACCGGCACCGCCCCGGGCAGCCCTCAGCTCCTGTCCGTCGGGGCCGCGTAGGACGGCGTCATCTTGGTAGGCAGCCACATGGATCGTGGCCACCAATAGCACAGCCAGCAGGGAGATCTGGAAGGCAAAGACAGTTTTATCTTTACATACAATAACTTTGAACCACTGGTCGGGTTCGTGGATTAAGAGTCAGTTGCGTTGCGACTGTTGACATCACCGGAAACGGCAAACGGCAACAAGATGGAAGGGATAACAAATATTGGCCTGACGGAGTCTTTATTGCGCATGCGCATTCCTGGATGATCCTCTCTATATATATATATATATATATATATATATATATATATATATATATATATATATATATATATATATATATATATGTGTGTGTGTGTGTACTCGCCATCTGTGCCAAATCCATTTCATGAGACAAATGTACTTATTGCATTTTCAGCAATTATAACCTTCACGAAACTATGTATTATCGCCATTTTGTGCATATTACTAACTTCAATCATGTTTGCAACACATGCCAAATTAAAGTATGCATTATGATTGCTCAAAACACTTGGTATTACGTACAATACTGTGCATAAGTCTCTGAGAGGCTACGGCAAGCCAGGAGGGGGCAGCGCCGGCCGCCAATGTGGCGCTAAAGCCATGTAGGTTGCCTTCCCTCCAGGCGTTCCGCTCCTTGACAAAAACAGCTCAATACTCAGTTACTACTCGCTACCGACCCCTGGTGTCGTGAATGAATCCTACAGTGACGTGTAGTGCCCCCCTCTCCCTACTTCATCGAACAACGTGCCTGATATCTCACACGTTATAACACCCATATTCTATTTTCAGCCTAAAATTGAACTTGACATTTTTGAAGTAAAAGTCCGAAACCTGCATTGGGACAGTGACTGGGAGAAATTTTTATTAGAAAACAAGAAAAAGCAATCAGCCCGTCCATCACTAGAAATCCTCAATTCGAAAATTTTAGCTCCCGAACGAGCGATATATCTATAAAAAAAAATTAATCAGAATATCAGATTTCAGAAAAACCTCGCTGGAACTCAGAAACTTATCGAAATACTCCGAGACTTTTGAGGTTTACCAAAAACTGAAACCAGAGATTTCATGTGCTGGTTATTCTCCGACAGTAATCAAAGAAACGGTAAGAATTATCTCCTCAGAACTGTTACGATATGTTCAAAAACTTGTTAATTAAAGTTGTTCAAAATTTTCGATCAATTTCTCGAAATTTTCCGGAAACAATTTCGTACGGAGATACAATCAAAATACAAGCTAGAATACAACTATTCTGGATGAACTGCTTTCTGCCGTCTGTGGTCAGCGGCCCCCGCTCGCATGCGTACCGCCTTACAACGTCATCCTCGAGTCGACCACTGACCTTCAACAACATGCGCAGCACTGTACGACCGCGTGGTCTGTCAAGTTCAAGGCAATCCACTCTACTCCCCACCACGCCCCAGTCCCAGTACGCTGAATCGAGCCGAGCCAGGACGGGCCGGTTTGCCGAGCACGAACTAGGGGCCCGGCGCCGAGGAAGGCAGCTCGCCCAGGGTTCGCACAGCACAACTTGCACCTCACTTAACCTGCCTATATTGTTTTAGGAGACTCCTAACCCACGCATAATCCTCTCGCCCTGAACTGTCTTCTCAGAGAAATTTAATCGGAATTTTACGAAGTGTTCCATTAGGATGACGTCGGTGCAAGTAAATCACGCCAGGAAAACAACCGCAGGCCTGTTAAAAAAAATCACGCCTTCTCAAAAGTGGCTATTTTGACCAAACCTTGCTAATTTCGCCTTTTTATTGGAGGGTGTAAATTTTTCAACTGTTGTAACAAAAATTCCCGTCGTAATTTTTCTTTTACTAGCGCTTTCTGTATTTTCAGTGGAGACATCGCCCTTCATTTCCGATCAGGATATCTTACCAACGTATCGAGGCCTGTGTTCCCCTAAGTTCTCGACAAAACAAACTGTACTCCTACGACTAAACACAGGTACTAGATTCTAGAGATTCGATGGAGCACGCGATATGAAGGACCTCAAGGAGTGTGCTATTGAAACCGGCGCGTACATCTACTCATTGAGCTTTGACGACGGCCCCACTCCACCTCTCCCGTTCATTCAAGAAAAATGTGTTTCGCAGTGAAGCGCGGGATGCGCCTTACCGTGAGTGCCCCCATGTCCTCTTCTCTGCGGGTGGTTGTCGAGTCTTACCTGCACGACGGCGGTGGTCCCCTTATAAACTGGCTCCGCCGGCCCGACTCGGCTTTGCGCATGCCCCCCCCCCCCTCCAAGGAGCCTGCGGCACTCATGTCCCCGTGTCTGTCCGTTCTTGCACCCCTTCCAGGGGCGGTCTGGCCCGGCCGGGAACCCGGGCCTAGCGGGGTGGGTCCCCGGCTGGCGGTGGGCCCCGGCCGGCCCTGGGGCCCCGAGGGCCCGCAAGACCTGAAGGCCCACAATGCCCACAGGGCCTGCAGGGCCCCGTGTTTTCTCCTCTCGGTTTCGGCAGAGAGTCCTCAAAAAATGCGCATCGCCCCCCCCCCCGCCCCCCCACGACGAGTGTTGATAAAAATTGTTTCTTGCAGCTTGGAAATTTGAACTGGTGACCCGCCGCACGCTAAACCGGTCCATCAGGCCGCGAGGCCAAACCAACATTGTTCTCGATGGTCCGTGTGGCCGACCATCACAAGTCACTGCCAGGGAGCGGTGCGCCAACCAAAGTGCAGAGCATTGCGAATATGCATCCGAGTTGGCGACAATAGGCCTCCTCATTGTACTAGGGACGATTTTAAAATTAATCGGAAATGATGTGATCCCACACCTAATTCTGGACTGAAGGAGATTGGTTAAGTCTGCTTCTGTTAAATAAACTTGAATTATTTTTAAAAGTATATTAGTACAATTGTTTTAGATTCTCCGCCCCATACGTGCGATGCCAGTACGTCATTTTGAAACAAAAAGCAGCAATGTTGAGATGTTGTACGTTGTGTTAATCTGCAGTAGCTACCACGGGTTTAATTACATATATTCTATGATAAGTAAGATATAATATATAATGTGGGAACACGATGTTTGATATTTCTAAAATGAAAATAAATTTTGAAAGTTGGCAGAACCGCAGCATAGCTCCGCCCATTCTTGTGGTGCCATCTAGCGGTAGGCAAAATGACCCAAATGAATATCAACCGTAACACTTGCTGTAAGGAGAAGAATAAATAAACGTTAACGCTAACGTTAAAGCAGATGATGTGAACTTATATTCGTGGACAGCGTGTAACGTAGCACCTAATGGTACGGGACGGGCCGCGCGCTAACCACGCAGCTCGGCCGGCGACGCCATGGGGCCTTCTCTGCGCATTGAAATGAGTGTGCAAAGCAGATGCGCCAGTATCGAGCAATGATTGCCAGTAACAGGGGACCCGAAATACAATGCTAGTCTTAACTGCATACAGCGAAGAATTAAAAAAAAAAAAAAAAAGTCCAGTCCAGACTCTCGCAGCGAACGGACGTCCCGGCGGCTCTGACCGGCCGGCCGGCTAACCTCCGCGCGCGTTGTAAACAAGAAGTTTTTTTCCGGCCCGAAGATCAGCTAGTGCTACTATGAACTCGTGCTCGGCTATTTATTAGCAAAATACTGCCTGTGCCCAAGTGACCAACTGACTTGTGACTGTGTTTGTGACTCTGACGACATTGGAAACATGTCGGGCGTCCGTGCGGCAAATGCGACGGGCCCATCGGCCGCTCCAAAAAAATTAGAATGCGTCGCCTGCCATGCGGTGTTCCACAAGAAGTGTATCGAGGTGGACAGCCACAATAAGTGTATCGAGGTGGACAGCGACGACAAATGGTCGTGCCCTGCCTGCAACGGCGAGGGCCCATCGCTAGCCACCGTTCTCGCCGCCATCCGGCAGCAGGGACGGACGCTCGGCGCCCAGGTCGGCGCCTGCAACGCCAGCATCAAGGAGATAAAAGCGTCGCTCGACGAACTCAAAGACGACGTTGACGCCATCAAGGCCGAGAACGCCGGCATGAAGGCCAGAGTGTGCGACATCGAGCACCGCCTCGCCGATATTGAACAGAACTGTCAACGACATACACGTTCACGGCCTCCCCTGCGCGAGCGGCGAGAATGTTTACTCCATCTTGGCCAGCCTCGGTCGCTGCATCTCTGCGAACATGCTCAGCGTCGCCCATCGCACCGGCGCCTCCGCCTCCCACAACCGCCCGATTCTCGTGCGGTTCCTCCGCAAGGAGGACAAAGAGGCTGTTCTGCAGGCGCGGCGGGTCAAGCGCGACCTCACCGTCGGCCACCTCGACGCGTTCGCCGATCAGCCGCCGCCCGTGAAAAAGATGTTCGTCTTCGTGAACGAAAGCCTCTCACCGGTGCGGCGCGAACTCTTGAGAGCGGCCCGCGAGTTGAAAAGTGCAAAGACTCTCAGTGATGTGTGGGTGCAAGGGGGCAAAGTGCGAGTTCGCTAAGTAAAGGAGGGACAGAGGATCACGTCACGAGACTTGGCTCACCTGAAAAAAATATGTGGTCAGTAACGTGCCCCGGACCGTGTAAACGCGCTCCCCATGCCCCTCCCCACGGCAGCGTGGTTGCCTACCCTTGAGGCGCTCAAGGAAAAGTTGCCTACCTGGCAGGCGCCCACTACAACAAGAAAACTCTTTCCTTTTTCTCTATTTTGGTTGCCTTGTTTGTTTCCCCCTTTATTTGTTTTGTTTACTCTCTCATACTATGCCTCTTTGTTGTTCCTGGTGGTTGTTAAAATATTTCAATGGCACTCCCCCTTTGTTTCTATTCCCATGCCCCATAATGTAACTCTCCATGGTGTACTCAGAGAACTGGAAACGGTCTATAAACCCAATTTTAAGGTAGTTCAGTTGAATGCAGAATCTTTAATTTATAATGCACATATTGCTGAGTTTCAATATAATTTTCAATCCCAAGTTATTAGAAAAACTAGAACAGCCTTTGTCACCTGTTGTTATAAACGGTACTGTAGTCCCTTATTCGACCCAGGTTAAAAACCTCGGAGTAATTTTCGATCAATGCTTGACCTGGGAGCCCCATGTGCTATCACTGTGTTAAAAAAGTGTGGGCGTCCTACATAGCCCAAGACGGCAAAGCAATATCCTTCCAACATCTGTAAGAGAAAGACTCGTACAGAGCCTAGTGTTCTCCGTTCTCGATTGTTGTTCACCTGTCTTTCACGACATGCATTGTAATGAGGCCCTCCAAGTTCAAAGGATACAAAACATGTCCTTCAGGTTTGTCCGCTACCTAAAAATAGACTGCAGAATATCACACCCCTTGAAGCAGGCGGGCTGGCTCAACATAAAAAATCGACGGGTGTCTGCAATCCTTGTACTGTTATTCAAAGTCTTAAAGTATAAAACACCCGCTTATTTGTACCGTAAGTTCACTTTCATGAGCCAGGTCCACGACAGGATGAATAAATTTAGCAGGGAAACCCTGGTAATCCCTCGTCACAATACTAACAAACTTCAAGGCTCTTTTATGGTCACTGCCGCCAAACTACCTGTCCACGTAAAAGAAAGTAGCTCTGTACCTACATTCAGGAGGCGACTCAAAATCCATCTCTTAGCATACCAATAAGTTGGTCAATAGAAATGATTATTTATCTGCTGTATTAACTCTAATGTGTACCTTCTCACTAGCTATGTGTCTATTGTAACTATTCTTCTCACTTTTGCTCTTGGACTGTACTTTCTCCGTTATGTATCGGTGCTACATTTTGGTACGCCATTAAGGGACTTTTAAGTCCTATCAAATCTTGAATAAACTAATTCTAATTTCTACTTCTCTCTCTCTTTCCTCTCTCTCTCTCTCTCTCTCTCTCTCTCTCTCTCTCTCTCTCTCTCTCTCTTTCTGCTGCGCTGCCGCTCACCTAACCTGCTAAACCTGCTAAACCTGCTAACTGCTTACCTAGCGAGAGTCAAAGCTAGCTGAAGCTGAAGCATCATCTGCTAAAAAAAAAAAAAAAAAAAGACGTCCACGCTAACGCTTACGTGAAAGCAGATGATAGGAACTAGAGTCCTGGACTGTAATAAGAACAATTAAGCGTGAATAGTGTGTCGTATAGGCCGTTTTTAATTCGGTTGCGAAGGGCGCCGCATTGAGTCCCGCGGTGCACCTGCATGGCACTTCACGCACACAAAGCGGGAGTGGAAGAAATTGATATTGAAATTGCTTATTTATTGTTTATTGTTTATTTATGAGAGAGAGAGAGAGAGTGTTTGAGTTTATTGCCAGGTAACTGGTGAACAGTTGTAGACAACATGTAAATAAAGAAACATAAATACAATGTTAGACTCATCTTAAAAAGTCGTCAACAGAACAAAAGGACCCTTCTAACAAGATCTGCTTAAGTTAAGTTTTAAATTTAGAAGCATTTAGGAGTCTTACATTTTCTGGTAGGGTATTGTACAGTAATGTTCCCCGATAAAATACATCATTTTGAGTAAGTTTTAAAACATTGTTGTTAATGTAGATATCACACTTTTTCCTAGTATTGTATTGATGAACATCCTTATTAAGAGTGAATTTACTAAAATTATTTTTTACATACATAAGCATTTCCAATATATAGATACAGGGAAGAGTCATAATTTTAAAGCCTTTAAAAATATCTCTACAGCTATAGGTTTGTGGTTAGTTAAAAATGGCTCGGACTGCCTTTTTACTCGCTCGTTGCGAACGCGGCTTCCAACGCTGGCGCTACTCCGCGTCGCAGAGAGCGAGTATTGGTCTAGGCCCAAAATGTAAAAACGTTCAGTGTGGCTTAGCGTCGGTTTGGAAATGTGTGGAACGTTATGTGGGGTATCGAAGGATAGGTATTGATGCAGGGAACGTGCGTGATTGTATTATAGCCAATGAATAATCAAAATGAAAAATATGTAAGCAAAAAACAAAATTTTCCTGCCTTGCGATGTAAGTTTTGCATTGCAGTTACCCAATAAATGTGTGGGATACACAAGGGAGCAATAGTAGTTGGTAGGAAAATAACTGCTGTGATCGGAAAGTAGTGAATTTTGTCAAAAACGGAGTCAAAGTAGGAAAAAACGCCTGGATGTAGACCACCCATCGTACTCAGAGCCGCCGAGGGCGCGGATCCGTCGAGGAACGCATTGTCGAGCGAGAAGCTCCCACTCATTTACGTGGTTAAATAATAGCCGTTCAGACCGCGGATTTCCGCGGGCTTGGAATCTCGAAAACCACGCTTTGGAGAGAGAAAAGAAGCATATTTTCGAACTACTCGCCCCCAGGGGAATAGGGGTGGGGGGGGTGATGATGCATAGGACTCATAGACGGAATCTGGAAATGATCCGAATACATCCTAAAGGATCTTGCGCGAGGGGTATTTTGAATACTCCTAGCGACCAGAGAATTTCGAGGCAGATGGGAAGCCTACCTAACCGGCGTTGGGTGGAAAGTGCATTTTATTAGGTGGCAGTAATATCAGAAGCACAAAAGTAAACGATTAGTTGTAGTAAATAATAGAGGGATATCATTTGTGAGAAATAGCGCGCGGGGAGGGGGGTGGGGACGGTGTCAATAAAAGTATTAGGTTATGCTTAAGGGAATGACGTTGGTCGATTGGCACCACCATCTTGATAATAAAAGCCATCTAGCGGCAAGAAGTGTAACTAAATCATGTAGTTATGAAAGCATCCGTAAAAGTGAGTGGCAGCACTGCTGACTGGATATCCAGTTGTACCACCTTTCATAAATGATATTATTTGTAAATTGTATGTATTTGCGCTGTCAGTTGAACGGTTGAACTATCTCGGTCTCGGACTGAAGAAGAGCACACACAAGTCGAACGATAGAACCAGAAGGACTTTATTGGGTGAGCGCCGCTCACAGACTGAGTCCCGCACAGGACTGTTGTGGCAACCGCGGGCCGCCGCGTTGCGTTGTTGGCGTACAGATTGAGAATGCAGTTGAGACCCTGAACGAGACTAGCCAAAGTAGCCAGCGTTGAGAATGCCAGCTGTTTGCTGGAAAGAGCCTAGAGCACTACAACTACTCCTCCCTTTCTTTAAGAGGACTGGAACCACCCCAAAAGCAAAATCAAGGTCTCAGACCGCATTCAACGTTAAGAAATCAAAATGTCTCTGGTTCTTGAGGTTCGCAAATCACTGCAGATACAAGTTCATAAGCCAAACTTGAGGTGGCTCGACTAATGGCGACACAAGGAGGCGGACACCTCCATCGGGGCCGGATCTCCGTCTTGAAGTGCCACCACCAGGACGATAGCGCGAGCAGGGGGACACATTGATCCAAATCCAAATCTGCTACCAGGTATATTCCGGTTGCGAATTGAAGTCAGAATCAAAAGATGCAAAGAGCGAGTTAACCCATGGACGCTGCCGCGTCCACCTTCCCCCTTGTTTTGAAGTTTGAATACTTCAGCTGCTAAAGTGGAGTTTCCCCAAATCAGAGTTCCATAGGTTATAGCCCTGGTGGGATTTTGTAGACGATTTCAGGACGTCCACTTTGTATCCAATTTTTCTCATTTTGGACGTCGTTTGGACGTCGGTTTCAGGTCCAAGACTCATACACAACTCGTTTACTGTATCCGAAGAACGTGATCGAGGAATCCATTAATGCTCCAAATGGCGTTTTGTGCATCCACTGGCGCAAAATCTACGTGATCCGTTTAGAGTCCAGCATGTATCGAGCGTGTCCAGCACGTTCTGGTCGAATCCTAGGTGACCAGTTTCCGTCCGTAAATCATTCAGGCTGTACAAAACGCATGCATATCGTACCCAGATAGGTCAGCTGCATCCTAAAGGCCTTTAAGTGCGACCGGGTCGCGTACTTGGCACTCCTGTCCGAGTCCAAAAAGTATCCTGGTCATCCAGTGAACGCGTCCCCGGCATCCAGTTGCACACTCACAAAAATGTTGTCTTGCGGCAATGCAATTGTTCTTGTTACAAGAGAATTATTTTCTTAAAGTGACAAGAAAACTTTTTCTTGAAGTAAGAATCACCACAAGAAAAAAAGCTCTTGCTGTAAGCAAATTTTGCTCAAAGGAAGCATAATTTTGTTTTGCAGTGAGCACACAAGTTTTCATGACATAAGATATTTGATATCATTTTAAGAAAATTTTCTTGCTTGTTAGAAAGGGAATGGCAGCTCATGTAACTCTTGGAAAGGATTGAAGCATAAGACAAAGAGTGGCTTTAAACACAAATTTATTGTCTAGATCACATTGATATATGGCACAATAAATTATTAATACTGAATGCTAGAATCACACTATACAAAACAGAAAACATAAAATCTGAATGGGACATACTGTTTACCATTCAAAACACTATGCACTTCAGTGGAAATGTGGCACAACAAATTATCAATGCTAACATACAGAAAATTAGTACCCTCATCCCCTACCTCAAATGCATTAAAATGTTTATCAAAAACAATTACATGTAATTTTTTTAGCAATAGAAATGCTACACCTTCAGAATGAATTGAAATTGCAACAATTTTGCCAAATACAGGGGTATCATTTTGTAATGAATGAAGGACAACAGAACCTAAAGTGTACTTAGCACCATTTATTTCCAAAGAATTTGTTATATCCCACAATTCACATTCATCAGGAAGTGTGGCACTGAAATGAACATAGTTTGGCAGACTAGCTACTCTTACTGTACTTAGTGCTGTGTACTTAAATTTCGGCTCAAAACCACATTGACAGAGAAGACGATATGCAAATCTTAACTGGTGCCTGCTAGCAACAGTGAAAGGTAAATTAATTCTTCTATTAGATTTCTTGGCAATGTCTTTTCCCTCCTTATACTTATGTTCTGATCTGTAACAGGAAATAGCCTCAGGTGGCCCATTCCATTCTAACAAATCTGCTTCATGGATAAGGAAATGAAATTTTGGCTGCAAGTGAGTAAATACTCTCTGGGGTGTTCTCTGACAAGCCTTTTCAGCACAACAGAATCTTGTTGTTTTGCAATAGGAGCAGAAACGATGTCAATTATTTTACGAAGTTTTAAATAAATATCCCATACTTCTGTATCTTCCTCTCTGACAAGGTGACCAACCATTAGACTGAAGTACCGCGTAAAACACTTCATTTCACTCGCTGAGCATCTCAAGCGCTTGTTAACAAGCAAATCATCTTGCGTTATGTAGGGCATTCTGGTTTTTTCTTCAGCACAACCATAATAAAATCCCTGTCATTAAGGTAATCAATAGAGGAAGCGTTTCTTGTCATATACGTATCTAACTACATTATACATGACATACATTAACACCCCTTCATCAACATCATGCATAACATCAAGATACAAATTTTCTGATACATCGTAACTTCTTATCTCATTAAACACACATTTTTCTTTTCTACCTGTCAAAAAGGAGTTGTTAACACGAAGGTCACGGGCATAACTTTCAGGCGTTCTGAGTTTTGTGGGATTCGGCTCGGTCTGATGAGAGCAAACATTTTTGTGCTCTGAACAAATCCTACAATAATGATTGGCTGTGAAACACTCCACAAAACCAAGAATACCATTTAAACCTAAATTATCTCCTTCAACTTGAACAAGTGCAACATAAACCTGTAAGGTAGCTTCAGGGGTGACAACGGTAATACCAGTATCTTCTAAGAACTGAAATTCCTCCAGAACTTTTCTAAACACATTTGCATTGCCAGCAGCACGATCCCTACTATGGATAAGCAAGGCAAGGAAAAGATTTTCTAACAAGGATGCATACTTAGGAGGAAGACATGCCAGTTTCACAAAACCTGCTCCAAGTTTGTGGACACCAGTATGGTATATCCAAGCTCTTAATTTGTTTCATAATCGTCCAATGAAAATGTTGCTGGAAGAACACACTTGCCCTCAAACTTTGGTTTTATTTTTTCTCGCCACAGTTTGCCCTGAATAATATTTTTAATTGGACCTGCCTCTCTCTATGAACTTTCAGGATGATACATGTATGACAAAATTTTATCAAAAACTTTCGGCAACTCTAAAAAAAACCTGCAAAACATACCTAAAATGGACAAACTGGCCACAGAGCACTATAGGTTCAATCACCCACCACAAATCCATTTTCATTCAATTCATTCTGAGCACGTCCTATGGTAAATGGAATGGGAGCAATATATGCTCCACTATTTTGTACTTCGCTGACAAGCAAGTAATGATAATGAGTCTGAAAACCATCAAATAGATTCTGACAGGTCAAACATCCTACTTACATTTTTAATTTCTTTTTCACTTACAACTTTAGCTTCAACAGCTTTGGATAAGAGACTAATTACTTTACTTTTCAAAACTGACAGGAACGTGCCACCAAAGAGATCTTTATGAATGTCAATGATAAACTGAATCTGAGATTTAGTAAATGTACCAGTCATACAAACAAGCAATATGAGAAACAACTGCTTTAGTTAAAGCATAATCAAAGTTCACACTATTTTTCATTTCCTCAGGAAAGGGACTAGATTCATTATTGGCTTGTGAATCTGAAGCAGGAACGGCTTCTCTTACATTAGTATCACATCCATTGTCAAGAAGTAGATTATTTGTGCACTCAGGGCGAGAGCTTTTACGTTTATCATGAGACAAGACATGCTTACGGAAACTGTTCAATTTCGAAAACTTCCTGCCCACACAGTCTGAGTGTTTGCAAACCAAATTACCAGCAAAAATTAATTTGCTATGGCTGAACTGATAATGAGCAATGAAAGCTTGCCCAGTGGAAAACACCACTTCCCCTGGACACACACTACAGAGAAACATTTTAAAAATAAATTGACAGGTACAATGAAAACACTTAAAAAAAGTGACCAAATGTTTTTAAAGATAATGACTACCTTATGAACACTATAGGAACAGAACTCATTCGAGTAAACATTTATCTAAAATGGCAAGTAATGACTATGCCTGTTTCTATGGAAAATTTTAAAAAATCAGCTAAGCTTAAAGGAATACAAAAGGAACGACTACATGCATTTCACATGCAAGGTCAGTGTACAAGTCAGTATTATACTATTTTCACTCGGTAGGAACAAGGTCGAGTTTCTGCATAAAGATGTCAACTGCTCCAATAGAAGCGTCATCTTGCATATCAATACGGTAAACATACTTTTGAATCAGCAGCCACAGATGCATCGCCTCCGGTGGGTAGGAGCAGTTCAGAACGAAGCACGTCTTCGTACAAATGTCAATGGCTAGAAGAGTGCTGCTGAGCATCCACGGAACACCATTCACAATAACATATGATGCTCGTGCGTTGTGCTTTTCTCCCAAGACAAGAACGTATGGCTGCACAGGCAGCCCAGCATTGGCATGTTTCTCTTGACGTTCTCTCACAGCCTGGTCGAAATCTCCAGCACCCTAATAATGGCAAAGAAACAAAGAGAGTAAGAGCCTAGCACGCAACAAACAAGCTGGCCCGTCCCTTCCGTCAACCTCGGTGCCAGTTCCGCTCCGCTCCACCGGCACCTCGGTTCGCCAGGGGGACTTGGCCAGCTTGGCGTGCCGGCGGCATTTGCGGGGGCCTTCGGCCCCCGCCTCAAGTCTCCCTAGAGGTGCCCGATAGCAGATGTATTTGTTACGATTTAAATCGTTAACCTGAGCCCGTCCCTGTGCGCGCCGCGATATGGTAATGGTGTGCGCGCGGCGGCCAACCCTAACCTCAAAAACCAAGAACAGACAAATTTTCATTAATCGAAAATGCGATACAAATCGAAAATTGTTGCCACCGTACGTGATTCTACGTTAGGAAAGGAGTTTATCCTCCAAATTTGAAGTTTTTCTGTGAACGATAAGTCGGCGTACACATTACCGAACAAACGAACATCCGGCATAAGACTATAAGCCCGGCTCCTGCCGTTTCTAAAGTAACGTGTCGGGACGGGCTAAAAAGTCACCTTACTTAAAATAAGAGCATTGAATCTGAAAGAAAATTACTAATTAACCACAAAACGTAAGAGAAGCACTTACTGAAACATGTAGAATAAATGCTTCTTCAGATTAAACCACTGATGGTTTTAGAGTTTTCTTTCCCACTACCACTCTCCGTCTCTGCTTGGTGGGTAAAATTTGTTAAATGATCAAGTCCTTGTCATTTACACAGGAAATTAAAAAAGAAAAGAAAGAAGGGGTTAACTAAATGAAAATTAATTAACTCAGCATCATTATTTGGGACAAAAAAGATTAGTACTTTGATTATCAGCTTTCTTAATTTGTTCTTCCAAGTACTTGGCCTCCTTATCTGTCAGTCCAGATTCAAAATCAGGAGATTTCACAATATATAAAACTCTCTTCGCAAAGTCCTTCCAATTCACCATTAAATTATTCTCCTTTCCTCTCAGGCGGAACATCTGGAAGGGCTGTGAAGTCTTTCAAAATCTGCAATTTTTATAATAAAATAAGTGCACAAGAAAAAATAAGTAAATGGGGTAATTATCTACTTTAGCGGCTCCACTGAGTTCAGACACATGTCAGGTATAGTTATACGCGGGATTGCACCACCATACCCGCACCGTGATCCATTCTAGGTGCTCAGTACTCGTTTCTGACCAATTTGCCTGAAAGCCATGCACTATTTTGCGCCGCGGAACTATTTACGCGGCAACTTAAGTTCTACAGGCGGGACACATACTCCACCTTCAGTGCTCCAGAGCGGGTACTGTTACACATCTTACCACCGTACTCGCACTGTCATCCAATTTTGTGGTCATCACTCGTTTACCACATTTAATTTAAAGAAATGTAATGAAAGCCGTGCCTGCGGAAGAATTTTGCTCGCCCGCGGAACTATCTGCGTGAGGCGCTTAACCGCGTAAGTACATACGTTCGCTCAGCCAGGCAACAATGCGCGGCGATATTTGGTACTACGTGAAGATGACCAGGCTCGGCGGCTCAGTCGGTGTTGGATAGGGCCGGGGCCTGCTCCGTGTTCCCCTTCTTCGAATGTGAACTCGTTGAATGTTTTGTATGACACAATGTATGTTCCTTTGACACTGTGAAAGGCCCTCTGTGTTCCCCTTGTTCGAACGTGATCTCTCGTTGAATGTTGTGTATCACACAGTGTATGTACCTTTGACACTGTGAAAGGCCCTCAGTGTTCCCCTCGCTCGAATGTGAACTCTCCTTGAATGTTGTGTATGACACAGTGTATTAAAATGCGTCAACGAATGTGTAAACGCTTCACAGTGTCAAAGGAACATACAATCTGTCAGCGAATTTGTGAACGTTAACATAAAACGAGAGTAGCCAATAAGCCGAGGACATTTCCGAAAGGGCGCTTCACACTGTCAAAGGAACAGACAATGAGTCAACCAAAGTGCAAACGCTTCCCAGAGTCAAAGGAACAAACAATGTGTGAACGAATTTGTGAAGAAGTGAGAGTTCACATTAGGACAGAGGGAACAAGGATCAGGATCAGGCGGAATTGCGCGGTGAAACACGGGATGGGCCGCAGTGCGCAACCGACTGAGCCGCCGAGGCCGGTCATCTCGACGTAGTTCCAAAAGCGGACACCCATGGATGAGCGCTGGGTGAAGTGTAGCGTAAAAAGTTCCGCCAGTGAGCGAAATAGTGCACGGCTTTCATTGGATTTGTTCAGAAACGAGTTCTGAGCACCTAATATGGATCACAGTGCGGGTATGGTGGTGCAATCCCGCGTGTAACTATACCTGACATGTGTCTGAACTCAGTGGAGCCGCTAAAGTAGATAATTACCGTAAATGGAATAAACAAATTAGATGGTAACTCATCAGTTGATAAGAAGAGGGCAACTTCAAAATATTGATCCATGAATTTATGTAAACATGAGGCTCCCACATCTTGTCTAGCAGCTCCCTCAGACGGAGTTTACAGGAAATCCTCCACATCTTCCTAACTTCTGACTCTGGGTCCGCATTCCTCTTGAGCCATTCCTCGGCTGCCTTCTCTGCATCACCCCTTGTTGCTGAAATCAAGAGAAACATAAATTATAACTTTGATTTGTCACTACTGTAAATACAAATCACACATAACTGAGGATGTATTTACCAGGCTGAGGATCTGGCACACCTAGTTTTCCCCTCTTGGACTTCTTTACTTTGGCATGATTGCCTTTCTTCCTCAGTCTATCTTTAACATTTCTTAATCGATCTGGAAGGACTCCTTTGGCAGCCTTTTGACCTTTGGCAGGTTGAGGGGGAATATACCACACATATGCCTAAACACGAAAAACAAACAATGAGAAATAAAAATTGTCTACTGTAATAAAGAAAGAGAGAGAATGATTAAGGTTACCTTTTCTTTAGAAAATAATTCACACAGTTTGTTTGTGAGATGCTCATAGTGATGCCGCTGGACTTTGGGAAGGTTATACCGTCAAACCGGAAACCTAAACATCAAACGTTTTTTCCTGACACCTGATACCGGTTTCAAAAACCCGTAACCGCCCAGCCGTAACAACGGCTGTCGGATCGGGAAAGACACCGCTTCTCCATTGTTCTCACATCGATCGCCTGTGTCATATTCTAGGTATGAATGCCGCCCCGTCCTGTGCTCACGGCGATGCTGGGAGCTGCCCGTCCTAAAGATATGATCTTTCTCGGAGTCATCAGTGTAAATATCTTTGAGTGTGTAAAAAACATATTGCAATAAAACTCATAGGTGTGAAGACGAACTGCTGCGTGTTGTTATTAATTCACATCCCTCCTCCTCCTCAGATAATATGACTCAAAGAATTTGAAACAGAACAAGCTGGCCCGTCCCTTCCGTCAACCTCGGTGCCAGTTCCGCTGCGCTCCACCGGCACCTCGGTTTGACAGTGGGACTTGGCCAGCTCGGCCTGCCGGCGGCGTTTGCGGGGACCTTCGGCCCCCGCCTCAAGTCTCCCTAGAAGTGCCCGATAGCAGATGTAAAACGTCGAAAAATTCGATTTCGACCAAAAAGATTCCTCAAGTCATGAACCGTCGAGAAATGATGAAATTTCTTCTTTTCCTTTTTTTGCGACAAGAAAGACTTCTTCACAATACTGGCCCAGGACTTGTAAAAATTTTATACACTGGGAGCCTTATTTAGCAGCCCACTATTTGTAGAGCCTGTCATTTCGTTCCAAGGTGACCTAGAGAGTTCAAATTTTCAGCAGGCATGTCCCAAGGTCAAACAGCACTTTAGTTGATTCATTCTAAGGCGTTGAACCACCTCCTTAAATGGGACATTGTCGAAAACCGCCTTGAACGGGATCATTAAAACTTATTTGTAGGAAGAACGTTGGCAAAATTACTATCAGTGTGGCATCTAAAACTGCCAAATCTCGAATTTCAACCCTCTCCGATAGGCCCGGTCATGGGCATGGGTGAATCGAAATTTTTTGTTTGACATATGGCAAAATGATGCCCGTCCTACCCGATTGTCACACGGGGAATGTGCCCCACCCCCACCCCTTCGGGCCTTTTGACGCCCGAGCAGCGCCTGACAGGTAGGCAAACTACGAAACCTTACCGCCTGTAAGTAGGCAAAAAGGGGTACATTTTTTTGGGCCGCTCTTGGATCCGCGCCTGCGCCGTCTCCATCTCATGTCGTGCTCCGCGTCGGACAGGCGACTTGGTGAGTCGTCGGCGTCCTCGTAGCCTTGTCCGCGGCGCCCTTGGGACGGCCCCGCCCCGCGTCGTCGGCGACCTCCGCTTGGCGTCGACGCCACCCACCTTCTTCGCCGTCAACATCATCGGTATACCGTGTCCCCCGCCCCGCAGCCTCAGCAGGTCAGAGGCTTTTCCCAGCTGCAGTTCAAATTGAAGACGGATCGGCGCCTTGCCTTAGCCGGGTTGGGTCACGTTACCCTACCCCCTCCCCTCTCCTATCCCTTCTCTCCCAGTTTTATGTCAACAACGACGGTACGTGTTGGCAAAACTCCTCGTGTTTCTTTATTTTCGAATCCCCCCCCCTCCGCCCCCATCCCGCTCAGGAATCCATTGCTGACAGTGATGATGGTCTAAGCTGAACTGAAGTAGATGACAATTTCGACAATGCTCTCAATATAATTATTACAGGTTTTACAACGCTGCCAACTGCAGAGGTGAGATAGTCTTTTATTTGTCAAAGCTAAAAAATACTTCCTTTTTATAGTGTTCACAGCAGCAGTCTGAAAAGAACAAGGAAAGATATGTTTTTCTTTACTGGGATGGACACTTTAACTTCTGTCAAAACTACCTGCTTGAAATAGCATGGTGAGAAATATTTTGTTCTGTGCTTTTAATATATCATACTAAGGTTTTTTGATACAGTATGCGAGGGGTCCACAACTCGAGACAATCAGTGTACACATTTCCACACAATCAAACACAATCATCAATTAAAAATCTTAAAAATTGCATTAGAATGAGGCCTGGGCTTCATTTAAGGGCTAAGAACGGCCGTAAAGGGCTCTAACCAATCTGAAATTTCAAATTTTCTGCAAAGTAGGCGGAAAAATCGACACAATCAACACAATCAGTGTACACTTTGGAGCAGAGTTGTGGACCCCTGGACAGTATGTCATGTGCTTTGTTACATTTTCCTGATCCATGTTCAATATTGCAGGTTGGTGGTGGCAGTACAGAAGATGAAGGTTCAGACATCTCAGGCAATAACAGCGATTCAAGAGACTGCTTTTGAAGATGTCTCTCCCCATCCTCCAGCTTCTGATGAAGAGAAGAAAATGAGGACGCAAGAGGAAGAGATGAAGAATTAATCGGAGAAGATGACAGAGGAGATGCACAAGAATACCACCCCCAGAAAATAAATCTTTCTTCGATGCGTCCTAAGAACAAAGCGCGATCTCCTTGCGCGAAGCTCAACAAAGCGCGATGTCCTTTAGGGTGTTCGGATGGTGAGAGGCGAGAAGGAGCCCGATGAGACATCGGACCTTGTTGGCGCGACCCTAAAAGACTTCGCGCTTTGTTGAGCGTCGCGCAAGGAGATCGCGCTTTGTTCTTAGGACGCATTGTCTTCTACGAAGCATTTTACACTTTAATTAAAAAAACTTCGCACCGAACTTTCATCTATCATCCAGCAGCAACCGAAAATTTCACTGCGTGAACTTCTCCTGAATGCCTTGACTCTTGTGACGCATTTCAAAATGAATTTTGCACAGTTTGAGGGTGTTATGAAACTTGTAAATACAATATTTAGAGAGAACGTTGCTCCTGATACGAGGCATCGACTTGATAGTTTGTTCAACTCTCTGTCGGGAATGCACTATCGCTTTCTTTGTCCGAAATGTATGGATTATTTGGGTGAGTTTGATCATAGTATAGTCAAAGATGTTCTTTGCAAAGCTTGTAACAAGATGGTTCCTATTTCTAAAGTGAATGAATGTGTTTTCTTTGTTACTTTTGTTCTTGCTTTACAAATTGAGTTATTGCTTAATGATGATGAAATATTCCAATCTTGTCGAAATACCCTAGATCTACTTAATGACGACCATTCCAATAATGATTTAAGAGATGTTTTTGATGGTAAATGTTACCAGAAATTTGCAGCCTCCCTAAAGCAGGGTGATAGATTTAGACACCTCTCTTTCTGTTTCAGTGAAGATGGTGCTGCCCTCTACACAAGTTCAAATTGTCAGATTTGGCCATTGCTGTGTTCAATACTGGAGCTTCCGCCTCATCCTCGAGCTCACAATTTATTGTTGGGGGCACTGTGGTTTGGCAAGGGTCATGCTCCTCTAGACGTGTTTTTAGTTCATTTTGCTTAAGAATGTAAACGGTTATCAGTTCATGGATTTAAAAGTATTGCAGAGGGAGAAAGTTTATTAATTAAGTGCCACTGTCTTTGCTGTAGGGCTGATGGCCCTGCACGAGCCTGTGCACAATGTATTCATCAACACGGAGGTTGTCACAACTATGACCGCGCCTGTTTGAAGGTCGCGTTTGTTGTGGGTTGAGTCACGTTCTGATGCTCCATTCGGTATGAGGCGCGCGCGGGCAGCTCGACTCCGTGGGTGGCGATCATTTGGCCGTTATGAGCTGTGACCTGGAGTCGTTGCCCAGAGTTTCCATGGTCCGGGCATGGTATCGGCCAGTATATTGTCGGTCCATGTCTTTGGACTGTTATCACATGATCTCTGAATTTTAAGTGAAAACCAAAATGATCAAAAAATTCGTTCCCAAAATTAAATCAGTGTCCAGACCACTATCACACACTTATATACATTGTATATTATACAAATTCAGTCTCAAAGAGTGAAAATTCTATTGTTTTCACGTCGTGCACCGCCGCACACCGCGCCCAGTCGCCATAGGTAGTGAACGTTATTTCGGTAACGTCCTTATTGATGTCCTGGGAAATGACAGTTCAGGACGACCAATATGTAACTTCCGTGGACCATCCACGTTGTCCTCGGTAATCTCCGGAGGGACGACAAATGTTTAACTTCCGTGGACCACACACCAGTAGTCCTCGGTAATCTCTGGAAGGACGAACAATGTGTAACTTCCGTGGACTAACACACAAGACGTTTGTGGTAGTGGACTCCACCACCTTTCGCGTTACAATAACGCTTCACAAGACGGTCTGGCTTCGCGTACTGGGGCGCGACCCTCCGCCGAGGTGCACCCTTTAGGGTACCTACCATACAGCGGCTAGGCAACCCGCTCATCTTTTGGCTCGCCTCGCAAACATTGTTGATCGTCGCTTGCTACTACCATTTCTGTTCGTCTTGTGTATTTTCTCCGTTCTGTCAGGCACATTCTGCGCGTGCTACGTTTACGATTGGATATTGTTCTGTCCTTTTTTACAGTCGACAACTGGAATACTAGGTGCGTTCTCCAAAATACTTAATGTCCGAAAACATAACCTAAGAATGTTGTGTTCCTTTAGGGTAATGATGTCCAGAGTTACGATATTGCCCTCACTTCTAATTTTCTATCTAATTCTCTAGCAACAAAACTAATAGTAATTGTAACTGATAATAATTGTATTTTATAACTGATGCAGGCAAATTATGGAAGACAAACGCAACTACATTGTCTCCTTCAACTTGGAGAGTGGCTACACGGCTATGGTGGAGGGTTGTGAAGGACAGTGGACGCAATACGAGGACGGTCAATACGTCTGCCGTGAAGGTGGTTATGAAAGCGGTGATTTCTTCTGGACCGATTCTGAAGGATCCGATGAGCCAGAGGGTCTTGTTGTGTTGGGCTGTGGCGGTACGCTATTCCAAGTAATATCTTGAGGTTTACTCTTGCCATCCACATTCACTTAACAAAACATTTCCATCTGTAAGGGAGAGTGGGGCACATAGTGACAGGGGCAGATAGTGACAACATCGTCTCCCGCCTACTCCGGAGCGTGCAGAGTGCCATCTAGCGGCTGATAATAAAACCTCCAGAGGTAGGTATCCATTTGCAATCGAGTCGGCGGTGATCAGGAACGTGTCAGTGACGTATCAACACACTGAATATTGGCCCCGGCAAAATCTAGGGAAGTTTCGACTTTTAACATGATGTTTCTTCGCGCCCACTCTGGGAATATTGATTTTAGAGTCCCCGTAAAATTTTCAATCCGTATTGTAGTGCTTCTCCTTGTATTTTCACTGAAGCCTCAATATTTTTGAGTTCGGCATAATCTCTGACGCCCACATTTGCGGGAAGTGGACCCTGGGGCAGGTAGTGACTGTTTTGGACGGGGCACGTAATGACATGACGATTTTGTCACATTTTCATCATAGATGCTCCCACTGATGGTTTTCCCCACTAAAATCCGCCCTTGAACTGTGGATATAGCGAAAAAACTTATTACTTAGCTATGTTTAAGTGTTGTAGGCTATTTATGAGTAAACATTAATCTTGAATCTTTGGTTTCCTTCCCCACAGTTACTCCCCACATACATTTTGTTCACGCGATTGACTTGAAATGTTGTCCCTGGTTTTGCCTGCACTTTGCTTGGTCTAAATAAAACGGAGCACGGATTCTGTAGCAGACGATGTTCACGAAATGGAATCATTTGAACAGAACTGATTTAATGCGTACATGTTCAGATGGCTGTGAGAAAACTGCGTAAATCTTTTATTTCCATGCCTTACCCATCTTTTTAAAAGATTTTGAGCAAAAATTTCCATAAATTTCCTAAAAGTAAAAGTTTCCTGGAAATTTATGATTTTAAATTTCGGAAATTTTGGAAATATTTCCGGAAATCTATTTGAAATATTTCCGCCTTTCCATCTCTAGTGATGTCTGCTGCGATAATTATTTTCTTATTCTTACAGTGCAGCCAAATAAATGTTTTTGTTATTAATCTCATTTTTAAAAGGAGAGTGCAGTTATTTCGGCAAACCAACAAACCTAATCTTTAAATAGACATATCAAAATTAACATTGTAAAAGAAAATGAATTTGGAGGACTTTAAACTATTTTATATGGATTTTTTTCCTAATTTTCGATGGTAAACAGCAAGAATCACATAAAACATGACCTCCTACACTTAAATTTGTAAAAAAGCATGCTCAAAAAGCTATTTTGTTAGCTTGTCACTATCTGCCCCAAGGCTTGTCACCATGTGTCCCAGGGTGAGGCACATAATGACAAATGCAGGGATGTACTTCCATACCATTTACTCTTAAAACATATGTCTAACTATGAAAACTATGATGAATTCATGTAAAGGAAGGACATATCTTGTGGGCTAATCCAATTAAAGTAAAAAAAAATGAAAAACTAGCTTAGAAAAGTCGAAATTCCAAAAAGTGTCACTATGTGCCCTATACTCTCCCTTTGTGACAGAGGAGGAAGCCAAAGATAAAGCCAGGGAGTGTTAAGCAGGTGTATAAGATACATGGTGAAGATGAAGCCTCTGGTCTGTTCGGCCATGACTGGGATTAAGTCGTGGCAAATTCTCAAGTGGATGTCTATACAGGCATGGGAGCCAAGGCTGGCTGTGGTAATGGTCTGATCACGATCACCCCTCACTTTCATAAATGTCTAACTGTCGTGCTCCACACTATATGTTTTTAAGTTATATGTTCTTTATTGTTCATGCTTCTGTAGAAAATTCCCAAGTTTTTTGTTGCCTTCAAGTAACGAAGAGTGCGTTTCACATTTTTGGTGTCTTGAATTGTTGGGTTTTCAGTGCGTTTACTCTTAGTTTACACTGAAAACAAGATCCGGTCTTGTTTTTCCAGACAAATACAGCAGACTCCTCCCTACTGCTTTACTATATTCAAAGTATGTTTCTGGTGCAGTATCCTCTTCCCCTCTAGCAGCTAGAGGGGTCAGCATCGGTTTGGCGTCCTGCATGTCATATTTGTGCAGTGCAAGACTTTGTCAGCATAAGTCTCTTGATTCAAAAACAGACCACCTAATGTTTGGGTGATTTGCATTCCCAGGTAAGTGTATGGATTTTCCATTGTTGTCATTTCAAATTCTTGGTTTAGTTTGCTGAGCAGTTTCTTCATTTTGTTTTCATCTTTTCCGTGGCGGCGAAGCCGGTCACATTCTCTGACATTACCGACACAATAGTGGCCAACAAGGTGACCGCTGTCGCACAATGCTATCTCTGTATGCGTCTGAAGGTGGAGTGCGGAAACGTAGAGATAAGCGCCAGCGCCTTGTCAACGACGTGCTTTTACCTGAGCGCCTTTTTATTTTTTGGCGCTTGAGCCGCATCGTTTAAATTTGGACGAATTTGGACGATGGTGCCTATCTCCCTAATGTGGATTTGAGTATAATGACTCACACGAGGTAAACAGTGGGCGCTATAAAAGTTATGTCAGTTTAATAATCTGTTGGCATCCGTGCGGTTGTAACCAATCGGGGCTAAACGACGAGCATTAATGAGCAGTCGCAAATGCAACAGATCAAAACTGACTTAACCTGAGCGACTCGGAGCTGCTGGGACAACCAGTATTGTGATGATAAATGAGCTGTAGTGTATTTCGCTGTGCGCTGCTTAGGTGCCATAGGCAGGAGGGTATAAAGATATCATGAGGAGCACATACATTCTTTTATTTTTGAGGTTGCGCATGCGTTATGCTTTTTCCTGCTTTGACAGCTCGGTTCCAAAATATGGAAGTGTGGCTTTCTCATTGCTGAGCGAAGCGAAGCTCACTGTGGGCTTCTGCAAAGAAGAAAAATTACGATCCCCCCCGGATACCTATAGTTAAGCATAGGTATCTTACTATTACTATATGTCTTCATCCTATCTTTGGCTAGATTTGACATATATATAAATAAATATACATATATAGGTTAGGCTAGGTTAGCTGTATATATGTGTATATATATATATATATATATATATATATATATATATATATATATATATATATATATATATACCTATCTTCATCGTATCTTTGGCTATCCAAAGGTTAGGCTAGGTTAGGCTAGGTTAGATAAGGTAGGTTGGGTTAGACTAGGTTAGGAAGGTTAGGTTAGGCTACGTTAGGTTAGCCTAGCAATAGGTTTTGTTGAAAAAAAACAACAGGGATGCTTAAGTTTTTGCAAAAGACCTGCATTACATACAATTACTGCAAAGGATTCATAATGTGCAGCCGCATATCTATTAGCACATGTCTGTCCCTCTTTTATCTGGCCGCAGCCGCGAGCGCAGCATTAGGCCCGACGGGCCCTGGCTAGTTAATCATTTGCACCTTCGCCTGCCCTCTCCGTATTCCTCCTCGCGACTGATTGAGTGTGTGCGTGTGGGTGGGGAAACGTTGAAATGTGACATTTTCAATCACATTGAGGAACTTTGTGACTGGGCAGTGCCACATTGTGTTTTCTTGATACTCGTGTGATGTGGTCGAGGATGACGGAGTGATTAAAATCAGGCATGTTTCAAAAGCGTCTTTTTAATGTATAATTCTATTTTTTTTTCTCCAGAGCTTCCCACTTACACCTATTATTATCGCAAAATTATTCTCTACTAATTACCAATAAGGGGCTGTCCACATATTGCGTAATCACGTAGGAGGGGGGGGGGTCAGATCTATGCTTACGCTTGATTACGAGGAGGAGGGGGGGGGGCGTCCTGATTACGTAATCAACTTTGGTCCTCGCATCGCAATCATTTTTGGGACTCAAACTGCACGGAACTGCCGCAGTGCCGCGTCGAAGTTACCCCGCTCGCGCGATGTGCGTAGATACTCCACGCGCTCGTCGGCGATTGAGTCGCCCGGGCCCGTTTAAAATCATTCTGGAAATTTTTATTTTCCACTTACCGTCTTCAAACACTTTACAAACGCTGGCTTCACGATTCTTCGCATTTTCCGCAAATTCGGCTGATTACGTAATCTTGGGGAAGGGGGGGGGGGGGGGTCAGGCCGCTGATTACGTCTGTTGACATGGGGGGGGGGGGGGGGGAGGTCGAAAATCCCTAAAACGTGAAAACGTAATATGTGGACGGCCCCTAATCACAGCACAGATAATTTCCCTAATCGAATGTCGGCATCAATTTCGGAATCAGCGCTCTGCAGCAGTCTACCAAACGTATACACAGATTACAAATCATCCGCCCGCGGAGCTTGTCTCGTTCATGCTAGGGTCTTTGGTCTAGGGCCTTTGCAGTCGACGGGCTTCAAGAGGAAAGGGGACCCCGGGTCCGGACGGCCTCAGGCGGCCTCTGCGGGCCGGTTTTGCGCCGTCTTCTAACAGCCGCCATAGTCAAACCGTTCAAACGGCGGGCCGAGGTCCAGCCGAGGGTCGAGCGGCCTTCGGGGGACCTCGGGTCACGGCCGAAGGGCCAGCCGGCCGGGCCGTACACCGCGCGACAGTGGCAGGGAGTCGAGTTGAAGAAGTGAAGAAGTCGAGTGGAGTCGTGAAGCGGGGGAAGGTCGGAGAACAGAAGTCAAGAATATGTAAGTGTAATGGCGGCGCTGCCGGCCAAGGCGAGGGACGGTAGCTGCTTGTAATGTAATTGCAATAGATTAAAAATAATAATAATAATCATAATAATAATGAAGTGAACTAACCAACAATCGTGCTCTCTCACAATTCCTTAAATACCAAACCATTATGAGAAACTAGATAGTATTACTTGCGGCCACGCAGCAGATCACTGACTGGACAGGAGTAGGGTGCGGTTCGGATAAAGTCAGGAATGGTACATTGTCCCATGCTTTCTAGCCGATCTACCCCAAACCTCTCCACCCGTTTACCCCCAACCGTACTACTACACCATCTACATGAATGCTTTCCCTTGTTTGAAGAAAGTCAAGAATTCGTCCTGACACAAATATTACAGACAGTCTTACGATGCGGAAGCCCAACAACTCCCTAAATGAAAATCATGTCCGTCCACAGTCGCACAGAGAGGTTGCAACTGGGGGCTTCCTAACAATAATCCATGGTAGAGCAGGGATTTAGGTAAAGTGGGATAGTTTGAACCCCTTGCAGCATAGAGAGCTGAGGTCATTCGTAGTTCTGTGAACCTTCTGGCCAGCCAAGGACTCCGCACACTGAAAAAAATTGTATTCCACTTCAGCAAATGTGGAAAAAGTCTAGTTTCATACTCCTTACCCTCAGACGGCTCAGCATAGATCTTATTCTTGTCCCACGAATGACACTGCTTGCCTCCTGAATCATCCTTCTTCTTAGTTCGTAGTCCTCAAGGGAGGGTCTGCATTGTGGTTGTGAGGAGCATGGTGACTCAAGAGGCCTGTCGCAAGTGAAACTGATGCTGTGCCATAACAACAAGGCCCTCTTGCCTTGTAGTGACGGCAACCCAGTCGGACATTATTCCCGCGCACTTCTCGCACATAGTAAAAGAAGCCGTCACCACAGTGAAAGATCCAGGAATTCCGCTCTTGTCCTTCGAAGCAATGAACTGGGCCGCCATCCATGTTTAGATCTTGTGATCACGCCCTCTATTTAGAGGTTAAACAGCTGGGGACACCTGCTCCCCACCGCACTGGGGAAGCAACGGATGTGTGTCTGTGTGTGGGGTTGGTTGGTTGGATACCGTATCTGAGCCGCTTTCCGTCTCAACGGGAAGGGGGTGTGAGCCCCCTCATTCTCGACTAAGTTACGCCTGTCGGGGTCGTGACTCCCGCCAGGGTGGCCTCGCCCACTTCGCAGTACGCCTGTGTCGTAAAAACAACCCCGGGTTGGTACCACTCCGTGGGGTCCCAGGCCGCTGTAAGGGAAAGGGTTAGTAGTGGTTTTGGTTTCCGGCTCACCCGCCCTCCTGGCAGGGGGCGCATAGCTCTTCGACAGCACCCACTTCTTTTTGCCCCGCGTACTCCGTGTCTTCGCGCGTTTCTTCGCGTCTTTTCTTCGTTTGTCTGGCCGGTACCACCGAAGCTTGGACTCCTTGATCTGCTGCGACGCGCTGTTTTGGGGGGTTGGGTTGGCTCCGAGGTTTGGTCGTTCTTGAGTTGATCTTGGGGCCTCCGCAGGTGCTTCCCGAATGCCTGATGCGCGGGTCTTATTCCAGTTGACACCGGCCGCCTTCACCTTTCCCTGTTGAGCTTCCCATCCCTTCCCTGGTGGGGACCATCACCAGAACCTTAGGATACACTTATCTGAAGTGGGAGGGGCATTCGCCGTGATGCCTCCGTCGACCCGGAGGTGCCCGCCGTGTTGGGCACTTGCTGCTGTGGCGCGCCCTCGCTGCATTGCTCTTCCTGTAGGCGGACCTCCCGGGTCCTCCCCGACGCTACCCCGACACCAAAGGATACTTATCTGAGGCTGGAGGCTGAGGTTTTGCGGCGTTGAGTGTAGGTCCCGGCGTGCCGCTGTTGGCTTGCAGCAGGTATGGACAGAGGTCGGGCTGCGTCCGTGACCGCCTCCTCTCCTCCTCCGTCCTCTTGGCGGGCGGGCGCTGTTTTCGCGCGCAGCCCCATCTGGGGTTTTCTCCGTCTCCAGTCGGCCGGGCCGGGGAAGGGAGGGGGGGGGGGGGAGGTATTGTTTGCACTGGCCGCACTGCACCGGCTGCAAGGGGAAGGGGGGGGGTTCGGCGACCACGCCGGGCATGGGGAACATAACCTCACTTTGCCGATTTACAAAATGCATTTGACGGCCTTTTGGGAGTCTAGTGGGTACCCGGTGCCGGGTGTAGCCGCGGCGCCAGTGCTGCCTGTGCCGGGCAGGGGGAGAGGGGCGGGGCGGGCCAGGACGGCCAGGGGGATCACCGGCTCGCCGGTGCGCGGGGGGGCACACACGTGGGGACATTTTAGACTCTTGAGGTGCTGGCGGTTTGCAGGATCACTAGAAGGGCACGATGCACTACACTTCACTTTCACTCAGCACTGGGCACAAGACACAACACTACAGGCACACACACACACACTGAAACTGCCACACAGAACATTACGGCTTCCCGCCATGGCACCCGGCTACCGCTCAGATTGACAAAACACAAAAACACTGATAAAATGAGAACGGCCGTGGGGTTTAACTTGCGACCAATTGCCCGGGTGGCCGTTATGGTCCCGATCAATTCCCGAAAATTTCAGGCGTCTGCGGTTTAATTTTCCCACTTCAAACTTGGAAATTCCGGGGAGCTCCGGTACCGCCCGCCCGAGCGCGCGGCTGCTCCTCCGGAGGACCCTGTGTGTGTGGGGGGGGGGGGGGGGGGGGAGGCGCTCTCAGTCCTCGGCCAGTGGTGGTCACAAATTTAACGTAGTTCATTTGCGCCATTCCAATAACTAAACATAAATTGTGAACTCAACGAAACACACAAAAAAAAGGACACCGGTTTGGATTGGTTAGATGGAAATGGGAAATTGACGTTTGAAGACATTTCTGAGAGCGACCAGTGTGTTCCAGAACTAACCCCGGATCGGTCACCTCACGCATCCGTCACCTAACCCCGTCCACCCAATCGGCTGTTGCTCCGACAGGACTGGATTTGAGTAAGCGTTCTTTGTAGTGGGGAATATTCACCCATATCGGCCACGCGGCACCATCAATCATGTTTTTACGTTATATCGCGGATATTCTAGTTCTGTGAATCCTAGTCATACGGCAGCAGTTATTATTTAGTCTAACTGTTCACGCGGAAGTGGTGCTCGACTTATCTGCCGTTCATTGGTTCATGTGCCGTGCCATGCGGTGCGCTGCCCTGCCTGTGACATGTGCATGTGGTGACCGTGTCGAGGCCTGGTTCGTGAAGTGCCACGCTGTGGTTTTCGGGTTTTGTTTGTGCCATGTGTATGCGTCACGGTTGCTCCTATCGGTGGCCGAGTGCGAGGTGAAATGCGCGATCATTCAGCTACCATGCGAATCATTCGTGGGTGTCTGCCCTGCTGCAGAATTTTCGGCTTTCTCGTATTTTCAATGATGACCCTCCTCGCGCATGAAAGTGATTGACCCGCGACACAGGTTAAGGTGCCCTATGATGGCCAGATCGGTTCAGACATCTCTGAGGCTGCCATGCCAGGAGTGGCCATCATTATGCAAGGGGGCTACCATGAGCACCTTACCCTATCACTGAGTGCACCGCGTTGTAGCTGCTAGGATTCTCATGACCTTTGCCCATTCCAGGATGGATATGGAAGAGTTACGGCGTTTGCGTCTCAGGGCGCTGGAGGGGGCAGGTGCTGCTCGGACGTCAACTGGTGACCTACCGGAATCCGAGGCCCAGACTTCGCCGTCGTCGACTTCACCACCTGTCTCCGTTACTACTCCTCCTGCTTCAACATCTTTGATACCTTTTCCACCTATGACTGCTGCGACACCAAGCGTCAATATGATTTGTGTGAGAGCTGAGGGTTAGTTATGAACTTCTTTCATCCATTTCAGATCGTTATTACTCTTTTAGCTTAGCCTTGCACACGCTACCACATGAGCCACTTCATGCTGCAGGTGTTCATAGTAAATGGTATTCTTCTCCTCATGGCTTTACTAGTCCTTACAGGGGTCAGTATAGCACTGCAGAATGGTTCTGTTTTCATCTAACTGCTGACAAAGAAAACAACTGATCATAGGAAAATAAATAGACAGCTTTTTTTCTTCAGTTGTTTTCCCTCCACGCTCTGAATCTTTCACACATTCGAAGAGTCAAGTGAAATATGAGCTATTCTGCAAATAACCTTAGCCAAAACCTTTGAACCAGTGAATCTGTGCTTCATTTATGTGATGTCTGAGAGAGTCGCCCAAAAATTCTTGTTTCTCTGTTCCAGATTTTATGGCGTATCTACAGAAGTCAGTTGTATTTACCCAGGGCTGTTCACCACGTGCCTGTGGAACACATTCATGCAGTCAGTCGGCCTCCTTGGGTTCGGCATCGCAGTCACCGCGTGGAGAGCTGTTTGCTGGCCATCAATCGTCATCCGCAGGCTCCCCAACACTGGCCAAGATGTCTCAAACAGCTTGTATTATTTTGGATGAAGATTCTACAACAGCCAGCGTGACTCATACCTTCAAGCCCTGCTCATGCAACTGGAAGCAAACCTCCATCATCCTTGGCATCTGCCGGTCAAGTGCAGAGGTCTCCATCACCCGATTTTACTTTCCTGATTGATGATCTGCCAACAGAATCACAGTTGTCCCAGACCAACAAGCCACCTGACTGGAACTGAAGATTATCAGCTTTCATCCCACCAATCACCGTGCAAGACTCTTGACAAGCAGGAGCGATATGAATGTCGATGGACTGCATCTCCCACTCATGGGTCTTCATCAAGACAGCGGTCTACTTCCCTGCTGTTTGCTTCGGAATCCCTGAGTAGGAGGTCTCCATCACCTGACTTCTCTCTCGGTCTCGTGGATGAGGACACTACCAGGTCGCACTCCAGCAAGTCACCTGCAAGTGGAACTAAATCATCTGGCCAGATTGACCTTAGAAAATATATTGTTTTTAAATTCCAACATTAGTTGTTACTGCTGCACGGGCGAAGGGGTTAACTTCAAGGGCGTTGCGGGACCGCTTCGGGTGGTCAAAAAATTCCGAAAGAAAAACCAAAAGTTATTTTTGACCTGACTGCCCCGATTGCCCACTGCGCCCATCAACAATTCGAAAGTGATGAAAAAATTCCAGCGCTACAAGCACTGAGTCGCCCTCGTTAACCGAACGATGTTTTGATAATAGTCAATCACAGCTTGAATATTTAACACTAGAAGGGCCGGGTTTTTGGCAACCCTAGAAGGGCCGCAGGGGTCATTTTGACCCCTATATGTTTTGCTGTGTTGTTCGCCGTTTTTTTTTATGTATTTTCGTGTTTAAATGATGAATATTGGTTAAAAAAAATTAATCAAATATGGTGTTTGGAGAGTTAGGTTAGGTTCGGCGGTACACGAAAGCGTTAGATAGGCCACGCGCAATACGTTAAATCTGGTATGCTCTAAAATAATGGTGGAGACGAGCAGCTTCTTCCGGCGTGTACCGTTTAGGTCTCTTACTAGTGTAAATGAGATCAGAACTTACAATCGGTAGTAAAACGATCATTCGGATGACGATCGGCTAATGCAACGATCAGTCACTTTTACCGTTTCAAATTCGTGTACCTTTTGCTGATGGTTCCTGCACTGATCTCAGATGTACTGATGGTACCTGTACTGATCTCACATCCACCGTTTCAATTCAACTGATCGTACTGCTGCTAGTTACAGATGGTACTCTGAGCATTTGTGATGGTTTACACCACCTCAACTTAGGAGCTTAGAGACGTGTGGTTTATACCACTTCAACTTAGGAGCTCAGAGACGTGTGAAATATCTTCAAAATCAAGTCTGATCCAAATTCGAGGTCGGTTTTGCGATATCGCCTACCGTTCTCGAGATGCCGAAAAGAAGTGGTCCGATTTTGATAAAATTAAAATGACCCTAGTGAATTCGTGTGTTGATGTCAGATTTGAAGTTTCGGGTGGAAATTCCAAAAACTCTCCATTTTATAGCCCTCTGCGTTTTTAACAATTTCCTCATTACTGATCATTTCTCTACACTGATAGTACCATATCTGACCGTGCCATCAGTTATTCCGTAGTACAATTTGTAATCTAAAAATACGATCGGTACGATAAGAAATGTACGATCAGAAACAATACGAGCAGTTGCAGTACCATTTGTTCGACAGTAACGATCAGAATTTACCATCGGTACCCTTTGCGATCATTAGGTGCCATCGGTAAACCGCGAACACGATCAGTACGATGTGTATATAAATACCACCTGTAGCCAAAAAACCATCAGTAATTCGCAAGTACTGATCGTGACTGACATTACGATCCGTATTATTTGATCTCATTTAAACTAGTGCATGTTGCGCGCTCTGAAACACTTCGCCAAGTTGACCGGAACAGTCCGCAGGCGACCGAGTATTCCCCTCTTGTGCTCCACGTGCCAGTCGGAACTCGCTTGCCTGCGTCGCGTTGCCAACCCCACTGCCTGCCTCCGCATGGTAATCCCCTTCAACGTGACCGCGTCGACAAGCTCACCGCTTGGAGAAAGACGAGTGTAGGAAGATCTGTCCGGTCAACCTTCACCTAAGCCCATTCGTCAAGGACTTGTTTAGCAATGCGTCGAGAAGTGCTTTGTCGGCCATACTGCCTACTTCCAAGGGAATGCAATGAGGTTTGCCTATTACGAGTGCGGCAAGAATATTGTCCCAAACATGAGTACCAACGCTTGTAAAGTTAGCTGTCACAAAAACAACGTTCTGGCGACAATATGTACCACAAATGGCGCGAAAAGGCCGCAGGGGTCAAAATGACCCCTGCGGCCCTTCTAGGTAAAATGGCGACTCCCGTCCACAAAAATTGACAAAAATCTATGAAATATTGTGTGGTGGTACCTTTCATGGTTTTAGGAAAAGTCAAAAAACATCAAATGCGTAGCAAAAGTCTAAATTATGAAAAATACGAGAGGAAACTCGCTAGGGGTCATTTTGACCCCCTCGGCCCTTCTAGTGTTAAGTGAAAAAAAAATTGAAATGAAAACGGACAGGTCTAACTTTTGAACCAGCGACCCTTTACACGGTGAAGCGGTCCATTTGACCACGCGACCAAGCCGACATTGTTACAAGGCTTGTCGTGGCCGACCATCACAAGCCTCTGCCGCCGTACGAAGCGCCTACCAAAGCGCAGAACGATGCGAATATACAGCCGAGTTGGCGACAACATGCCTACTCACTAAACTAGGGGCCACTCTAAAATCAACCGGATTTGATGTGATCACATGGGCAACTTTGGACTGGCGGAGATTGGTTAAGTCTGCTTCTGTAAAATAAAGGGGGATTCTTTTTATAGGCATATTGGTACTATTGTTTTGGGTTCTCCGCCCGCTACGTGCAATGCCAATGTGCCATTTTGAAACATGAAGCAGCCACATTGAGATGTTGCACATTGTCTTAATATGCAGTTAGTTACCACAGGTTCATTCCACTGCCGCTAGATGGCGCCACAAAAATGGGCGGAGCCATGCTACCGTTCTGCCAACTTTAGAAATTTATATCCAGTTCAAAAACATTCAATAATGTTGTGCCCACATTATACTTTACACCTTCCTTATCGTAGGATGTAACTGAACTCGTGGTAACTAACTGCATATTAAGACAATGTGCAACATTTCAATGTGGCTGCTTCATGTTTCAAAATGACACATTAGCATTGCACGTAGCGGGCGGAGAAACTAAAACAATTGTACCAATATGCTTATAAAAAGAATTCACGTTTATTTTACAGAAGCAGACTTAACCAATCTCCTCTAGTCCAGAGTTGCCCATGAGATCACATCAAATCCCGTTGATTTTAGAGCGGTTCCTAGTTTAGTGAGGAGGCCTGTTGTGGCCAACTCGGCTGTATATTCGCATCGTTCTGCGCTTTGGTTGGCGCTTCGTACGGCGGCAGTGGCTTGTGATGGTCGGCCACGACAAGCCTTGAAACAATGTCGGCTTGGTCACGCGGTCAAATGGACCGCTTCACCGTGTAGAGGGTCGCCGGTTCAAAAGTTAGACCTGTCCATTTTCGTTTCAATTTTTTCTTCACTTAAATTTTCAAGCTGTGATTTACTATTATCAAAACATATCGTTCGGTTAACGAGGGCGACTCAGTGCTTGTAGCGCTGGAATTTTTCTCTTGTGCCCTTCAATTCTGCCGCTAAATCCGGATGATCCGTCTTATTCTTTAACAGAACACTCCGATGTTGCTTTCGGGCCTTTCTAGCCTCTTCCGCCCGCCGAAATTTGTCTTTGAGTAACTTTTCTTTTGCGGCCTTAACTTCCGAATTTCAAGTTCAGTGTCTTTCTCAGCAAACCCCGAGTCTCTTTTGCAGGTTAAGAAAGTAATTTACTTCTCAATGACCAAAATCTCGTTTTGCAGCGAGTCCTGACGTGGCGTTGCGCGCGTGGTGGACCCGGCGCCATCAGCTGGCTCGTCATCGTCACTGACGACGATGGGCTTCGATCTCCTTAGAGACATGAAAAATAAATAGTTAAAAAGGTGATTACGGAACAATTCAAACACAGGGGCGATAAAAGTTCCTAAATTGAACGAGAAAATGTTTCTCGCTCGTATGCTGCGAAAAATTTCTCGCTCCCGTCGAGAGAGAAAAAAATTATCGCCCATGAGAAATAAAATGATGTTTCTCAATCTGAGCAAATGTACCTCTCCTCAGTTTCCAGGTGTGTTATAGGGTATTTCGAGCAGAATAATACTGCAAGAGAGGCACATAATAGGCTATTTCCGAGAAGGGGTGGACCGGACAGGGTTGCCAGCTTTTTCCGCACCCTTTTCCAGATGGAAATGTATTTTGGACTGTGGGAAATTATTTCCACTCTGGAAAATTTCCACAATGGAAAAAAGGCCTTGTGGAAACCAAATTTTCTAGATGAAAATCTTTTTCCATAGTGGAAACCATTGAATCCATCTGGAATTTTCAAAACCCATCTGAAAAGCAGAAAATTCAGATGGAAATTGCCAAAAATCCATGTAGAATTTAAAGCTGGGGGTTCAAAGTCACGCTTTTTGCTTACTTACAGTCGGAAAATTTAAGCCGGTGGCCGGTGGCCTACATTTTCGGCGCCCTCGGGGTGCCGGGGGGGGGGGGGGGGGGGGATTGCCCCTGTGTCCCCCCTCCCCCGGATCCACGCTGGCAGGCGGGAGGCATGGTTTCAGAGGCAGTCGTGCGCGGTCGTGCGTCTACCTGACAAGCGGCACATAGAGCGAAACTCAGACAACAAAGAGCTACCTCGGCGTGACTGTCCACGTGCTGGAGGGAACGAAGTTGACGACCATTCTTATCGGTGTGAAAGGTTTGTCGACGAACCACACGTGGCTCTACCTCAAGAGCGTCCTCGAAGATGTCCTCCGGGATTGGGGGATGAAGCAGGGCAGCGTTCAGTGCACGACATCAAGAGGGCAGTCAAGGAGTTGTTTGGGACCGACCGACTTCCCAAGTGGAAAATTCCTGATCTGGCGAGATCTGGCCAGATATGGCAGATGTAACCAGATCTGGCAGACGTGGTGGATTCAGATCTGTAACAGATCTGGTCAGAACTGAGACAGTTCTGGTGGATGGAAAACAAAGTACCAGATGAATCCAGATTATCGAGATCTTACCAGATCGGGACCAGTTCGGGACGGATACAGTGACGAGCAATGGGCACGGACACCTCCTCCACGCCGGATGCGGTCAGGGTGGCGGTGGGTATGGCCTCGTCCACGTCCTGCAGAGTCTTTGCCACGCGTGGCGCCAAGCGCCGCGCCAAGTACCCCTGCACTCGGGGCCACGCCCTTCGTGGCACCAGCCTCTTCAAGGTCGCGGCACTGCAACACGGTGCTCACCCACGCCTCATTTCGAAGGCCGAACACCTTGCTGAGGAAGGCTTTGGAAATGCTCGTGGTGGGCTCTACAATCCCCCTGCGAAATGAAAACACGAAACAATCTATACACTGTCAGAATACTTCAGAAGCACGATTATTCCTTAAAGGCATCAGTCTTGAAAAGTCCCGATTAGTGTTAAGCATCTGGTAGGGGCTTCCTTATAAGGAAGGGCCTTTAACACGATTCACATTTATAAGGAAGATCTTTGTAAGGAAAACTGCTTAAAAATGACTTAAAATGTTAGCCTGACTGCTTCTTAACCCTTCTCACTCCCCCACCCCTCTGGAATGCCGAACGCGCGAAATTTTAAAGCTTGTGGAGAACTACCGCGATGTTGACATCGCCGATATTTGTGTCGTCGGGCTAACATTTATGAGCAAGCTTAACCACTCCATACTGCAAGATGGAAAGAAGGGAAGAAAATCCTGATTCCAACATTCCAACAAAACGAAAATTTGCCAGGTTCAAGTGATATATACATCATATAGTGCACTTTATGTGCACTTCATTATGTCATTGCTAGGCAGTCATGTGACTTTGGTCTCTGTGATGCATGACCCGTGGAGAGCATCGCATAAAATTCATACTCTTCCGTATATTACAGTGGAGAGAAAATGTGGCATCAAATGGCTGAGTGATGACTCGGTCAAAATAATTACAATTCACCCACTGGAGTGGGATATTCCATGCCAATTGGCTCCGGGATGTGTAGGCACATTTATGAGGCGCAGTACCACCATGCCAACGGAGGAGGCTATAATGGAGTCGTTTACATACCACGTGGTATTCGTCAGGGGGGGGGGGGGGGTCGACCAAGTACCATTCAGTGTCACGTGGGAGGGGGGGGGGGGGTCTAGGCTGTGTCACGTGGTATTTTATCAAACATCAAAACTGCGGCTATACGCGATGATAAAGCCACCCTATTACACAAAATTCTCGGGAACACGTCTATCAGACCGTGCACCGTAGGGAAGCGCCCGAGTCTGAGGTGCCCATTAGCAGGACCAGAGGCCTTGGCTCGCGCGGCCAGGTCCGTCGGCGCCGATTTTATTTATCAGTGGGTGCCAAGTAGATCGAGTGCACAAAAATACAATATTACTGATATTTCAGTGAATTCCAGTTTGTTTTCACTGTCTGCTGTGTGTTGTGTAAAGTTGATAAATTCAAAACAAAAATGACTTCAACATTTTTGCATCACCTTAGTAACAGATATATTTTTAATATACATTTACCTGTCGTTTTTGTCTACTGTCTTCACCAAAAAGATACTTTAAGCTTAAAATATACCTTTGCGATAAATAATTACAGGAATGAATGCAGATATATCATCAACTTTGCAGATACAACAAAAACAGGCTAAATTACAAAAATTAAAAAATACCACGTAAGTTTTTTTTTTTTTTTTTTTTGGGGGGGGGGGGGGGTTCAGCCGGGGTACCACGGTAGGTCACGTGGGGGGGGGGGGGGGGGGGTTAAAATTTGGCCAAAATCGTACCACGTGGTATGTGAACGACCCCTAATCTCGGGAACAGGAGGTAACAGAAATCAGACAAGAAATTTTTGGATTACACCAATTTTTAGATGGGGCATTGGAACAAGAAATAGTGGTAAAATAAAGATGTCTTGACTTCTAGCTAACAAAGAAGAGGCAACACGTATGACCCAGAAGTGGCTTAGAGAACAAGAAGAATTTCTCCAAGTAATTAAAAGCAAGGAGTTGCTTATGAGCGAAAGTGATGAAATTTCTGATGTTGAAGGCGTAGTCGATGGGGAATCATCTCATAGGCAAGTCAAAGGGTGTGATTTAGAATAGGATGAAACTTTGCCCAAAATCTGAGTCCAGTAGAACTTTTAAAATTAGGATTGTTAAGTGTGTAATGATGATTTTGAAATATTTTGCTTGCGACATGTGAGTTATTCTACTATGATTGTAATTGTACGAAATGTTATCGTCACATCGTTTATCATTTTGTTTAAAAAATTCTTACAAAACAGACATTTCTCAGTATTTACAAATGCTCCTTTGAATTATTTCAGACATTGTACATACCTCCAGTTGGGACCGCAGCAAAACAGCAGGTCCGTCAAAATAGCAGGTTGGTAGAGCACCAAAACAGCAGGTCCTTCAACAAAACAGCAGGTCAGTAGGCTAGGTTGGCTTAGGCTCGACTAGGTTAGGTTAGGCTGGGTGAGGTTAGGCTGGGTTATGTTAGGCTGGGTTAGATAAGGTTAGGTTAGGCTGGGTTAGGTTCGGTTCTCGTGCGATGCTCACGAACAGCAGGCCGCCACGATCATGCCGACCTGCTGTTTTGAAGGACCTGCTGTTTTGAGCACGCCTCCACTAGTTGCTACAGTTTTTAGAAATATCACAGAACACCACAGACAACAAACGAAGAACTGTTTGACAGGTAAATATGGCTACATTATCTTACATATCACCATCAAACATTTGATTTTAAATTACCTTAATAAATGCACACCAATTAATATTTATTATCACTTCAGAGTGCATTGGCTGACAAATGATATGTATAATTCAATACTGGGATATCACAAGAGTTTGATTACATCACATCAAGAATATGGTATATGACACATTCCTACACATCAGTAAATGCTCACAACTTTTGTTCATAAGAGTTGAGTTCCTCACACACAAAACTATGAACTCTAAACACTTTAAACAAAACATTTTTGAAAGGTATAATGATGAGAGCAGTGGTCACTCTGATGGGAATAATATGGTTTACAAGAACTCCAGACTCGTCATGCTTAAAAAATCTATCCTGTTCCACATCAAACCTGCGCATCTACATATCAATTCCTTTCTGGATGTACAGTCGTGCCACTCCATAAGTCTTACTTTCATCATACATGAAACACAAAGTTTTAATATTAGTCGCTTTCTCGGCAGTGTACAGTTCCGAAGTGCAAATCCTATTGTTCACTTTGGCTCAGGAAAAGATGACCACATCTTGCTCATGTGTATCTGGAAGTGCAATCTGAAATACGTCTTTCTCTTCAGCGGTGAGTGTACAACTTTTTGGGACAGCAACCGATTCGGTCTCACGGCCCTTGGTTGTCCTTCGGGACACATCAGGAATTTCAAAGTTTGTCCTGCTGTAATAAGATCAAGAGTGTTGCTTAACTCTGTGGTGATCTGGTTTGTATCATGAAGCAGGCGTGTTAAAATCCCATTCATACTCTCAAATTTAAAAGCACTAGTTGCCCAGGGACAGTCCCATCGCCTGTAAATTAACACCAAATGTAGAATCCCATGCAAATTGTATGATATGGCACTGTAACCGCACAGTTCTTGGGTGTCTCGTACAAATGTTGATAGTAAGTGCTCCGCAAGCAATAGTTCTGTTTCAGTGATGGTCTCCTGCAAGAGACTGGCCATACCTCGTACAAGAAGGATCCAGTGCTGGAAATACACTGGGCGTCAAAGTTAGCGGTCCACTTTTTGTTGGCGCCACCATTTCTAAGTTTTTCCAGCTAGAACCTTGGAATTTGGTACAGACCTGCCCCCAACATTAGTCTTGGGCCTTCCGAAGCGCCGAGTTCATGGGCCACCCCCTTCGGCTACAGCCACCCCCTAAGTGTGGCAGGGTCGAAAAACGCCGTGAAGGAGATCATTAAAACCCATTTAAAGGGCGAAAATTGGGAAAAATACAGTCAGTGTAGCATTACAGGTGCCTGAAACTGTCAAATCTCGCATTTTAACCCACTCCGACCATCCCTTAATATTGGAGGGGGTGAGGGGTGGTTTTTGAGTTAGGGGTGGAACGGTTCCAAAATTGATCGGCAGCGGTACCGATGGGCTCTAGGGTTCTGATAATGAACGCCGCGACGCAGATCAACCCCTTCAAAGTCCCAAAAATCCGAAAAAACTGAAAAATTAGACACTTTTTAACGATATCTTCTTGTCGTTCTCTGGTTTCTCCTGATAGGGGTAGGAAGGCGCGGAAGCCAATTTTGTAAGGTTCCAACCTTTAAGAAAAAGATGTCAGACTGGGAAGTCGGTATCTCAACAACTTCAACCCTTAAAACGCTACGGCGTGTGCCCCTGCAAGCCATTGTTAGTGAGACTCAAACAATGGACCTCTCAGTTCTAAAAACGCCAGAATACTATGGGGCGTCACTTTTTTTCGATGATTCTGGCGCCTGCGCTCAGCATCAAACCATTTCTGGTCAAAAAAATCCGATTTTTAAATTCCCTGTTGTCAAAAATGGCAAATTTTACATCTCCCGGACAGGGACAGGGACGGGTGTTGCGGCGCACGTTTGACGCCGTCGTCGCTGGCACTAGTGTAAATGAGATCAAATAATACGGATCGTAGTGTCAATTTACGACCAGTACTTGCGAATTACTGTTCGTTTCCGACTTCAGGTGGTAGTTATCACATCGTACTGATCGTATTCGCGGTTTACCCATGGTACGTAATATGATCGCTAGGGTACCGATGGTACATTCTTATCGTAGCTGTTGGACATATGGTACTGCAACTGCTCGTATTGGTTCTGATCGTACATTTCTTATAGTGCCGATCGTATTTTTAGATTACAGATTGTTTTACTGAATTACTAGCGGTACGGCAGATGGTACGATCAGTAAATGTAAACGCCTATGTCTAAAAAAACCGTAAGACTTACGGAATCCGCTTAAATCTTACGGGATCCAGTTACATCTTGTCGAATCCACTTAGATTTTAGTGGATTCGCTAAGACATATCGGATACCGGATCATGTAACGGAATTCGGTAACGCCAAATCGGATCCCAAAAAAGGACAGCGTATCCGGAAAGATCAATACAGTATTCCGGAAGGGCTTACCGGATCCCACATGTGTCACAGAATTCCGGCACCTCTCGGTATCGCAAACTTCGTCTGGTATCCGCTCAGGAAATACCGTATCGTCAAAATACTGGTACATTGAACGTGCTGTAAAACGCAAGGTTTCAGGAATTTCTGCTTCAAATTTTAGGTGTGGCTTCTACGCCAGAAATTACTAGGGCCATTTTAATCTCGTCCAAATCGGACAACTTTTTTCTGGCATTTCGAAAACGGCTGAAGCTAGCGCAAAACGGATCGCAGATTTGGATCGGACTCCGTTTCAAACCTGTGGAAGGTTTATCTTTGCTCTGGCAAGCATTTACAGAAGACGAAGAAAGCATGAAAGTGTTGAGGTCAAATACGGTATATCGTTAACTCTTACGGTATTCCGGACACTGTAACGGTATCTCGGTCTACCAGTGAAAATTGGCGCCCCGTATTAAAGGGATCCGATATGATACGGGATCCCTTTCGGAACGAAACGGGATACCTTGCGGAATACCGAAAGGGATTCCGTATCATATCGGATCCCGTTAATACGGGGCGCCAATTTTCACTGGTAGCTCGGTATTTTCAGACATGGGCGATCAGTTATCATAAAATGGTTCAAAATCCAGAGGGCTTTAAAATAAAGAGTTTTCGGAATTTTCACCTGAAATTTGATAACTGACATCAACACCCAAAGTCACTAGGTCCATTTCAATTTTATCAATATCGGACCACCTTTTTCTGGCATCTCGAGAACGGTGGGCGATATCGCAAAACTGACCTCGGATTTGGATCGGACTTGATTTTAACCCTCCGAGGCCATACTATTTTACACGTCTGTAAGCTCTTAAGTCGAGGTGGAATAAACCTTATAAGTGCTAGGGTACCATTTGTACCTAGCTACAGTACGATCAGTAGAATAGCATCAGTGCATGTGAGATCAGTACAGATACCATCACTACATACATGTGAGATCAACGCAGAAACCAACAGTAAGGTGCGCGAATTTGCATCAGTAAATTGTGATCTGAGACCTGACATGGTGAGATCAGAAGATACGGATCGTATTGTGACTTGTGGGAGCAGTACTTGCTCTCATTTACACCAGTGGGGCCTGCTGCTGCACCCTCCGTCTCTCCTCTGCGGCGATAGCGTCGCACGTGCCCCGCAGGGGTCGCAGCGAGCCCAGCACGTGGCCGCTGTTCCACCGCGTGTCCTCCGGGATGACAGGCAGAGACAGGTTCCCTGCCTTCAGCCGTGCCGCATAGGTGGGGCTGCGCAGCTTTTTCACAAGTTTCTTGCCCTTCCGCATGACCACTGCAGGACCGGGCGTCTCCTTCAGCGCGTCTTGGACCGCAAGCAGCAGGGTGTGCGGCAGGGTTGTTAACGTTACTTCTAACGGTAGCGGCGTTACTGCCGTTATCGTTAGTCAACGATAACGATAACGCGCTACCTTTTCGATGAGACGGTAACGGTATCGCGTTAAGTTACTTTGTCCAGTAACGGAGTAACGCCGTTATCGCGTTATTCACGACACCCGGACAGCGCAAAACCCAGAACACCCAAAAGTCATTTGAATCGAGGAACAGCAACCGCCCCATGGGAACAACCACGTTGCATCCACGTAACTGACGTGGATTAGGTGAAAGGATTCTTTTCACATAAAATATTGAAACGTAGCTTCGGACAGAAGGAAATACTCAGATATGCTGGAACCAGAGGATTTATTGAGAACGGCACTGATACAGGGAACAGTCTCGGAGCACGGAGCGGCGTAGACTGGCAAGCCAACCGAGGCGTTGTTAGGCGTTGCTGGGGACAACAGTGCGAGAGCCTTGCATGAGACTAGCTGGCACTAGGCGGCCAGCGTTTGAGAGTGCTAGCGGTACAATGACCGCTACCTAAAGGCCCTAACTCTACAACTACTCCCTCTTCCTCTTGAAGGGGATGCAAACCACCCCAAAACTAAAACAAGGCTCAAGCAATGCTGAACATTGAAACTGAAATCTGGTCGAGATCGACAGGTCGACTCCCAGGGAACAAGCCCCGATCAGTAGTCGTGAAAGTTCATGAATTTGTCAAACTTGAGATGGCTCGACTGAAGGCGACACACAGGAAACGGAACCCTCTCGTGTCAGGGCCGGACTTCCCACTTGAAGTGCCACCCCCAGGACGATAGCACAAAAGAGACGGAACCCTCTCGTGTCAGGGCCGGACCTCCCTCTTGAAGTGCTACCCGTCACAACGATGCGTTGCAGGACCAGGAGAAGGCCCAGGCGGGGCCAATCAGGAACAGGCCGGGGAAGGCTCAGGACAGGAACGGGAAGGGATCAGGATCAGGGATGCTGGGACTGAAACATCAACGGGACAGAACAGCAATTTGCTAACACAAGAAGAGGAGCTGAAAAGAGAGCGTTAGCTGTTACCACAGACGGAAATGCAGCCAACAGGCCAGCCGAGGTTAGACGAATGTCACGTCACCAGGGCGCACAGCTGGGCTACAACAAATCTGACAATGGAATTACGCACTTAAACAGCACCTCTATTAAAACAATACTCTCCTTGTTAGCTGAGCTGCAACACACATCAGGTCAGGGACAGGTTGGTCAGGGACAGGCTAGGTGAAACTGGAGTGCTGGAGAGCTGACTTGCATTCTCCTCCCACGCAACTCGAAAGAAGACGGAAACATGGGATAGGACAGGACACAGGGACAGGGAATCATGGAACAAAGAAATTTATTACAATTAGTAATGCGAAGTTGATGATATATCTGCATTCATTCCTGTAATTATGTATCCCAAAAGTATATTTTAAGCTTAAGACAGCAGACAAAAACGACAGGTAAATGTATATTAAAAATATATCTGTTACTAAGGTGATGCAAAAATGTTGCAGTCATTTTTGTTTTGAATTTATCAACTTTCCACAACACTGACGCAAATACAAGCGAGACGTTGCAAAAATGTCATGATGATCCCAATAGTGGCCACAGGGGCACTTTTTTAAGGCCATTTACTGTCTGAGGTTAAGGATAATGTTAGGCGTTACAGCTCAGTGTCAGCTGTGTCAAAAAATCAAGATTGATGGGAAGAGTCGTCCTGGTTTGATAGAATCCAGCCGCATCAACACGGAACCTATTGATGTCAATACTACAGACCTTGTATGCCCCTAGCCTCGTTTGATGAGTAGATTCACTTAGCTGTGTGAAGCATTTTCCAACTACGTTTTTTTACAGATCTTGCGCACGGCAACTGTCAGAGCTGTGTGTAAACATGTGAAAGAAGATACCACCTAACCTTACCTAACCTAACCTACCTACCCTAACCTAACCTAACCTAACCTAACCTCACGGGGACCGTCAATACTGCATCCTATACCCTCCCACGACAGTCTCCTACCTAACCTAACCTAACTAACTGTCAGGGTGGCGCTGGCATTCAAACCAGCGCGGGCTCGAAAAGACGAACTGGCGATATATGCTGAGCTAGCACTAGCGGCGAGCGGCCGAGCCCTCGCCGCGACGAGCCTAGCCAGACGCAGGCAGACGTGTCTCCGGCCTCGGACGAGCAACATTGGAAGTGAGTGCTTGGTGGTTTCCTTAACCCAAAATCGAGTCCTATCAGTTAAACGTAGCCTTGATCCCCCCGTCTGTGCTACACTCAGCCGTTGTGGGTTTTGTCGGTAGGCTAGTCGGAGTTAACATGAGAACCTCCAACAGTAAAGTAACGCCAGGCAAGACCCATTAACGACTTGGTGGAGGTTGCGACGGCTTTAACTGAGTCGAACGGCTCGTTAAAGAAGTACCCTTCCCGACCGTCTCCCCACTTCCTCTAAAGGCGTCGCCAATAGTGGGTTTAGGATTAAGTGGGAGCTAATCACTCTGAAACTTAGTTCTTTGCATGTACAGCACATGTAGTCCGTAGCCGGAAAAAAAAAATTGTTCTTATGTCAATTTTCAGTTTGTACCTTTAGGAGCACCAAATCGCGCGAAATATCGCAGGTACCAAAGTGTTACAGTTGTGAAGTGATTTAAGAGCGCTGTGTGTTTGTGTCTGAGTGTTTTGTGTGAGTGAATTTTGATTTTTTGTGTATTTTTGTTTCTCGCTTTGTTTCATGTTTTTCTTCTTGATTTTCATTTTTTCGTGTTTTGTTAGCTTGTAGAGTAGAATAGGTTCATTTAGCGTTAAGGTTAGGAATTATTTTGTGATTTTTTTTTCTCTGCTGAGTGCCGTGTGGCTAGTCCGATGCCGTCCACTGCCGTGAAAGCGCTGAGTTGCGCGCCGCAGTGATGGTCAAGCGTCAGCAGATTCAGTTGCAGTAGAGGCCTACACAGTTCACGTGCATCCGATCAAATTCATTTTTTAAAAAAAATGGAGGTGAAGCTTTGGCAGCCTAAGGATGAACCACTCGTTGTGCGCATGGCCCCAGCAGTTGCTGTTACGTTTCCCTTGTACAAAGACTGTAAAAATTTTGAAACGTTTGTAAGTGAGTTCACTAGATGTGCAGAGTTTCTGGAATGTCCAAAGGAAGAATGACTAGTGCATATGCAGCATTCAGTGAGAGGGACTGAAGCTGAGGAATGGTTCAGAATAGCAGACAGTCAATGTAGTGATTATTTTTTTCGTTGGAATGATGTAGTGCAATGCATGAGGAGAGAGTATTTGGCATTTACGACTAAACAGGAACAGTTAAGAGAAGTTGCAAAAAATTTGGAAGTGTTAAAAAATGTTTGTGCCGACATGATGAACTCAAGGCCAACGCGTCGTGTTCGGTTTTGTGACTCTTCTTACGGCCGCGACCGAAGGTCCGGTGCGAGAGATAGAGGACGTAAGAGTTCATCTAGCAGCAGTGAGAGCAGCAGTGAGAGCAGTAGTGAGAGTAGTAGTTGTAGTGAGAGTAGCAGTCACGGAGTGAATCGATCTGGTAGTAGTGACAGTGATACGGATGACCGACATAGGAGTAAATCGCGAGACCGCGAGACAGATAAGAGACCGTATTACGAAGTCATCCCAATGGTTCACGACGTCAATGCGTTTTTTCGGTGCATCAGCTATGCAATTTTTGGCAGGCAAGGTAATTTTGAAGACGTTAAAGCACTGATCAGAAAGTTTGTGATCAAGAATTGGGAAAGATTTTGCAAAATTGCTGTAAACTCTAGAGGCCAGACATTTTCTACAAGGACTGCATACAGTAAATATGCTGTTAGCAAAACCAAAATTGGTGATTTTTGTGATGCAATAGCTGTGTCAGAATTATTTGACTGTCCATTGGAGATTATTCAGAATGCTGGTAAAACTCGAATTGGAATGGGAAAACCAGGGAAAAAGATTGTGGTACAGTTATGTGACAACGACATGACCACCTGTGATTATCTAGAGGATAGCAATAATCCGTCACGTAGCGAGTGTATGAGTTGCCCAAAAATTCCAAGATTCCCCAGCCAGTGCATGACCACAGTGGAGCACAGCTCTCAGAGCGCGTTTGGATTTTCGCGCGTTGCCGCTAGGCAGGGTGACCACCAGCTCGAGGCGTGTTCAGTTTCGCGCGCACAGCAAGTGTGTCGGAACGCGAACCGGCGCAGCCAAGGCGGTGGCTCGACTGCGAATAGGCGCGAGCTGTCACCACAGGCTAACTCCAGCTTAAAGACAAAGAAAATAGTCAAATCCAGTTCTCAAGGCAAAAGCAAACCTCAAAATTCAGGCAACGAACATGCATCAAGGAAATTTAATGTACCTCAGAAAAAGATTCTGATTCTCGATGACAGTTCCCCAGATTATTCTGAAATTCAGTCAAAACTTTCAGCAAAGTTTTCTTATCAATAAACGGAAGCCAACAAGTACAGAGAAAAATCAAAATTTTGCGTGAATATTAAATGATTTATCGTAGAGTCATCTAAATTGTTATCTGCCCTTAGTGTAAATTCAAATCGTCATTTCGATTTTTCGGCCCTTAGTTTGAGCGTAAGAACGGGACGTTCTTCTCCCGGAGGGGGAGGATGTCAGGGTGGCGCTGGCATTCAAACCAGCGCGGGCTCGAAAAGACGAACTGGCGATATATGCTGAGCTAGCACTAGCGGCGAGCGGCCGAGCCTCGCCGCGACGAGCCTAGCCAGACGCAGGCAGACGTGTCTCCGGCCTCGGACGAGCAACATTGGAAGTGAGTGCTTGGTGGTTTCCTTAACCCAAAATCGAGTCCTATCAGTTAAACGTAGCCTTGATCCCCCCGTCTGTGCTACACTCAGCCGTTGTGGGTTTTGTCGGTAGGCTAGTCGGAGTTAACATGAGAACCTCCAACAGTAAAGTAACGCCAGGCAAGACCCATTAACGACTCTAACCTACAGATCTTGCGCACGGCAACAGTCAGAGCTGTGTGTAAACATGTAAAAGATGATACCACCTTGAGACCTATGGAGCTCCTAGGAATGTCTAGTGTGACATTAGGCAGCATAATAACAGTCATCAGTTTATGAGGTTATGTGGGGATTACAATACTACCATAACGTGCCTTTCAATCCTAGATCTAATTCTTCTGGTTTTACTAACTGAACGGTAGAAACCATTATCTCTATGTATGTACAGCAAGATCACAATCCAGCCGCATCAACACGGAACCTATTGATGTCAATACTACAGACCTTGTATGCCCCTAGCCTCGTTTGATGAGTAGATTCACTTAGCTGTGTGAAGCATTTTCCTACTACGTTTTTTTACAGATCTTGCGCACGGCAACTGTCAGAGCTGTGTGTAAACATGTCAAAGAAGATACCACCTAACCTTACCTAACCTAACCCAACCTAACCTAACCTAACCCAACCTAACCTAACCTACCTACCCTAACCTAACCTAACCTCACGGGGACCGTCAATACTGCATCCTCCCACAACAGTCTCCTACCTAACCTAACCTAACCTATCTAATAAGGTGCAGCGAAAAACCACTATTTTAGAAATTGATGATGGCTCACCTTGGAAAATGTTCTACTAGTAGGGGTGATTAACAGGGCGAAAGTGGTTTTTTTTTCGACTTCATCTTCCGGGTCCAATAACGCCTTGAAAATCCGAAAAATGAGCAAAAATAGTGAAAGATAGGCAACCCGCCGTACACCGATAAGAGGGCTCTGGGTGGACGTCACGGTCACTAAAGGTAAGTTATAACAGCATACTACTCCCCAGAACCACCGTAAGCTGTTCCCGAGGTCAGTACTTAACTCTGAATAAGCGTAAAATAATGCGAAAAATGGTCAATTTTAGCTATAGTGTGGCTCGGAGCGCTGCATCGGTCTGATGAGTAATTCCATAAAGCAAAGCAGGGCTGTTAGGAAAGCCTCGCCCTGCTGTATATAATGCATAACCCCCCTCCCCCCCCCCAAATATCGCATTCCTAAAACAGCCTAAAAACGAGAAAAAATGATGAAATTCTCTAGTTTCTCTGAGCTCTGTATATGGAGGTCTAAGCGTCTTGAGGCGAGGTGACAAAATTGTTCCCGCTTGAAATTTGGACTTTTCGAACCATTTTCTGGCGGTTCAATAGTCCGACCACCGGCTCTGAAAGTGGCGACGGCTTTATATTGTCGGCAACACTTTCGTCACCTCCCCTAAAGTTTGGGAAGTCCTTGGTAGAATGGCTTTCTCCGCTCGGTGCGGCATCTTGAGGCGAGGTGACAAAATTGTTCCCGGTCGAAATTTAGACTTTTCTGGCCATTTACTGGCGGTCTAATAGTCCGACTACCTGCTCTGAGAGTAGCAACGGTTTAAATTGTCGGCAACAATTCGGCACCTCGCCTCAAGATGCCACTCCGAGAAAACACAGCCATGCTTACCAAGCACTCTCCAAACTTCTGGCGTAGGTGACAAAATTGTTGCCGACAATTGAAACCGCCACCACTCTCAGAGCCGGTGGTCGGACTATTGAACTGCTAGAAAAAAAAAAGCCCGGAAAGTCCAAATTTCAACCGGGAACAATTTTGTCACCTGGCCTCTAGTTGCCGCACCAAGTGAAGAAAGCCATGCTTACCAAGGACTTTCCAGACTTCAGGGGTAGTTGACAAAAGTGTTGCCGACAATTTAAGCCGTCGCCACTCTCAGAGCCGGTAGTCAGACTTTTTAACCGTCAGAAAATGGCCCGAAAAGTCTAAATTTTGACCGGGAACAATTTTGTCACCTCGCCTCAAGATGCCGCACCGAGCAGAGAAAGCCATTCTACCAAGGACTGTCCAAACTTAAGAGGTAGGTGATAAAATTGTTGCCGACAATTGAAACCGTCGCCACTCTCAGAGCCGGTGGTCGGACTTTTGAACCGCCAGAAAATAGCTCGGAAAGTCCAAATTTCAACCGGGAACAATTTTGTCACCTGGCCTCAAGATGCCACACTGAGCGGAGAAAGCCATTCTACCAAGGACTTTCCAAACTTCAGGGGTAGGTGACAAAAGTGTTGCCGACAATTTAAACCGTCCCCACTCTCAGAGCCTGTCGTCGGACTATTGAACCGCCAGAAAATGGTTCGAAAAGTCCAAATTTCAACCGGGAACAATTTTGTCACCTCGCCTCAAGACGCTTAGACCTCCATGAACAGAGCTCAGGGAAACTAGTGAATTTCATCATTTTCGCTCGTTTTAGGCTGTTTTAGGAATGCGATATATGGGGAGGGGGGGGGGTATGCATTATATACAGCAGGGCGAGGCTTTCCTAACTGCCCTGCTTTGCTTTATGGTGTTACTCATCAGACCGATGCAGCGCTCCGAGCCACACTATAGCTAAAATTGACCATTTTTCGCATTATTTTACGCTTATTCAGAGTTACGTACTGACCTCGCGAACAGCTCCCGGTAGTTCTGGGGCGTAGTATGCTGTTAGAACTTACCTTTAGTGACCGTGACGTCCACCCAGAGCCCTCTTATCGGTGTACGGCGGGTCGCCTATTGTTGCGTTGTGGCGCAACGGGGCACTGCCCCACCCGCCAAAGCCTAAAACTTCTAAAGTCAGCAAGACTGCACCGAGCAACCGAGTCGCGAGCCCGCCTGACCGAGGGGAGCTCGTCAGTCGGTAAGTGCCAGCTGAGGGGCGCAGAGCGGACCGGGGAGGCCGGGACGTAGCATTGTAAAGGTAATCCAGCGGCCTCTTTATTCCACTTTACCTTCAACCCTTAAGGTTCCCCAGACCAGAACTGGGCTACATTCCCGCAAGCCTAGCACTGTCCTCTAAACAGCCTGAGGGCGGTGCCGAGACTTGCACATGGTGGAGGTACGGGTCTGAAGGGTGGAGTTCAAAAACCTGTCTGTGTCTCGCAACTTATCGGCTCATTAGGGTTAAGGTCCACGCCCTGCGCACTTTAGGTCTCAGCAGGTGCGCTGTGGTTGTGTTTTTTTTATTACGGCTCAACGTCAGCCAAAGTAGTGTCTTTAAGTTTGTTCATTGTGTTGTGTGTGATGTTGTATGTTGAGTTTTGAGTTGAGTCTTTGTGAGTGTAGTTTTGGAACAATTTTTTTCCCCTTCTTTTCAATTTTTTTAGGTTAGGCTTTTTAGTTTTAAGTTTCGGTGTCATCTGTCCGACACCCGCGCCGCCGTATCAACACCGCGCTGGGGCGTCGCGTGCCGCCGTCTCATGCGCACGGTCGGCAGCAGCGTGGGCGCTACTTTTTAGCTGCCCCACCGGATCTGTGATTCCGCCTTCACTATGAGAGTGCCACCGCCCCCGGAGAACCTTTACGGCGGGTGGGAAGATGGAGACCCGGCACAGTTCATCAAGTTTCAGGAGGCCATTTGGGCCAGCTACCAGATGCCTCCTGAACACAGTATTACGCTTTTTCAGCAGTGCGTCACTTCCAGTGCTAAGATATTTTTTGACGGTCTTTTGTCTCGTTTCGGGAGGGATCCTGGCATGTGGGGTCATTTTAAAAGGATGTTCACTTCTAGGTTCGAGACCAAAAAGCCGCTTTTTCAGCGAGCTGAGGAGATGATCAACAGAAAACAGCTCGACGGTGAGAGTGTGAGCTCTTATGTGACAGAAAAAGAAATCTTGTGCAGGAAATTAAATCCGGACTTTTCAGAGGCCGAAATCTGCGACGCTGTCCAGAGGGATTTTATTCCCCACATCGCCTTCGCTCTGCAAGCCCATCGGTTCGAGTCGGTCAACGAGCTCGTGGCCAGTGCGCGGAGAGCGAAAGACAGTTCTCTGTTCACCGCAGCTGTCCTTAAAGCCTTGTCGTCTGATTTGTCCTGGTTGAACCTAGCAGTGACCCCCGCAGCCCCAGTCGATACAGTGTCCTCCAGATCATCCAGCCGGTGCGACTCCCGCTCCGACCGAGACGTGACACCACACAGTCCTCGAAGTAGGTCCTGTCCCAGGTACTCCAGGCCACCAGGTCCGTCGGGTCCTTATCGGGTGGATCAGTGGGGCTGCCCGCCTCCATTTCCGCCCCTGTCCTGGGCTCCACAATGCTGGCCTCCACCGCCATGGCCAGCGTCACCATGGGCACCACTTCCATGGGGCCCGCCAGCAGGGCCAACGCCTCCATGGTCCCTGCCTCCATGGTGCCCGCCACCAGGACCGACGCCTCCATGGTCCGTGCCGCCAGGACCACAACCACCACGGCCTCCACCACCTGGGTCACCACAACAGCCACCACGGCCCAGTTCAGCTGCGCCGCCACCACGGCCCAGCTCAGCTGCGCCGCCACCACGGCCCAGTTCAGCAGAGCCACCACCATCGCCACCAAGACCTCCGTCACGGACGCCGAGCCCAAGTAGGTCATCGCCCTCACGGCAACCACCTGCCGGTGTCGCGCCCGATGCAACGGTCAGCGCTCTCAGCGAGGCGGCAGCCGCGACCCAAAGTCTGCCGGCGTCAATGCTGCGTCAGCTGAGCTGCTACCGCCGCCGAGTGCGTCGCCCAGGCCCGTGCATAGTCGCAGTCAGCACAGCCTCTGAAGTCGCGCAGTCAGTGACCCCAGTGACCCAGTCACACGCGCGCCTGCTGGCCACCTGCTTGGCTTTCATAGACGGTCAGCCCTCCTCACCCATGCCGGTGCTGGCTCAACTGGACTCAGGTGCCTCCGTGTCAGTCATGTCCAGCCAGCTGTTCGCCTCCATAGCCAACAAGAGTGAGTTGACACCGCCTCCGTTTCGTCTGCATACGGCGTCGGGGGCTCCTCTTCCAGTTCTTGGCTGTTGCACCGTCAGGCTAGTCATAAATACGTCTGTCTTCCCTACTCGAGTGTTTGTCGCCAAATCTTTGGCCCTTCCCCTCATCCTAGGGATGGAATGGTTCAATGAAAACCGTGTGATTCTAGATTTTGACCAAATGGAAGTTTTGCGGAGGACAGATCAAGGCCTTCGGAGTTTGTGTCCAATTTTGAGTGGTCGTCCTCGGCGCATACCTCGGCCGGTGCGCCGCCTGTGTGCATCAACTGTGGTAGCAGAAGAGACGGGAGACTGGCTCTCTCAAATCGACCCCGCCGCATGCCACACCGGGCCACGCCTTGTGTTCCCAGGGCGTGTTGTCAGCATTCGGCCACGCACCACTCAATTTGTTCGCTTTCGTGTTTGGCCGAAAATGGATTCTGATTGTGTCTTTGTCCCTGACCGCAGACTGCTTCGGGAATCAAAACTGATTCTAGCCCATGCCGCTGTCGGGACAGGTACCGTAGCTATTCCCGTATGTAATCTGACAAACTGCACCAAGACCGTGCTGCCTCACACTATCCTTGGCCGCCTGTTCCCCCTGCGTCAGCAGCCGGCCTCCGCACCTGTCTGCTCCGCCACCGCTGAGCCCATTGGCGAGTCCAACCCGCCAGTGGAGTTCAACATCAACCCGGCGATGGATGCTGCTGAGCGGAGTAAACTTCTTGACTTGTTGCAGTCGCATCGGGATTGTTTTGCAGTGTCCAACAAGGAGTTGAGGATTGCAAAAGTACCAGAAGTGGAGATAGCTCTCTCGGATCCCAAGATCGTCCGGTGCCGCCAGTATCGCCTGTCCAAGGCTGAGAGACAAGCGCTCAGGGAGCAGCTCGACGAGTTCTTGGAGCAGAAGATCATCGAGCCGTCCACAAGTCCCTATTCCAGTCCGATCTGTTTCGTTCGTAAGTCCAACGGGAAGTTTCGTATGATTACAGACCTGAGGAAAATCAACAAACAGATCGCAGACGTTTCTTGGCCTATACCTCGAGTAGACGAAGTTCTTGATAAATTCGTTGGCGCTCGGTATTTGGCCTCTATTGATTTGAAAGTTGCTTTCCAGCAAATTCCACTTAAGGATGGCCTGTCCAGGGACATTTTCTCTTTTGAGTGTGAGTTTGGTAAATTTCGCTGGGCCACTCTTCCACAAGGCATGAAAAACTCGCCGTTTTACTTGGCGCTCGCTATGTACAGGGTGTACGCTCCTCTTCTGCATCCTGGCACGGCGCAGCTGCCGAAAGGCGTGAAGTTGTCGAAAAACGCATCCAACTTTTCGATGTATTTCGACGACTGCAACTTTCACAGCAGCACTTTCCCTGCATTCTATGACACAATAAGAGAGTTTTTGCAGCTAACCCGAGCTGCTGGGGTGACGCTGTCAGCAGAGAAGTCCATGTTCGGGTACGACCGAATGCGTGTCCTGGGCTTCATGGTCTCCGGTAGTGACATCACCATCCCGGAGAGGGCAGTGGACGCCATCCAGGCCTTCAAGGAGCCGTCGGACGTCACCCAGCTACAGAGCATGTTAGGCGTTTTCAACTTCTACCGCCGCTTCGTCCGTTCCTATGCCCAAAAGGCAGCCCCCCTCTACGCCCTTTTGGTGAAGGACGCTCGGTTCAAAATGGGCCCCGAGCAGAAATCGGCCCTGGAGCTCCTGAAGTCCGAGCTATGCAAGAAAGTCCCACTCCTGCTCTTCGACGAATCTCGGGAAACAGCGCTCTTCTGTGATGCGAGCCGTGTCGGCCTTGGCGCGGCCTGCGCCCAGAAGGTAGGCAAGTCGTGGCAGCCTGTCTACTGCGCGTCCCGCTCCCTCCACAAGAGCGAAAAGAGGTATTCTCCAACTGAGCTTGAACTGCTTGCCTGCTGCTTTGGCGTCAAACAGTTCCGGCACTATTTCCTTGGTCGCCGTTTCACCATTTTCAGCGACCACAAGGCACTGTCTTTCATCGACTCTCTGACCACTACCAACCAGCGCCTCGCCAAGTTCATGCTGTATCTCTCTCCATTTGACTACAAAATTCTGTACCTTCCAGGCAAAGATCAAGTGATTGCGGATGCACTCAGTCGCCTCACAGCCGTCCCTGCCCCTGATCGCAGCTTCGAGGAAAGCGACGCCGATGCTGCAGTTCTCGCAGTGACGCGGAGCGGCCTGGACACTGCTGCTGACGCGGCGGAAGACGAGCCCGACGCCGCACCTGTGCCTCTCCCTGACCCAGTGCTGCAGCTTCCACCTGGCTTGCAGATTCCTGCAGGCAGCACCGCTGAGGAGTATGTGCGGGCACAGCAGCGCAGTGACCCCGACCTCGCCGAGATCATCACGGCCTTGGAGTCCGGGGACAACGGCTATCGCCCTGCTCGCCGCTACCAACTGCGTGACGGCCTCCTCCGCGCCCGGCACGGTCAGCTGATCGTCCCGCAGGCGCTGCGACCGGCCATCATCACCTCCTACCACTCCGCTGGCCACTACGCCGCCGAGAAGACCCTTCAGTCAATTCGGCAGCGGTACGACTGGCCCACCATCCGAGCTGACGTCCAGCGGACCTGCACCACCTGCCATGCCTGTCAGTTGAAGAAGGTTACGAAGCCCCGCAACCCCAACCAGCTGAGCCCTCTGGAGTCTCACGACTGTTTCGAGCTAGTTGTAGGAGATTTCTTGGGTCCTCTTCCGGGCTCACACGGAAAGTATTATATCCTTGTTTTTGTGGATACTTTTACCAAATTTTGTCTCTGCTATGCCACAGCTTCCAACGCGGCCAGTGATGCTATTCGCTGTTTTGACCTAATGGCCTACTTTTACGGTCTACCTCAGCGCTTCTACAGCGACGCCCACCCCTTCTCTTCCACCGAATTTTCCGAGCACCTATCTGCAGCTGGCGTGCAGCAGAACGTCGCGCCACCGAACACTCACTTCTGCGTCGGTGCAGCGGAAAAAGCCGTGGGGAGAGTCAAGCGCCAGCTTCACTTCATGGCAAATGAGGAAGGTTCCAACTGGTTTCCGTGTCTCCCTAAAGTAGCCTTCATGCTGAATAATTCGGTGATACCGGAAATCAAGGTTTCACCGTTTGTGGCTCTTCACGGGTTCGTTCCTCGTCTGAGTATTGACAACCTACTTGTTCCAGTTCGCAGTGTCACACTGGAAGCAAAGATGAGACAGCTTGCTGACGACCGTGAAAAGCTTAGGGTCGACCTTGTGGGCTACAGGGCACGCATGAAGCGACACTACGACGCACAACACCGGCGAGTCGAGTTCCAGCCAGGGGACAAGGTCAAGCTATTTCACCCAGGGTCACCCTTCGGCTGGAAACGAGGAGGTTTCAGCGGTCCTCATGAGGTGTTGCAGAAACTTAACGATCAAACCTACATAGTGCGGTACCCTGTCCGAGGGAAGCTGGTGGATAAGCCCGTGCACGCATGGAATTTGGAGGCTTACCTTACGGCGCCGTCGTAAATACATTTTTCTAATTTTTCTCTTTTCCGACATTTTGTAAAGGACCGGTGGACTGAGTAGCCGGGATCCTCCGCGTTTTTAAATTGTAAACCTTTCAGTAACCTTCGATTCTCTTAAATTTTGTCATGTTTATTTTTTTATTTTTATTTTTTCAGCCCTCTCCACCAGGGATGGTCTGCTTTGGTCTGCGGGACTTTTTTTTCTGTCCCCCTCTCCAAAACCTCCACGCTCTGCACACTCGTGCTTTCTCCCTTTTCCTGCCGCCTGGGTTATCTTTGTTGCAGCGTTTCGACCTCCTTCGGCCGTCGTCCTTCGTTGCCTTGCCGACGACGCAGCGCCAGCATCCAGTAGGGCCATGCCTGCCTTATGGGCCTACAATGCATAGTTTCTGCGAGGAGACGTAGCGTCCGTACAGAATCCACCTCGCCGAGTCAGCGCTCCGTCAGATTGTCGCCTGACCGCCTCCACCACAGAGGGGAGCCACGCTACGCCGCGCCGCTGCAACACCGAAAACCGACGACCCACCTCCGCTTTTCTGAGACAATTCGCCATCCAGACCCATCCGCCATCCGCCCATCCGTCGTAGACCGTCCGCGCCCTTCCCGTTTCTCTTACTTCAATTTTCACCACATGCCTCCTTCCCTTTCTCTATGTCACCGAGATGAATAAACTTTGTTAAATATTGTACCATCATTACCCCCAATCCCGATTCGTTTGGAAGCCATCGCCAAAAAGTATGGGCATCATTCAATTCAGTTGAGTGTTTTACAAATGTGTTTAAAGTTAATTTTCTTTTCAATTTTTCATTATTTCATGTCCTTTTTGTGACTTTAAATTTTCCAGTAATTTTTTTTGCTTTTGCCTTAGTTTGCACATGCATTTTGGGATGGTAGTCACTTGGTTTGCACTTCGTGTAAATTTTGTCTAAAGTTTTAACCTTGCCCACGTTTAATTAAAATGAGAATTAGCTTCAATCCCGGTTGCTCTTTTGTTTTGTTTTTCGATTTTGCTAAAATTTGGGATGATCACCCCTTGCGTGAAATCCTTTGTGCGACGGGGCCGCACACTTCTTTCGGGGGGGATGTTGCGTTGTGGCGCAACGGGGCACTGCCCCACCCGCCAAAGCCTAAAACTTCTAAAGTCAGCAAGACTGCACCGAGCAACCGAGTCGCGAGCCCGCCTGACCGAGCGGAGCTCGTCAGTCGGTAAGTGCCAGCTGAGGGGCGCAGAGCGGACCGGGGGAGGCCGGGACGTACAAGCATTGTAAAGGTAATCCAGCGGCCTCTTTATTCCACTTTACCTTCAACCCTTAAGGTTCCCCAGACCAGAACTGGGCTACATTCCCGCAAGCCTAGCACTGTCCTCTAAACAGCCTGAGGGCGGTGCCGAGACTTGCACAAAAAAAAAAAACGCTTTCGCACCGTTAATCACCTCTACTGGCAGAACATTTTCCAGGGTGAGCCAACATCAATTTCTAAAATAGTGGTTTTTCGCTGCACCTTACTATCTAACCTACAGATCTTGCGCACGGCAACAGTCAGAGCTGCGTGTAAACATGTAAAAGATGATACCACCTTGAGACATGGAGCTCCTAGGAATGTCTAGTGTGACATTAGACAGCATTATAACAGTCAACAGTTTATTAAGTTATGTGGGCGTTACAATACTACCATAACGTGCCTTTCAATCGCGCACGGTAACTGTCAGAGCTGTGTGTAAACATTTGAAAGAAGATACCACCTAACCTAACCTAACCTACCCTATCCTAACGTAACCTAACCTAACCTCACGGGGACCGTCAATACTGCATCCCATACCCTCCCACAACAGTCTCCTACCTAACCTAACCTACCTAACCTACAGATCTTGCGCACGGCAACAGTCAGAGCTGTGTGTAAACATGTGAAAGATGATACCACCTTGAGACATGGAGCTCCTAGGAATGTCTAGTGTGACATTAGGCAGCATTATAACAGTCATCAGTTTATTAAGTTATGTGGGGATTACAATACTACCATAACGTGCCTTTCAATCCTAGATCTAATCCTTCTGGGCGTACCGACTGAACGGTGGAAACCATTATCTCTATGTATGTACAGCAAGATCACAGAGATTGGGATATGTTTTTTTCTGAAATCTATTGCGCCGTTAATCCGCCTCATAGCCATGCAACTGGTGCTACTCCTCACAGAGTAGTGTTCCGTTCTTCTTATTTGGTGTTTGATGCTTATTATAAGTCGCTCAATCCAGATGTCGAAGACCTAAATGTGGTGTTGCCGGACTAATTAGTAGAGCAACACCATGAATGGATGAGGATATATGAAGTGATTAAACTCTGGTAAAAATCGCATCACTTGTTGAGCGTAAAGAAAGTAAATTCGCACTATTATTTTACTATGTAAACCTATTGCACGGTACTGACGGTTATTAAGGTGTGTTGCCAACCGTAATCGTAGTTTCCGTTTGCGTTAGCGAGATGTATACCTCAAACAACATAATCATGCTCGGCAAGGTATGTTCGCTACCGCGATCACACGTTCTTCTTACATCAGGTAGATAAACACCCAGAAAGGTGTACGACTACCCTTGAGCTCACAGTTTCCCCACGCTGGCCCTCGACGCGCGCCACACGGCAGGTTCACCGTCAGCAAGGCCTGTACAGGGCTCTGCGCCTCTGCACCAATGAGTCTGGGTGAGTATGTACCTGTGGTTTGTGTTGATGTTAAAGAAACACTGTTGAAAAATTGATAATTTTAGCGAACAAATGGGCCTACTGCAATTCAGATTGTCCAAGTATTTTAGGTCTGAAGTCACAGAAAACGTAACGATATGAGCAACATAGTCGTATCTAAGGGGAGATAAGTGGACCGACACAACATGCTTACACCCAAGAAGGTAAGACGAGCCGTGAGCACACAGGTTCCTCACGCTGGCCTTCGGCGCGAACCAAACTGTGTGACACATTGACACAAGGTGATCTGATATTTCTTTTCAGTTCGTTCAAAAAATCGCATGGAAATACGTTAAATTGTTCACATTGAAAATAGTGTTTAAACAATAATGGACTAAGCGAGAAAAGGTCGTTTGAAACGGCTGTTGAGACAACACGATAATGTTTAACACGACAGGCATGGAGAACGCTTTAGCGTCCTCGGACGGACTCGTTCTTTGAGTTTTGAGGGGAAAAAAAGGTTTTTCGAGATTTGCATACATCTGATAAATACAGTTTCTGCACAATCAGTATTTGTAATAGTTTTTTTAAATTCTGTGTTTTTCTTGCGTCTTAACCGGACCTAGCCACTGATCTATCACTCCGGGCCCTCCAGAGTACGCGGGGGGCAATCGTTGCCTGCAGGCGACGGATGGTCCCATGACAAACTCCCACCGATCTGCGGTCCGTCAAAACGAGTTCCCTTAGTTTTTTTTTTTTTTTTTCTTTTAAGAAATCTGATATGTAATTTCGAAACAAGATCAATGCCCAACCGAAACGCCCCCAAATCAGAATCCTTGCGTTACGCAGTTTTCGAGATGAATCGCGGTCACTGCAATCCCTTAAAATTTCAGCCTCCTAGCTCAAGTTTTGTAGTAGTTACAAAGCCTTTCACCTTCTTTGTCTGAAGGGGTCATTTTGACCCTAGCATCTAAACACGTTGTAATTTTTCACATACTGCACTCTAATTGCCCCTAGACACTGTGTACACTGTTTACTAATTTATTAATTCTGTGCAAGTCAAATGAATAGTTGGGAAGGTTGACGGAGGCCACATAGACGCCTTACCGAGAAAGGAATACCTTTAGCGCGAGCGAAGCGACTGCGGTCGTCTGACAAGCCTGATATGCCCTGTTTTGACCACTGGCACCAGCAGTAACACCTGAGGTCCATTTTTGAAATGAAACTGGGGATTATACACTGGGCGTCAAAATTAGTGCCCACTTATGGTCAGCGCGACCATTTCTACGTTTTTCAAGTTAGAACGTTGAAATTTGGTACAGACCTGCCTCCAACATTGGGCGAACCTACCATAGCGTTACGTTCCTTAAAACGCTTCGGCATGTACCCGTGCAAGTCATTTTGGAAAACAATGAATTTTAAAATCTTTTTTTTTTTTTAAAACAAAAAATGGTTTGATGCGGAGCACAGGCGCATAATCGGTGGTCAAAAAAAAATGCTCCAGACATTAATAATGCAAAAGGACCGGGCGAAGGATCGGCTCCGATCTAACCTAACCTACCCTAGTCTAACACGCATAATAAAAAAAAATACATGAAGGGGAGACTCACCTTGTCGTTTTCCACCTTAGGAAGACGCACCCGCGCTATCGTTGCACAAGCACACGCGACAACAATCCTGATTTCATATAATCACGAACACTCGCGACACGTCGAAACGACACGAAAACAGGATGGCGTCTCGCGCTTTTTTTTTTTTTTTTTTTTTTTTTTTTTATACGCTTTTGTTGGTAGGGCCAATGGCCTATAACCCCTGCTCAGCCCGGAGGCTCCTCAGGGAATGGTGATAGTATGGAAATACTGTAGCGTATGGCTTGCCAGGCCTAGGAGAAAAATCATCACCGCTGTTACCAGGGAAGCCCTCGAGATGGTAGAGAGGAACTTCCAGCCTGCTTGGTACCTGCCTTAACCCTAGGGCGAGGTACGCAGAGCCCGGTGTGACACCCTCCCGACAGAGTCGAGAGGGTAGTCCGGTTAATTCCGGTAAAAAACTCCTACCCGAGCCTGGTGGCGGGAGTCAGGCTCGGGAGACGGGATAGAACAGATGACGCCAGCTACTGCTTGGGCCCGGGGGCCGCAGACAGCTGACGCCGGCGGGGCCGACGGGGTTTACCCCGGGGGGGAATCCCGCCGCCGGCCAGACGGGAAAGGACAGCAGAGATGGAGGCGAGACAGGAGACGAGATCAGCGTGGACAGGCGGACGGAGACTAGAGGGGCCACGCCCGCGGGCCTCGGGAGGAGGCTTCGCGGTGGACCGAGCAGGAAGCCGGGGCTTCAGAGGACAGGAGGAAGACGAGGCTCGGTGCGGCTCCGAGCAGAGCGCGCACTTCACCGCCTCCCGCTGTTCGCAGTCCAGGGACCGGTGGGGGCCAGCGCAGTGGCGGCAGGCAGGAACAGCGGCGCGGCACACCGTGGAGATGTGCCGGTGCTGCTGACACCGGAAACATTGTGGGACCTTAGGTTGGGTACTCAGTCCCCCTTCCTTCGGAGCCCGTTTCCGTTCTTGTGTGCCAGCGGCAGTGGGCCGGCCAGAAGGAGCAGCAGGCTTCTTCTTGGCGGCGGCGGGAACCGGAGGCGGCACGGTCTGGGTGGCGGCCTCGGCCAGCTGGGGAGCTGGGGGATCCCGCGGGGCGTCCAAGGGCTCCAGGGGCAGGTAGACGCCGGGGGCGGTCGAGATACGGCCGTGCGCGCGAACAGGGACTCAAATTCCTTTTTTTTTTTTTTTTTTTTTTTTCAGGGCCTTGGTGGATACGCTTTTGTTGGAAGGGCCAATGGCCTCCAACCCCTGTTCAGCCCGAAGGCTCCTCAGGGAATAGTGGTTATTACGGTATTAATTTAGCGTATGGCTTGCTGACCTGGGAGAAAATCAACACCACCCTTACGGGGGAAGCCCTCGAGGTGTTAGAGAGGCACTTCCGGCCGGATTGGTGCACGCCTGACTTTTGTGGCAGTGCACTCCTGACGCCTGGTGTGACACCCTAGCCGGGGTGGCTAGGGTAGTCCTGTCGATTCAGGTAAAAACTCCCGACAGACCTGCTCAGCGGCTGGCAGGCCTGTTTATTTATTGTTGGGGAGGGGGGGATTAAGAATTGGATTGATGCGGGCGAGTCCCTGCCATGTGAGGAGGGTCTCGATGGCGGGGGTGATAATGTTGCCTGCTTCCCTGAGCTCACGGAGCTGATCCGGGAGCCAGAGTTGCAGGTTGGCTAGAGCTATTGTGGTTGGTTGGTTGTATTTTTTGGCTGGTGCTCGGGTGTTCCGAGGCGGGGGGGTGATTAGGTGGTTTAGTACCGGCGGTGCTCTGAGCAACAGGCGGTGCATATGTTTAGCTCTGCGAAGTGCGAGTCTGCGATGGATGGGCTCGAGTCCTATGTCCTCGTGGAGCCAGGCGGAAGGGTATTGGTTGTCAATACCAAGTGCTTTGCGGATGATGCCCCGCTCTGTTGAGCTGATTTGGGGTATGTAGGTATGGATGGGGGCTGTAACGCCTGTGGTTATGGAGGCGTATTCTATGGCAGGCCGGATGTAGGTTTTGTATGCATGTAGCAGGGTGTTTTGGTTGGTGCCTAGACCGCGAGCGCGGAGCATGCGGAGTAGGTTACAGCGGCGGTACGCTTTAGCGCGTATGTTGGCGAGGTGCGGGGCCCAGTTAAGGGTGCGTGTTAACTGGACGCCGAGGTAGCGCGTGGCGGGGGTGAGGTTAAGCCGGGTGTTGTTGAGGCGAATAACTGGGTCGTATTCGCGATGTATTTGGCTATTGTAGTGCAAGAATTTGACTAAGGCGGATTTTTCTGCGTTAACAGCGATGCGCCATTTGTAGAGCCATGGTTCGACCCTGTTGGTAAGGTATGATTGGAGTTGGCCTTGGGCGGCTGGAACATTGTTATGGATGGCGTAGGCGGCTGTGTCATCGGCAAATTGTTGTACAAAGGTGGTCCGGGCGTTGGTGGGCGGAGGCATGTCGCCAATGTAGATGTTGAAGAGGTCGCATGACACGGGGGCCCCTTGGGGCGTCCCGGCCAGGAGCGGGAATGCCGCGCTGATAGCGGCCCGGTAGGTGGCTTGGCTGGTTCGTCCAGAGAGGTAATTATGGACGAGACGGGTGGTGGTGGGGGGAAATCCCATATGGTGCATTTTATAGATGAGTCCCTCATGCCAGATCTTATCGTATGCCTTTTCTATGTCGAGAAAGGCGGCTACAGCCACCTTCCCGTCATTGAACGCATCCGTGAGTCGCTGCGTGAGTAGCTGCAGGGCGACTTCGCATGAGACCCCAGGGCGGAATCCAAATTGGGTGGGGGGGATAATGTTTAGTTGATTTATTTGTTGACGGAATTTTTGGAGCCAGGATTTTTCAAAAAGCTTACCAGGGTTGTTGAGGAGCGTTATTGGCCGGAGATTGAGGGGATTGGAAGGGTCTTTGCCTGGTTTAGGTATGTAGATGATTTTACCTATTTTCCACGGAGCTGGGAAATAGCCGGAGTATTCTATGGCATCATAGAGTTTAGCGTACCGGGCGAGGAACTCGTCCGGGGCGGAGCGGAGGGCAGGCCAAGGGATCCCGTCTGGGCCAGGCGCGGTATTTTTCTGATTTTTTAGAATGGAGCGGAGCTGTTCGACGGTGTGAGGCTGGGGTATGTTTTCCGGAAGTTGAAACTCCTGTAAGGGGGTGAGGAGTTCCTGGTTGGTGGTGATGAATTGATCAACTGCGCGTTTGTGGCGCGGGTCGAAACGGGGGTGCTCTGGAGGGGAGCATATTTCCTGCTGCACTTGGGCCAAGATATCGGCTTTCTGTTGGCTGGAGGCGTAGATCTGGCCGTTGTATCGGAATGGTTCGGATGGGGTTTTATCCGTGTTGGTGAGTTTTTGGAATTTTTTCCAGAATTTTTGGCCATCATGGTGATTTAGGTTTTTGGTTGCGGTGTTCCAGGCTTGCTCGAAATGGAGTTTAATTTGGGAGCGGATACTTCTCTGGTTTTGGTTATACCGGGGCCGTAGTTCCGGTTGGCGGCGGAGCTTCCTGCGTATTTGGCGGTTTAACTTTATAAGGAGGAGGATTCGCTTTGGGATGCGAGGGCGGTACCCACGGATGTAGGTGGTGGGCGTATGATTATAGAGGATTTCCACGAGGACGCCTTGTAGGAGCCTTGCTTCATCGTCTATATGCTGTGGGCTGGTCAGCGGATTAGGGGGTAGCTGAAGCGAAACTTGTTGCAGTTCGGCTTGAAATTCTGGCCAATTTGTTTTGGCAAAGTTGCGAAAGCTGCGTTTAGGTAGTGGGGGTGGCCGTGGTCCAGGTACTTTGATGGTTGTGATAAGAGGCAGGTGGTCGCTGTTAACATCATCTCCCACCTCATGCTGGGGGTTGAGGGCATAGATGTTTTCTGACACTAGCACGTGGTCGGGGTTGGAGAGACCGGCTTGGTGGTGGCAGGTGGGCTCGGGAGGGATCAGAGGGATTAGCGGGCTGGTTTGGAGGTGGTTGTACAGAAGAGTTCCCGCAGCGTTGTTATCGCGGTCTCCTAATTGGGTGTGTCTGCAGTTCAGGTCACCGGAGATGATTGCGTGGGGGTGGTTTTCGAGGGCGGATATGAGGTCTATTGGTAGATCACTAGTTGGTGGTTTATAGAGTGCTAGGATCTGATACTGCAGGTTGTTTATTGTAACGGTGGCCGCTACGGCCTCCACTTGCTGGATGTGCTGCGGGTTTAATTGGATTTGTTGAGCGGCCAGGTCTGATCTTACGTATAGGGCGGCGCCGCCGCGCTCTTGGATTAGGCATCTGCCGTCATGGTAGGCGTAGAATGCATAGTAGCCGGGGATGGTGTATGTGTCACCGGGGGCTAGGAAGTGTTCAGTGACACAAATGAGGTGTGGCTTTATTTCGGCTATCTGGGTCCGGAAGACTTTTTTGTTTTTGAGGCCCCGGATGTTTATACTGTATAGGGTAATGTCCATTTTTGTTTAGTTGTTGGTTGTTGGAGGATGTTGTTTAGTTGCTGGTGGGTGCTATTGCAAGAACTTTGTTACCCTGAATCTGGATGCACGCGCCGGGTCCCCAGAGGGCGGCAGCGGCGCTCTCAAGGGCCCGGGCGACGGCTGGGCGATGCTGGGGGAGGGAGGCCAGCAAGGCGGTGGATATAAAATAGAACAGTTCTTGCCGGGACACGGGTGTTTTGTCGGAACTTTCATCGAAGTTGATTTGTTCCGCGGGCCGGGTAGGTTTGAGGGGGAGTGGGTTGGAGACTGCTTGGGCGGCTCGCTTGGGGCATTGCCGGGAGAGGTATCCGTGCCGGGTGGAGTTGCAGGCCGGGCAGCGGGATGGGTTAGGGCAGGGGGTTTGGGCGGTATGTCCGATGAGTCCACAGTTGGAGCAGAATTGTTTGCTTGTCCGCTTACATTGGCTTTTGAAGTGCCCGTAGGCGAAGCAGTGGGAGCACTGTTTGGGAGGGGCGGGGCTGGCCCGGGGGGATTCCGCTGGGAATTTCCTGCCTAGGGTGGGGCAGGAGAGGCCGCTGCGGAGTAGGGAGGAGACCTCTTCGGCGGACGTAAGGCAGACTCGTACACATGTGGATGGCTTGTTATCGCGCTTAGCGATTATGCGGCGAACGTTGGTGGGGTGATATTTGGATTCTGTGAGGGCGGCTTGGAGCTGGTCCGTCGTGATGTCTAGCGGGACCCGGACGAGAACCACGCTCCAGCTGCTTGTGGGCGCCTGAGGCGGGGTGGGCAGAAGTACCTTGCGGTTTTCTTCGAGGTGAATCCGTCCAAGGCCTGGTTTGCAGTCGCATTTGGTGGGATTCAGAGATTTTTCAGTTGTGTGGGCGCAGGTGAGGGACCACGCTAGTTTATGACGCAACCCGCGACCTTCCCCGGCGGGTGCGGGCTCTCCTAGGACAATGTGGGGGTCTTCTAGGGTATGCCGGAGATGCGCAAGGAGTGGATCTCGCTTGACGCCATCAAGGGTTATGATCTTGTACCTCTTGTGTTCGGGCGGGGGCCCAAGGATCCTGTCCATGAGTCCAGGTAGAGCATGGGGAGTTGAAGGTATAGGAGAGACGGGCGAGGTGTGGGCCCGATGAGGGAGGGGCCAGATGATGTTGCTTGGCTCCTGGCTTTGACGGAGGAAGCGTATGATTTAGAGGCGGTGACGGAGCCGGGCATCTTGTTGTTGAAGAGCAGCGGCGAGGGTGGGGGAAAATCAAGTCGGCCGGTGGTCGGCGGTGAAGCTGGGCCGGCGGGAGCCGGGTTGCGGTTGCCTGCCACGCGCTACTCCAGGTGGGAGCGGCTGGTGGCGGGACAGGGGGTTTATTGGGAAAAACCAAGCCGGGGCGAGCCGGAGTGGTCCGGGCTGGGCAGCCGGGAGTCAGGCGGCGCTTGGGGCGGCTAGCAGGCAGAGGCTCGGTCGGTTTGGGCAGGGGCTGGAGTTTGCCCGGCGGTGAGCCGAGCGATAGTAGAGAGGGGGGGGGGGAAGAACCTACTCTAAGGGTAAGGGAGGGCTCCGACTAGCTGCGGCAAAATAAGATATCGCAGCTAGCAGAGAGTTGTGCCTCGGAGGCGCCAAATGCGCCCGGCGGTGGCTAGTCCACTCGGGAGAGGGGGGGAAATCCCTAAGCTAAGTTGTTTGTGATTGTCGTGTTTTTGTTTGTGCTGGGCGCGCCGGCTACGGCCTCGGTGGCCGTGCCGTGGTGTGGGGTGTGTCACGGCACTGGGAGCTAGCCCTGTGTTTACCCGTGGGTCGCGCAGTGTGAGCACTGAACCGATTTACGGTTTGCTACTGGCTACGGTGACGGCGTGGTGCAATGCCGTATGTTGGAAAATATGTGTGTTGAGACTGTGTTTTGGGGGGTTGTTCTCCGGGCTTTTACCGGCAGCGAGGCTTTCTGTAACTTCACTACTCTGCCGGGATCGCTACCTAAGGCTAGCAGGGCTTGTGTTTCCACGTACCTAACCGCGCAAAGGAGGTCACCACAACACCTGGACGATTTTTCGACACAACGGGAGTTCCTCTTATAAGGTGCAGTATAAGAGGCCGCTGAGCGTGGCAAAAACCACTGTCCAGATGCTTAGGGTAAGCAGAGGCGTTACAAAAGAGAGGGAAAGAAAAGACGAGACAAGAAGCCAGATATGGCGGGTGGAGGCGGCGACGCAGCGGCACAGCGACCAGCGGCAGCAGCGACGATGCGCGGGTGGGAGGGCCGATCCACAGCGTTAGTCCTGAAAAGGACTACCGACTGCTTCGCGGTGAGACCTGCTTAGTTTGTCCTGAAAAGGACAAGCTGAAGCGAGGAATAGTCTTTGTTGGAGCTTCCGAGTCGTATCGGAAAGTCTTTCGCTCTCGTGGCCACAAAGAACTTGGACTTGCCGTGAACTTTGCCTCCTTGGCGCAGCGAGAGAGAGCCGGTGACCGCACGAGACGGGACACACGGATACAATGCGTCTCGCGCGGGAATCGCCCAGTATATATACTTTCGTGGTGTTCCGCATGCGCGCGCACGTGGAACACCACGAAAGTATATATACTGGGCGATTCCCGCGCGAGACGCCATCCTGTTTTCGTGTCGTTTCGACGTGTCGCGAGTGTTCGTGATTATATGAAATCAGGATTGTTGTCGCGTGTGCTTGTGCAACAAAAGCGCGGGTGCGTCTTCCTAAGGTTGAAAACGACAAGGTGAGTCACCCCTTCATGTATTATTTTTATTATGCGTGTTAGTCTAGGGTAGGTTAGGTTAGATCGGAGCCGATCCTTCGCCCGGTCCTTTTGCATTATTAATGTCGGGAGCATTTTTTTTGACCACCGATTTTGTTAGTTTTAGGTTAGGTTAGGTCCTGTCAAAGACCGGTTTCATGACTTGTAGTGAGCGGTCCTCTCTAGGACCAAATTCATGTTAGGCCGCAATAAAGCGCGTGCGTGTTGGGTTAGCTAATAATGGTGTTGGTTCAAACCTTGGTGTTTTAATGTACTGATCTTTGTTATTGCTGTTTTTATCCTTTTTTGCACCTACCCAAAACACTTCCTTTCTCTGCCAAAGACCAGCAAAGACCATTGAAAGATGATTAAGAAAAACCATGGCATTGGAAGGAGACACGACACAACTCATTGTTTTCAAGTGTTTTCAGCACACTAGGATGTCTAACCGTAATCAAAATTTCTCTTTTCTCTTCCAGGTGATTTCAATTGTGCATGCTTTGTTGATGGTTTTAGACGTAGACTAACAGGGTTTGTTTGTATTTTAGATGCGTCTCCGAATCTCATTTTCGTCCGAAACCTCTCTCGATATGATCTTCCGCGTACGGCAAGTGCAAACGAACATGTTGTCTCAACAGCCGTTTCAAACCACCTTTTGTCGCTTAGTTCATAATTGTTTAAACACTATTTTCAATGTGAACAATAAAACGTGTCTCCATGCGATTTTTTAAAAGGTTGGAAATCTGTTTCCGCGCCTTCCTACCCCTATCAGGAGAAAACACCCAACGGAAAGAAAATATCGTTAAAAAGTGTCAAATTTTTCAATTTTTTTTTGGATTTTGCGTTGGGTGCAGTTTCCAGACGCAAATACACGCGCGACGTTGCATAAATGTCATTGTGATCCTAATAGTGGACACAAGGGCACTTTTTTAAGGCCATTTACTGTTAAGGATAATGTTAGGCGTTACAGCTGCGTCAGCTGCGTCAAAAAATCAAGATTGATGGCAAAACTCGCCCTGGCTTGATAGAATCAAGCTGCATCAACACGGAACCTATTGATGTCAATACTACAGACCTCGTATGCCCCTAGCCTCGTTCGATAAGTAGATTCCCTTAGCTGTGTAAAGCATTTTCCAAATCCGCTTGTTTACAGATCTTTCGCACGGCAACTGTCAGAGCTGTGTGTAAGCATGTGAAAGAAGATACCACCTAACCTTACCTTACCTAACCTAACCTAACCTAACCTTACCTAACCTAACCTCACCTCACGGGGACCGTCAATACTGCATCCTGTACCCTCCTACAACAGTCTCCTACCTAACCTAACCTAACCTAACCTATCTAACCTACAGATCTTGCGGACGGCAACAGTCAGAGCTGTGTGTAAACGTGTGAAAGATGATACCACTTTGAGACATGGAGCTCCTAGGAATATGTAGTGTGACATAAGGCAGCAATATAACAGTTATCAGTTTATTAAGTTATGTGGGGATTACAATACTACCATACGGTGCCTTTCCATCGCGCAAGGCAACTGTCAGGGCTGTGTGTAAACATGTGAAAGAAGATACCACCTAACCTAACCTAACCTAACCTTACCTAACCTTACCTAACCTTACCTAACCTACCCCAACCTAACCTAACCTAACCTAACCTCACGGGGACCGTCAATACTGCATCCTATACCCTCCCACAACAGTCTCCTACCTAACCTAACCTAACCTATCTAACCTACAGATCTTGCGCACGGCAACAGTCAGAGCTGTAAATAAACATGTGAAAGATGATACCACCTTGAGAAATGGAGCTCCTAGGAATGTCTAGTGTGACATTAGGCAGCATTATAACAGTCATCAGTTTATTAAGTTAAATTTCAGCCTCCTAGCTCAAGTTTTGTAGTAGTTACAAAGCCTTTCACTTTCTTTGTCTGAAGGGGTCATTTTGACCCTAGCCACTAAACACGTTGTTAGAACGTTGAAATTTGGTACAGACCGGCCTCCAACATTGAAAAACAGCGACGCGCCATCATTTTCAGGCGTTTTGAACTGAAAGGTCCTTTGTTTGAGTCTCACTTCTTAGCAATGGCTTGCAAGGGAACACGCTGCAGCGTTTAAAGGGTTGAAGTCGTTGAGATACCGACTTTCCAGTCCAACATCTTTTTCTGAAAGGTTGAAATCATAGAAAATCAAACATAAGGCAGCATTCTAACAGTCATCAGTTTATTAAATTATGTGGGAATTACAAAACTACCATAACGTGCCTTTCAATCGCGCACGGCAACTGTCAGAGGTGTTAAGCTGCCCTAGCCTCGTTTGATAAGTAGATTCACTAAGCTGTGTGGAGCATTTTCCAACTCCGCTTTTTTACAGATCTTTCGCACGGAAACCGTCATAGCTGTGTGTAAACATGTTAAAGAAGAAACAACCTAACCTTACCTTACCTAACCTAACCTAACTTACCTAACCTAACCTTACCTAAACTAACCTCACCTCACGGGGACCGTCAATACTGCATCCTGTACCCTCCTACAACAGTCTCCTACCTAACCTAACCTAACCGAACCTAACTTATCTAACCTACAGATCTTGCGCACGGCAACAGTCAGAGCTGTGTGTAAACGTGTGAAAGATGATACCACTTTGAGACATGGAGCTCCTAGGAATGTGTAGTGTGACATAAGACATTATAACAGTCATCAGTTCATTAAGTTATGTGGGGATTACAATACTACCATACGGTGCCTTTCCATCGCGCAAGGCAACTGTCAGGGCTGTGTGTAAACATGTGAAAGAAGATACCACCTAACCTAACCTCTAACCTTACCTATCCTTACCTAACCTTACCTTACCTACCCCAACCTAACCTAACCTTACCTAACGGAACCTCACGGGGACCGTCAATACTGCATCCTATATTCTCCCACAACAGTCTCCTACCTAACCTAACCTAACCTAATCTATCTAACCTACAGATCTTGCGCACGGCAACAGTCAGAGCTGTAAATAAACATGTGAAAGATGATACCACTTTGAGACATGGAGCTCCTAGGAATGTCTAGTGTGACATTAGGCAGCATTATAACAGTCATCAGTTTATTAAGTTAAATTTTAGCCTCCTCGCTCAAGTTTTGTAGTAGTTACAAAGCCTTTCACTTTCTGTGTCTGAAGGGGTCATTTTGACCCTAGCCACTAAACACGTTGTTAGAACGTTGAAATTTGGTACAGACCTGCCTCCAACATTGAAAAACAGCGACGCGCCATCATTTTCAGGCGTTTTCGAACTGAAAGGTCCTTTGTTTGAGTCTCACTTCTTAGCAATGGCTTGCAAGGGAACACGCCGCAGCGTTTAAAGGGTTGAAGTCGTTGAGATACCGACTTCCCAGTCCAACATCTTTTTCTTCAAGGTTGGAATCATACAAAATCAAACATAAGGCAGCATTCTAACAGTCATTAGTTTATTAAGTTATGTGGGGATTACAAAACTACCATAACGTGCCTTTCAATCGCGCACGGCAACTGTCAGAGCTGTCAAGCCGCCCTAGCCTCGTTTGATAAGTAGATTCACTTAGCTGTGAGAAGCATTTTCCAACTCTGCTTTTTTACAGATCTTTCGCACGGAAACTGTCAGAGCTGTGTGTAAACATGTGAAAGAAGATACCACCTAACCTTACCTTACCTAACCTAACCTAACCTACCTAACCTAACCTTACCTAAACTAACCTCACCTCACGGGGACCGTCAATACTGCATCCTGTACCCTCCTACAACAGTCTCCTACCTAACCTAACCTAACCTAACCAACCTACAGATCTTGCGCACGGCAACAGTCAGAGCTGTGTGTAAACGTGTGAAAGATGATACCACTTTGAGACATGGAGCTCCTAGGAATGTGTAGTGTGACATAAGACATTGAAACAGTCATCAGTTTATTAAGTTATGTGGGGATTACAATACTACCATACGGTGCCTTTCCATCGCGCAAGGCAACTGTCAGAGCTGTGTGTAAACATGTGAAAGAAGATACCACCTAACCTAACCTAACCATACCTAACTTACCTAACCTTACCTAACCTACCCCAACCTAACCTAACCTTACCTAACGGAACCTCACGGGGACCGTCAATACTGCATCCTATACCCTCCCACAACAGTCTCCTACCTAACCTAACCTAACCTATCTTACCTACAGATCTTGCGCACGGCAACAGTCAGAGCTGTAAATAAACATGTGAAAGATGATACCACCCTGAGACATGGAGCTCCTAGGAATGTCTAGTGTGACATTAGGCAGCATTATAACAGTCATCAGTTTATTAAGTTAAATTTCAGCCTCCTAGCTCAAGTTTTGTAGTAGTCACAAAGCCTTTCACTTTCTGTGTCTGAATGGGTCCTTTTGACCCTAGCCACTAAACACGTTGTAATTTTTCACATACTGCACTCTAATTGCCCCTAAACACTGTACAGTGTTTACTGATTTATTAATTCAGTGCAAGTCAAATGAATAGTTGGGAAGGTTGACGGAGGCCACATAGACGCCTTATCGAGAAGGGAATACCTTTAGCGCGAGCGAAGCGACTGCGGTCGTCTGACAAGCCTGATATGCCCTGTTTTGACCACTGGCACCAGCAGTAACACCTGAGGTTCATTTCTGAAATGAAACTGGGGATTATACACTGAGCGTCAAAATTAGTGCCCACTTATGGTCAGCGCGACCATTTCTACGTTTTTCAAGTTAGAACGTTGAAATTTGGTACAGACCTGCCTCCAACATTAGGCGAACCTACTATAGCGTTACGTTCCTTAAAACGCTACGGCGTGTACCCGTGCAAGCCATTTTAGAAAACAGTAAATTTTAAAATCGTTTTTTTTTTTTTTTTACAAAAAATGGTTTGATGCGGAGCATAAAAATAATGTTAGGCGTTACAGCTCCGTGTCAGCTGTGTCAAAAAATCAAGATTGATGGCAAAAGTCGCCCTGGCTTGATAGAATCAAGCCGCATCAACAGGGAACCTATTGATGTCAATACTACAGACCTCGTATGCCCCTAGCCTCGTTTGATGAGTAGATTCACTTAGCTGTGTGAAGCATTTTCCAACTCCGCTTTTTTACAGATCTTTCGCACGGCAACTGTCAGAGCTGAGTGTAAACATGTGAAAGACGATACCACCTAACCTAACCTAACCTAACCTAACCTAACCTTACCTAACCTCACCTCACGGGGACCGTCAATACTGCATCCTGTACCCTCCTACAACAGTCTCCTACCTAACCTAACCTAACCTAACCTATCTAACCTACAGATCTTGCGCACGGCAACAGTCAGAGCTGTGTGTAAACGTGTGAAAGATGATACCACTTTGAGACATGGAGCTCCTAGGAATGTGTAGTGTGACATAAGGCAGCATTATAACAGTCATCAGTTTATTAAGTTATGTAGGGATTACAATACTACCATACGGTGCCTTTCCATCGCGCAAGGCAACTGTCAGGGCTGTGTGTAAACATGTGAAAGAAGATACCACCTAACCTAACCTAACCTAACCTTACCTATCCTTACCTAACCTTACCTAACCTACCCCAACCTAACCTAACCTTACCTAACGGAACCTCACGGGGACCGTCAATACTGCATCCTATACCCTCCCACAACAGTCTCCTACCTAACCTAACCTAACCTAATCTATCTAACCTACAGATCTTGCGCACGGCAACAGTCAGAGCTGTAAATAAACATGTGAAAGATGATACCACCTTGAGACATGGAGCTCCTAGGAATGTCTAGTGTGACATTAGGCAGCATTATAACAGTCATCAGTTTATTAAGTTAAATTTTAGCCTCCTAGCTCAAGTTTTGTAGTAGTTACAAAGCCTTTCACTTTCTTTGTCTGAAGGGGTCATTTTGACCCTAGCCACTAAACACGTTGTTAGAACGTTGAAATTTGGTACAGACCTGCCTCCAACATTGAAAAACAGCGACGCGCCATCATTTTCAGGCGTTTTCGAACTGAAAGGTCCTTTGTTTGAGTCTCACTTCTTAGCAATGGCTTGCAAGGGAACACGCCGCAGCGTTTAAAGGGTTGAAGTCGTTGAGATACCGACTTCCCAGTCTAACATCTTTTTCTTAAAGGTTGGAATCATACAAAATCAAACATAAGGCAGCATTCTAACAGTCATTAGTTTATTAAGTTATGTGGGGATTACAAAACTACCATAACGTGCCTTTCAATCGCGCACGGCAACTGTCAGAGCTGTCAAGCCGCCCTAGCCTCGTTTGATAAGTAGATTCACTTAGCTGTGTGAAGCATTTTCCAACTCCGCTTTTTTACAGATCTTTCGCACGGCAACTGTCAGAGCTGTGTGTAAACATGTGAAAGAAGATACCACCTAACCTTACTTTACCTAACCTAACCTAACCTAACCTACCTAACCTAACCTTACCTAAACTAACCTCACCTCACAGGGACCGTCAATACTGCATCCTGTACCCTCCTACAACAGTCTCCTACCTAACCTAACCTAACTTAACCTAACCAACCTACAGATCTTGCGCACGGCAACAGTCAGAGCTGTGTGTAAACGTGTGAAAGATGATACCACTTTGAGACATGGAGCTCCTAGGAATGTGTAGTGTGACATAAGGCAGCATTATAACAGTCATCAGTTTATTAAGTTATGTGGGGATTACAATACTACCATACGGTGCCTTTCCATCGCGCAAGGCAACTGTCAGGGCTGTGTGTAAACATGTGAAAGAAGATACCACCTAACCTAACCTAACCTAACCTTACCTAACCTTACCTAACCTTATCTAACCTACCCCAACCTAACCTAACCTTACCTAACGGAACCTCACGGGGACCGTCAATACTGCATCCTATACCCTCCCACAACAGTCTCCTACCTAACCTAACCTAACCTATCTAACCTACAGATCTTGCGCACGGCAACAGTCAGAGCTGTAAATAAACATGTGAAAGATGATACCACCTTGAGACATGGAGCTCCTAGGAATGTCTAGTGTGACATTAGGCAGCATTATAACAGTCATCAGTTTATTAAGTTAAATTTTAGCCTCCTAGCTCAAGTTTTGTAGTAGTTACAAAGCCTTTCACTTTCTTTGTCTGAAGGGGTCATTTAGACCCTAGCTACTAAACACGTTGTTAGAACGTTGAAATTTGGTACAGACCTGCCTCCAACATTGAAAAACAGCGACGCGCCATCATTTTCAGGCGTTTTCGAACTGAAAGGTCCTTTGTTTGAGTCTCACTTCTTAGCAATGGCTGGCAAGGGAACACGCCGCAGCGTTTAAAGGGTTGAAGTCGTTGAGATACCGACTTCCCAGTCTAACATCTTTTTCTTAAAGGTTGGAATCATACAAAATCAAACATAAGGCAGCATTCTAACAGTCATTAGTTTATTAAGTTATGTGGGGATTACAAAACTACCATAACCTGCCTTTCAATCGCGCACGGCAACTGTCAGAGCTGTCAAGCCGCCCTAGCCTCGTTTGATAAGTAGATTCACTTAGCTGTGTGAAGCATTTTCCAACTCCGCTTTTTTACAGATCTTTCGCACGGCAACTGTCAGAGCTGTGTGTAAACATGTGAAAGAAGATACCACCTAACCTTACCTTACCAAACCTAACCTAACCTACCTAACCTTACCTAACCTAACCTCACCTCACGGGGACCGTCAAAACTGCATCCTGTACCCTCCCACAACAGTCTCCTACCTAACCTAACCTAACCGAACCTAACTTATCTAACCTACAGATCTTGCGCACGGCAACAGTCAGAGCTGTGTGTAAACGTGTGAAAGATGACACCACTTTGAGACATGGAGCTCCTAGGAATGTGTAGTGTGACATAAGGCAGCATTATAACAGTCATCAGTTTATTAAGTTATGTGGGGATTACAATACTACCATACGGTGCCTTTCCATCGCGCAAGGCAACTGTCAGGGCTGTGTGTAAACATGTGAAAGAAGATACCACCTAACCTAACCTAACCTTACCTATTCTTACCTAACCTTACCTACCCCAACCTAACCTAACCTTACCTAACGGAACCTCACGGGGACCGTCAATACTGCATCCTATACCCTCCCACAACAGTCTCCTACCTAACCTAACCTAACCTAACCTATCTAACCTACAGATCTTGCGCACGGCAACAGTCAGAGCTGTAAATAAACATGTGAAAGATGATACCACCTTGAGACATGGAGCTCCTAGGAATGTCTAGTGTGACATTAGGCAGCATTATAACAGTCATCAGTTTATTAAGTTAAATTTTAGCCTCCTAGCTCAAGTTTTGTAGTAGTTACAAAGCCTTTCACTTTCTTTGTCTGAAGGGGTCATTTAGACCCAAGCTACTAAACACGTTGTTAGAACGTTAAAATTTGGTACAGACCTGCCTCCAACATTGAAAAACAGCGACGCGCCATCATTTTCAGGCGTTTTCGAACTGAAAGGTCCTTTGTTTGAGTCTCACTTCTTAGCAATGGCTGGCAAGGGAACACGCAGCAGCGTTTAAAGGGTTGAAGTCGTTGAGATACCGACTTCCCAGTCTAATATCTTTTTCTTAAAGGTTGGAATCATACAAAATCAAACATAAGGCAGCATTCTAACAGTCATTAGTTTATTAAGTTATGTGGGGATTACAAAACTACCATAACCTGCCTTTCAATCGCGCACGGCAACTGTCAGAGCTGTCAAGCCGCCCTAGCCTCGTTTGATAAGTAGATTCACTTAGCTGTGTGAAGCATTTTCCAACTCCGCTTTTTTACAGATCTTTCGCACGGCAACTGCCAGAGCTGTGTGTAAACATGTGAAAGAAGATACCACCTAACCTTACCTTACCAAACCTAACCTAACCTACCTAACCTTACCTAACCTAACCTCACCTCACGGGGACCGTCAAAACTGCATCCTGTACCCTCCTACAACAGTCTCCTACCTAACCTAACCTAACCGAACCTAACTTATCTAACCTACAGATCTTGCGCACGGCAACACTCAGAGCTGTGTGTAAACGTGTGAAAGATGACACCACTTTGAGACATGGAGCTCCTAGGAATGTGTAGTGTGACATAAGGCAGCATTATAACAGTCATCAGTTTATTAAGTTATGTGGGGATTACAATACTACCATACGGTGCCTTTCCATCGCGCAAGGCAACTGTCAGGGCTGTGTGTAAACATGTGAAAGAAGATACCACCTAACCTAACCTAACCTAACCTTACCTAACCTTACCTAACCTTACCTAACCTACCCCAACCTAACCTAACCTTACCTAACGGAACCTCACGGGGACCGTCAATACTGCATCCTATACCCTCCCACAACAGTCTCCTACCTAACCTAACCTAACCTAATCTATCTAACCTACAGATCTTGCGCACGGCAACAGTCAGAGCTGTAAATAAACATGTGAAAGATGATACCACCTTGAGACATGGAGCTCCTAGGAATGTCTAGTGTGACATTAGGCAGCATTATAACAGTCATCAGTTTATTAAGTTAAATTTTAGCCTCCTAGCTCAAGTTTTGTAGTAGTTACAAAGCCTTTCACTTTCTTTGTCTGAAGGGGTCATTTAGACCCTAGCTACTAAACACGTTGTTAGAACGTTGAAATTTGGTACAGACCTGCCTCCAACATTGAAAAACAGCGACGCGCCATCATTTTCAGGCGTTTTCGAACTGAAAGGTCCTTTGTTTGAGTCTCACTTCTTAGCAATGGCTGGCAAGGGAACACGCAGCAGCGTTTAAAGGGTTGAAGTCGTTGAGATACCGACTTCCCAGTCTAACATCTTTTTCTTAAAGGTTGGAATCATACAAAATCAAACATAAGGCAGCATTCTAACAGTCATTAGTTTATTAAGTTATGTGGGGATTACAAAACTACCATAACCTGCCTTTCAATCGCGCACGGCAACTGTCAGAGCTGTCAAGCCGCCCTAGCCTCGTTTGATAAGTAGATTCACTTAGCTGTGTGAAGCATTTTCCAACTCCGCTTTTTTACAGATCTTTCGCACGGCAACTGCCAGAGCTGTGTGTAAACATGTAAAAGAAGAAACCACCTAACCTTACCTTACCAAACCTAACCTAACCTACCTAACCTAACCTTACCTAAACTAACCTCACCTCACGGGGACCGTCAATACTGCATCCTGTACCCTCCTACAACAGTCTCCTACCTAACCTAACCTAACCAACTTACAGATCCTGCGCACGGCAACAGTCAGAGCTGTGTGTAAACGTGTGAAAGATGATACCACTTTGAGACATGGAGCTCCTAGGAATGTGTAGTGTGACATAAGACATTGAAACAGTCATCAGTTTATTAAGTTATGTGGGGATTACAATACTACCATACGGTGCCTTTCCATCGCGCAAGGCAACTGTCAGAGCTGTGTGTAAACGTGTGAAAGAAGATACCACCTAACCTAACCTAACCATACCTAACCTTACCTAACCATACCTAACCTACCCCAACCTAACCTAACCTTACCTAACGGAACCTCACGGGGACCGTCAATACTGCATCCTATACCCTCCCACAACAGTCTCCTACCTAACCTAACCTAACCTATCTTACCTACAGATCTTGCGCACGGCAACAGTCAGAGCTGTGTGTAAACGTGTGAAAGATGACACCACCTTGAGACATGGAGCTCCTAGGAATGTCTAGTGTGACATTAGGCAGCATTAGAACAGTCATCAGTTTATTAAGTTAAATTTCAGCCTCCTAGCTCAAGTTTTGTAGTAGTCACAAAGCCTTTCACTTTCTGTGTCTGAATGGGTCCTTTTGACCCTAGCCACTAAACACTTTGTAATTTTTCACATACTGCACTCTAATTGCCCCTAAACACTGTACAGTGTTTACTGATTTATTAATTAAGTGCAAGTCAAATGAATAGTTGGGAAGGTTGACGGAGGCCACATAGACGCCTTATCGAGAAGGGAATACCTTTATTGCGAGCGAAGCGACTGCGGTCGTCTGACAAGCCTGATATGCCCTGTTTTGACCACTGGCACCAGCAGTAACACCTGAGGTTCATTTCTGAAATGAAACTGGGGATTATACACTGGGCGTCAAAATTAGTGCCCACTTATGGTCAGCGCGACCATTTCTACGTTTTTCAAGTTAGAACGTTGAAATTTAGTACAGACCTGCCTCCAACATAAAGCGTTACGTTCCTTAAAACGCTACGGCGTGTACCCGTGCAAGCCATTTTAGAAAACAGTAAATTTTAAAATCGTTTTTTTTTTTTTTACAAAAAATGGTTTGATGCGGAGCATAAGAATAATGTTAGGCGTTACAGCTCCGTGTCAGCTGTGTCAAAAAATTAAGATTGATGGCAAAAGTCGCCCTGGCTTGATAGAATCAAGCCGCATCAACAGTGAACCTATTGATGTCAATTCTACAGACCTCGTATGCCCCTAGCCTCGTTTGATAAGTAGATTCCCTTCGCTCTGTGCAGCATTTTCCAACTCCGCTTTTTTACAGATCTTTCGCACGGCAACTGGCAGAGCTGTTTGTAAACATGTGAAAGAAGATACCACCTAACCTTACGTTTCCTAACCTAACCTAACCTAACCTTACCTAACCTCACCTCACGGGGACCGTCAATACTGCATCCTTTACCCTCCCACAACAGTCTCCTACCTAACCTAACCTAACCTATCTAACCTACAGATCTTGCGCACGGCAACAGTCAGAGCTGTGTGTAAACGTGTGAAAGATGATACCACTTTGAGACATGGAGCTCCTAGGAATGTGTAGTGTGACATAAGGCAGCATTATAACAGTCATCAGTTTATTAAGGTATGTGGGGATTACAATACTACCATACGGTGCCTTTCCATCGCGTAAGGCAACTGTCAGGGCTGTGTGTAAACATGTGAAAGAAGATACCACCTAACCTAACCTAACCTAACCTAACCTTACCTATCCTTACCTAACCTTACCTAACCTACCCCAACCTAACCTAACCTTACCTAACGGAACCTCACGGGGACCGTCAATACTGCATCCTATACCCTCCCACAACACTCTCCTACCTAACCTAACCTAATCTATCTAACCTACAGATCTTGCGCACGGCAACAGTCAGAGCTGTAAATAAACATGTTAAAGATGATACCACCTTGAGACATGGAGCTCCTAGGAATGTCTAGTGTGACATTAGGCAGCATTATAACAGTCATCAGTTTATTAAGTTAAATTTTAGCCTCCTAGCTCAAGTTTTGTAGTAGTTACAAAGCCTTTCACTTTCTTTGTCTGAAGGGGTCATTTAGACCCTAGCTACTAAACACGTTGTTAGAACGTTGAAATTTGGTACAGACCTGCCTCCAACATTGAAAAACAGCGACGCGCCATCATTTTCAGGCGTTTTCGAACTGAAAGGTCCTTTGTTTGAGTCTCACTTCTTAGCAATGGCTGGCAAGGGAACACGCAGCAGCGTTTAAAGGGTTGAAGTCGTTGAGATACCGACTTCCCAGTCTAACATCTTTTTCTTAAAGGTTGGAATCATACAAAATCAAACATAAGGCAGCATTCTAACAGTCATTAGTTTATTAAGTTATGTGGGGATTACAAAACTACCATAACCTGCCTTTCAATCGCGCACGGCAACTGTCAGAGCTGTCAAGCCGCCCTAGCCTCGTTTGATAAGTAGATTCACTTAGCTGTGTGAAGCATTTTCCAACTCCGCTTTTTTACAGATCTTTCGCACGGCAACTGTCAGAGCTGTGTGTAAACATGTGAAAGAAGATACCACCTAACCTAACCTTACCAAACCTAACCTAACCTAACCTAACCTTACCTAACCTAACCTCACCTCACGGGGACCGTCAATACTGCATCCTGTACCCTCCTACAACAGTCTCCTACCTAACCTAACCTAACCGAACCTAACTTATCTAACCTACAGATCTTGCGCACGGCAACAGTCAGAGCTGTGTGTAAACGTGTGAAAGATGACACCACTTTGAGACATGGAGCTCCTAGGAATGTGTAGTGTGACATAAGGCAGCATTATAACAGTCATCAGTTTATTAAGTTATGTGGGGATTACAATACTACCATACGGTGCCTTTCCATCGCGCAAGGCAACTGTCAGGGCTGTGTGTAAACATGTGAAAGAAGATACCACCTAATAACCTAACCTAACCTTACCTATCCTTACCTAACCTTACCTAACCTACCCCAACCTAACCTAACCTTACCTAACGGAACCTCACGGGGACCGTCAATACTGCATCCTATACCCTCCCACAACAGTCTCCTACCTAACCTGACCTAACCTAATCTATCTAACCTACAGATCTTGCGCACGGCAACAGTCAGAGCTGTAAATAAACATGTGAAAGATGATACCACCTTGAGACATGGAGCTCCTAGGAATGTCTAGTGTGACATTAGGCAGCATTATACCAGTCATCAGTTTATTAAGTTAAATTTTAGCCTCCTAGCTCAAGTTTTGTAGTAGTTACAAAGCCTTTCACTTTCTTTGTCTGAAGGGGTCATTTAGACCCTAGCTACTAAACACGTTGTTAGAACGTTGAAATTTGGTACAGACCTGCCTCCAACATTGAAAAACAGCGACGCGCCATCATTTTCAGGCGTTTTCGAACTGAAAGGTCCTTTGTTTGAGTCTCACTTCTTAGCAATGGCTGGCAAGGGAACACGCAGCAGCGTTTAAAGGGTTGAAGTCGTTGAGATACCGACTTCCCAGTCTAACATCTTTTTCTTAAAGGTCGGAATCATACAAAATCAAACATAAGGCAGCATTCTAACAGTCATTAGTTTATTAAGTTATGTGGGGATTACAAAACTACCATAACCTGCCTTTCAATCGCGCACGGCAACTGTCAGAGCTGTCAAGCCGCCCTAGCCTCGTTTGATAAGTAGATTCACTTAGCTGTGTGAAGCATTTTCCAACTCCGCTTTTTTACAGATCTTTCGCACGGCAACTGCCAGAGCTGTGTGTAAACATGTGAAAGAAGATACCACCTAACCTTACCTTACCAAACCTAACCTAACCTACCTAACCTTACCTAACCTAACCTCACCTCACGGGGACCGTCAATACTGCATCCTGTACCCTCCTACAACAGTCTCCTACCTAACCTAACCTAACCGAACCTAACTTACCTAACCTACAGATCTTGCGCACGGCAACAGTCAGAGCTGTGTGTAAACGTGTGAAAGATGATACCACTTTGAGACATGGAGCTCCTAGGAATGTGTAGTGTGACATAAGACATTGAAACAGACATCAGTTTATTAAGTTATGTGGGGATTACAATACTACCATACGGTGCCTTTCCATCGCGCAAGGCAACTGTCAGAGCTGTGTGTAAACATGTGAAAGAAGATACCACCTAACCTAACCTAACCATACCTAACCTTACCTAACCTTACCTAACCTACCCCAACCTAACCTAACCTTACCTAACGGAACCTCACGGGGACCGTCAATACTGCATCCTATAGCCTCCCACAACAGTCTCCTACCTAACCTAACCTAACCTATCTTACCTACAGATCTTGCGCACGGCAACAGTCAGAGCTGTGTGTAAACGTGTGAAAGATGATACCACTTTGAGACATGGAGCTCCTAGGAATGTGTTGTGTGACATAAGACATTGAAACAGTCATCAGTTTATTAAGTTATGTGGGGATTACAATACTACCATACGGTGCCTTTCCATCGCGTACGGCAACTGTCAGGCCTGTGTGTAAACATGTGAAAGAAGATACCACCTAACCTAACCTAACCTAACCTAACCTTACCTATCCTTACCTAACCTTACCTAACCTACCCCAACCTAACCTAACCTTACCTAACGGAACCTCACGGGGACCGTCAATACTGCATCCTATACCCTCCCACAACAGTCTCCTACCTAACCTAACCTAATCTATCTAACCTACAGATCTTGCGCACGGCAACAGTCAGAGCTGTAAATAAACATGTTAAAGATGATACCACCTTGAGACATGGAGCTCCTAGGAATGTCTAGTGTGACATTAGGCAGCATTATAACAGTCATCAGTTTATTAAGTTAAATTTTAGCCTCCTAGCTCAAGTTTTGTAGTAGTTACAAAGCCTTTCACTTTCTTTGTCTGAAGGGGTCATTTAGACCCTAGCTACTAAACACGTTGTTAGAACGTTGAAATTTGGTACAGACCTGCCTCCAACATTGAAAAACAGCGACGCGCCATCATTTTCAGGCGTTTTCGAACTGAAAGGTCCTTTGTTTGAGTCTCACTTCTTAGCAATGGCTGGCAAGGGAACACGCAGCAGCGTTTAAAGGGTTGAAGTCGTTGAGATACCGACTTCCCAGTCTAACATCTTTTTCTTAAAGGTCGGAATCATACAAAATCAAACATAAGGCAGCATTCTAACAGTCATTAGTTTATTAAGTTATGTGGGGATTACAAAACTACCATAACCTGCCTTTCAATCGCGCACGGCAACTGTCAGAGCTGTCAAGCCGCCCTAGCCTCGTTTGATAAGTAGATTCACTTAGCTGTGTGAAGCATTTTCCAACTCCGCTTTTTTACAGATCTTTCGCACGGCAACTGCCAGAGCTGTGTGTAAACATGTGAAAGAAGATACCACCTAACCTTACCTTACCAAACCTAACCTAACCTACCTAACCTTACCTAACCTAACCTCACCTCACGGGGACCGTCAATACTGCATCCTGTACCCTCCTACAACAGTCTCCTACCTAACCTAACCTAACCGAACCTAACTTACCTAACCTACAGATCTTGCGCACGGCAACAGTCAGAGCTGTGTGTAAACGTGTGAAAGATGATACCACTTTGAGACATGGAGCTCCTAGGAATGTGTAGTGTGACATAAGACATTGAAACAGACATCAGTTTATTAAGTTATGTGGGGATTACAATACTACCATACGGTGCCTTTCCATCGCGCAAGGCAACTGTCAGAGCTGTGTGTAAACATGTGAAAGAAGATACCACCTAACCTAACCTAACCATACCTAACCTTACCTAACCTTACCTAACCTACCCCAACCTAACCTAACCTTACCTAACGGAACCTCACGGGGACCGTCAATACTGCATCCTATAGCCTCCCACAACAGTCTCCTACCTAACCTAACCTAACCTATCTTACCTACAGATCTTGCGCACGGCAACAGTCAGAGCTGTGTGTAAACGTGTGAAAGATGATACCACTTTGAGACATGGAGCTCCTAGGAATGTGTTGTGTGACATAAGACATTGAAACAGTCATCAGTTTATTAAGTTATGTGGGGATTACAATACTACCATACGGTGCCTTTCCATCGCGTACGGCAACTGTCAGGCCTGTGTGTAAACATGTGAAAGAAGATACCACCTAACCTAACCTAACCTAACCTAACCTTACCTATCCTTACCTAACCTTACCTAACCTACCCCAACCTAACCTAACCTTACCTAACGGAACCTCACGGGGACCGTCAATACTGCATCCTATACCCTCCCACAACAGTCTCCTACCTAACCTAACCTTACCTATCTTACCTACAGATCTTGCGCACGGCAACAGTCAGAGCTGTGTGTAAACGTGTGAAAGATGATACCACTTTGAGACATGGAGCTCCTAGGAATGTGTTGTGTGACATAAGACATTGAAACAGTCATCAGTTTATTAAGTTAAATTTCAGCCTCCTAGCTCAAGTTTTGTAGTAGTCACAAAGCCTTTCTTTTTCTGTGTCTGAATGGGTCCTATTGACCCTAGCCACTAAACACGTTGTAATTTTTCACATACTGCACTCTAATTGCCCCTCAACACTGTACACTGTTTACTGATTTATTAATTCAGTGCAAGTCAAATGAATAGTTGGGAAGGTTGACGGAGGCCACATAGACGCCTTATCGAGAAGGGAATACCTTTAGCGCGAGCGAAGCGACTGCGGTCGTCTGACAACCCTGATATGCCCTGTTTTGACCACTGGCACCAGCAGTAACACCTGAGGTTCATTTCTGAAATGAAACTGGGGATTATACACTTAGCGTCAAAATTAGTGCCCACTTATGGTCAGCGCGACCATTTCTACGTTTTTCAAGTTAGAACGTTGAAATTTGGTACAGACCTGCCTCCAACATTAGGCGAACCTACTATAGCGTTACGTTCCTTAAAACGCTACGGCGTGTACCCGTGCAAGCCATTTTAGAAAACAGTAAATTTTAAAATCGTTTTTTTTTTTTTTTTTTTTTTTTTTACAAAAAATGGTTTGATGCGGAGCATAAAAATAATGTTAGGCGTTACAGCTCCGTGTCAGCTGTGTCAAAAAATCAAGATTGATGGCAAAAGTCGCCCTGGCTTGATAGAATCAAGCCGCATCAACAGGGAACCTATTGATGTCAATACTACAGACCTCGTATGCCCCTAGCCTCGTTTGATAAGTAGATTCCCTTAGCTGTGTGCAGCATTTTCCAACTCCGCTTTTTTACAGATCTTTCGCACGGCAACTGTCAGAGCTGTGTGTAAACATGTGAAAGAAGATACCACCTAACCTTACGTTTCCTAACCTAACCTAACCTAACCTAACCTTACCTAACCTAACCTCACCTCACGGGGACCGTCAATACTGCATCCTGTACCCTCCTACAACAGTCTCCTACCTAACCTAACCTAACCTAACCTATCTAACCTACAGATCTTGCGCACGGCAACAGTCAGAGCTGTGTGTAAACGTGTGAAAGATGATACCACTTTGAGACATGGAGCTCCTAGGAATGTGTAGTGTGACATAAAGCAGCATTATAACAGTCATCAGTTTATTAAGTTATGTAGGGATTACAATACTACCATACGGTGCCTTTCCATCGCGCAAGGCAACTGTCAGGGCTGTGTGTAAACATGTGAAAGAAGATACCACCTAACCTAACCTAACCTAACCTTACCTATCCTTACCTAACCTTACCTAACCTACCCCAACCTAACCTAACCTTACCTGACGGAACCTCACGGGGACCGTCAATACTGCATCCTATACCCTCCCACAACAGTCTCCTACCTAACCTGACCTAACCTAATCTATCTAACCTACAGATCTTGCGCACGGCAACAGTCAGAGCTGTAAATAAACATGTGAAAGATGATACCACCTTGAGACATGGAGCTCCTAGGAATGTCTAGTGTGACATTAGGCAGCATTATACCAGTCATCAGTTTATTAAGTTAAATTTTAGCCTCCTAGCTCAAGTTTTGTAGTAGTTACAAAGCCTTTCACTTTCTTTGTCTGAAGGGGTCATTTAGACCCTAGCTACTAAACACGTTGTTAGAACGTTGAAATTTGGTACAGACCTGCCTCCAACATTGAAAAACAGCGACGCGCCATCATTTTCAGGCGTTTTCGAACTGAAAGGTCCTTTGTTTGAGTCTCACTTCTTAGCAATGGCTGGCAAGGGAACACGCAGCAGCGTTTAAAGGGTTGAAGTCGTTGAGATACCGACTTCCCAGTCCAACATCTTTTTCTTAAAGGTCGGAATCATACAAAATCAAACATAAGGCAGCATTCTAACAGTCATTAGTTTATTAAGTTATGTGGGGATTACAAAACTACCATAACCTGCCTTTCAATCGCGCACGGCAACTGTCAGAGCTGTCAAGCCGCCCTAGCCTCGTTTGATAAGTAGATTCACTTAGCTGTGTGAAGCATTTTCCAACTCCGCTTTTTTTCAGATCTTTCGCACGGCAACTGCCAGAGCTGTGTGTAAACATGTGAAAGAAGATACCACCTAACCTTACCTTACCAAACCTAACCTAACCTACCTAACCTTACCTAACCTAACCTCACCTCACGGGGACCGTCAAAACTGCATCCTGTACCCTCCTACAACAGTCTCCTACCTAACCTAACCTAACCGAACCTAACTTACCTAACCTACAGATCTTGCGCACGGCAACAGTCAGAGCTGTGTGTAAACGTGTGAAAGATGATACCACTTTGAGACATGGAGCTCCTAGGAATGTGTAGTGTGACATAAGACATTGAAACAGACATCAGTTTATTAAGTTATGTGGGGATTACAATACTACCATACGGTGCCTTTCCATCGCGCAAGGCAACTGTCAGAGCTGTGTGTAAACATGTGAAAGAAGATACCACCTAACCTAACCTAACCATACCTAACCTTACCTAACCTTACCTAACCTACCCCAACCTAACCTAACCTTACCTAACGGAACCTCACGGGGACCGTCAATACTGCATCCTATACCCTCCCACAACAGTCTCCTACCTAACCTAACCTACCCTAGTAGCACAGAACTCTCGCCTGACCGTCGCCCAACGATCAGGACGGCGCGTCGCAACGTCGGAGCGATGTCGCCGCAGCAAGTCGCCCCACGATCGAAATGGGACTTTGGCGATTGTACTCCGACCTTAGCAGGCGAGGTCGCCACGATGGTTTAGGCGACGTCGCCGCTATATAGTAGGCAACCGTCGCCCTACTGCGCATCTCTCCATAGGAGCAAGGTCGCCAATGTCAATCGCCCAACTATCGAAATAGGACTTTGGCGATTGAATTTCGAGGTTTTTCCAGAGTCGCCCGCATTGCGTATGATAGCAAATACGGGCGTCGCCATACACTCGCCGTAGGAACCGAAGCGACAGTTGCATGTAAATGTCAGGCGACACACCACGCCGCAACTCAGCTAACAGTAGCCTGGCAGTCGCCCTGCTGCACCATCGCCCACCGCGTCCGCGGCAAGGCCAGCACGACGCCGTAGTCACGGACTCGCTCTGCTTGTCCTCGCCTGGCAGGCGCCCTGCTGCACCATCGCCCACCGCGTCCGCGGCAAGGCCGGTACGACGCCGTAGTCACGGACTCGCTCTGCTTGTCCTCGCCTGGCAGGCGCCCTGCTGCACCATCGCCCACCGCGTCCGTAACGAGGTCGGCCCGACGCCGTACCCAGAGACTCGCTCTGCTTGTCCTCGCCTGGCAGTCGCCCTGCTGCACCATCGCCCACCGCGTCCGCGGCAAGGCCGGTACGACGCCGTAGTCACGGACTCGCTCTGCTTGTCCTCGCCTGGCAGGCGCCCTGCTGCACCATCGCCCACCGCGTCCGTAACGAGGTCGGCCCGACGCCGTACCCAGAGACTCGCTCTGCTTGTCCTCGCCTGGCAGTCGCCCTGCTGCACCATCGCCCACCGCGTCCGCGGCAAGGCCGGCACGACGCCGTAGCCACGGACTCGCTCTGCTTGTCCTCGCCAGGCAGTCGCCCTGCTGCACCATCGCCCACCGCGTCCGTGGCATGGCCGGCCAGAAGCCGTACCCAGAGACTCGCTCTGCTTGTCCTCGCCTGGCAGTCGCCCTGCTGCACCATCGCCCACCGCGTCCGCGGCAAGGCCGGTACGACGCCGTAGTCACGGACTCGCTCTGCTTGTCCTCGCCTGGCAGTCGCCCTGCTGCACCATCGCCCACCGCGTCCGCGGCAAGGCCGGTACGACGCCGTAGTCACAAACTCGCTCTGCTTGTCCTCGCCTGGCAGGCGCCCTGCTGCACCATCGCCCACCGCGTCCGTAACGAGGCCGGCCCGACTCCGTACCCAGAGACTCGCTCTGCTTGTCCTCGCCTGGCAGTCGCCCTGCTGCACCATCGCCCACCGCGTCCGCGGCAAGGCCGGCACGACGCCGTAGCCACGGACTCGCTCTGCTTGTCCTCGCCAGGCAGTCGCCCTGCTGCACCATCGCCCACCGCGTCCGTGGCATGGCCGGCCAGAAGCCGTACCCAGAGACTCGCTCTGCTTGTCCTCGCCTGGCAGTCGCCCTGCTGCACCATCGCCCACCGCGTCCGCGGCAAGGCCGGTACGACGCCGTAGTCACGGACTCGCTCTGCTTGTCCTCGCCTGGCAGTCGCCCTGCTGCACCATCGCCCACCGCGTCCGCGGCAAGGCCGGTACGACGCCGTAGTTACGGACTCGCTCTGCTTGTCCTCGCCTGGCAGGCGCCCTGCTGCACCATCGCCCACCGCGTCCGTAACGAGGTCGGCCCGACGCCGTACCCAGAGACTCGCTCTGCTTGTCCTCGCCTGGCAGTCGCCCTGCTGCACCATCGCCCACCGCGTCCGCGGCAAGGCCGGCACGACGCCGTAGCCACGGACTCGCTCTGCTTGTCCTCGCCTGGCAGGCGCCCTGCTGCACCATCGCCCACCGCGTCCGTGGCATGGCCGGTTCGAAGCCGTACCCAGAGACTCGCTCTGCTTGTCCTCGCCTGGTAGTCGCCCTGCTGCACCATCGCCCACCGCGTCCGCGGCAAGGCCGGTACGACGCCGTAGTTACGGACTCGCTCTGCTTGTCCTCGCCTGGCAGGCGCCCTGCTGCACCATCGCCCACCGCGTTCGTAACGAGGTCGGTCCGACGCCGTACCCAGAGATTCGCTCTGCTTGTCCTCGCTTGGCGGCTGCCCTGCTGCACCATCGCCCACCGCGTCCGCGGCGTGGCCGGCACGACGCCGTACCCAGAGACTCGCTCTGCTTGTCCTCGCCTGGCAGTGGCCCTGCTGCACCATCGCCTACCGCGTCCGCGGCAAGGCCGGTACGACGCCGTAGTCACGGACTCGCTCTGCTTGTCCTCGCCTGGCAGTCGCCCTGCTGCACCATCGCCCACCGCGTCCGCGGCGAGGCCATACATGATAAAAATATATCCCCATGACAAAGGCATTGGTTAATACACATTGAACCAGATGGGAGAAGACATTATAATATATTCTAATTAAGTAAACCTTTGGCTGATTTCACAATCAAATAATGCAACAATAGTACTCATTAACGCCTAATGAAACAGAACTTGAGTAAGACTTACTGGCATGAATTGTAGTTATACAACCTTTTGCCACCTGCTATAATCAATGGCTTGGATCAATGAAAATCTAACATGTACCTAGATAGTTAAACATTATCAATGAATATTATAAAATAAAGAAAATGCTAGAAGGTATCATCACTTGCAGCAAATTTACAACCCTACAGCAGCTGCTTTTGTCTGTGGCTTAAAATGATAAAATATAAATATATTTGACAATAGCACTGGATATTACAGAATAAAACTTATGCAAGTAGACATTATCATGTGTTTTAATTATGTAATCCTTCAGTAGATCTCACAATCATATACTGTAACAATAGCACTAATTACTGCCTAATGAAACAAATGCGACCAGGACTTATAAAATAAAAGAATCAAACATATTCCTAGAATAAGAAAACAAACGTAAAATACAGGAAATGCTGTACAGTATTTTCACATACTGATATTTTGCAACTGTACAGCAGTTGTCGTAATTATTGTCTTGAAAAAGTAAAATGAAACATGTTTCTTTACAAACAGCAATGATTTATAATCCAACAGATACAAATATAACTGGTCATGAATCGTGATTATACAACCCTCCACAACCTGCCACAATTGGCTTGAAATAATAAAAATCAAACATTTTACCAAGTGGTTAACAATAGCAATGGTTAATATAAAAGAAAGGAAATATTACAAGGTATTCGGCTTCAAATAGGAAAAATTACACAAACGGTGAACACTGCCTACTACTGCCTCATCTTGCGAGGAGATTTTCCTCTCCCTTTTCTTGGGCTCCTCCTAGTATCAGGTTTCGCTGTATGTTTCCTAGGAGAGATGCGGTCTTTGAAGTGAATAAGCCAACTTTGAACACAGACCTCCACTTCTTTGTCACTTGTGCCTGGGGAGGCTATGCGAGTAGCATCTGAAATAGCGACATCAAAGGCAATAAGTTAATGTAGTAAGCAGATTATTGAGGTTTCCTTGAAAAAAATTAGACTGCTAGGAGGTGACCTATACAATTGTGATTGAGACAATGTAAAATTAAACATGTTCATGATTTAAACGTTCCAACTCAACAATCATTCAAATAATTACTAGAATGACTGTAGTATTCAGAGCTCAACAAGGCTCATGATATTTTGGCAAGTGAGAAACTAATAAGAGGTGCAGGAAAGTGTATTCTACACTAGCTCCTCGCCCTCTAAAATGAATGTGGTGGTGAAGTAACTGCACATGATATGGGAAAATTCACTTATAAAAAGAAACCCTCACTTATAAAAAGTGTACTCACCACACAACATTTCCATGATGTTAATCAGATTCGAAAACGTCTTCTTGTACTCTCTTGTTATTACTGCTCCTGAGGCATCAAGGGACCCTGCAGGGATTCTAGACCCACTCCAATTCGTTAAGTAACACAACTCATCATTGAACAATTTTGGTAGTGATCTGTTGAGAAAATCAGATGGTTTTTTGCCACCTAACTGGGCTAAATACCTTGCCTGCAAAATGAGAGGGCATAAGGTTTCTGGACGCATGAAACAAGAAAATTGATTTTCACCTCTACTATACATGCAGTAGACTTACAAGTTCAGATCTGAGAGTCTTATCAGACAATGCATTTTCTAGCTTTTCTAAGTTTGAAATGTCCGATATGGGGACATCACATTTTTCATTCAATGCAGCAGGCAGTGAAATCAGATCTCTTGGTTTGGATTTTAAAGCAGAACTAATATCAGCTAACATAGCTTGCAGAGTGTTCAATTTATGGAAAACTTTTGTTTGAAATGTCTGAAACTCTCCTGAAAAGCAAAGGAAGTCAGTATGAACTGTGCACAAGCTTATAAATAAAAACTTGGAAGAGTGGAAAGACCAAAAACTGAGAACCTTGTGAAACATGATCCTGAGCTGGTTCCTGGAATAGGGTCCTTGAATACGATGGGCTGGCACTGAAAACAGAAAATAGAAAGCAGAATAAAAACTGAGAGAAAATATCCAAAAGAAATTTACTGCTGGCAACTAGAATAAAAAATGTGATGGTCACAACTGAGGTTTTCACTTTCCTTTTCTTTTGTTTAAGATTTAGTCTACCATATGGGGGAAAAACACTAGTGAACTTAATAAATTGATAATAAAATGTTTTGCCAGAATGATGGAAAATGAGATTGCCCCGCCATCACACAGCAGAAAAATTGACACCATAATTTGAAAAAATTATGACAGATGTTAAAAGAAAATAACCACAATGCGAGAGGAAAAGAGAGAAAATGCTTACTTTTTGGCAGCACTTTGATTAATCTGTGAAGTATTATTTTCTTGTGAACTTCGATTGTCTCGTGAACTCTGATTATTTCGTGAAGTATGACTATCTGAAGTTTGATAATCATGTGAAGTTTGCTCATCTTGCCCATTTCCATCATCTAGAAATTCAAATGAAGCATTCTGATCATAATTCTTCGGTTTGGAAGGAAGCTTCTTCCTTTTTGTTTTTGCTCGCTTCACCTTCCTTGCATTACTTCCTGCATGTTCCGAAGCACTTCCTGAGCCTTCGTCAGAATCGGAATCAGCATCATCCCCTGACGCATGGTTCAGTTCTTCTGCTGCAGACTTCTGTGCAAGGACTTCAAACTTTTCCTTGGCGTCAGGATAAGACACTAAAGGAATGAATAAGAACTAGGGTAAATGCTCAGTCATTTTCTTTTTAAGGTGAGAAATAACCTTTGGACGGGTAATTTAAGCTGTGATCCAGTGGTGGGAAAACTAATTTGCAGTGAAAAGGCTTCAAATGGGCGTTTTATGACTACCCTGTTTTTCTTGTGATCAAATAGTGTAGAAAAAAATCAGATTGTCCGAAGGGAGCACCTTAACACTTTTTTAGTTTCCTTGCTGATATATTTTAGAGGCACTCCATTTTCAGACATGGCGCGTACAATTCCTATGTAACCACTGTTCTCAAAATTCTGGCTAAATGTTTCTTTTTCTCAGAAATGATTGAAGTCAAATTGATGTGCTAGTTTTATTAGTAAGTTGGCAATTAAATTTTCCACTTTTAAGCCTTCCTACACTTTCATCAACATATTAAGAAACAAATAACTAGCTTCTCAATTTGAAGTTCAATAATTCCTAAAAGTGGAGACATTTAGCCAGATTTTAAAGACCAGTGGTTAAGCAGGCATTGAGCGTGCTAAGTCTGAAAATGGAGTGCCTCAAAAAAATACATCAGCAGGAAACTAAAATGTGTTGAAGTGCTTCCTGGGAACAATCTGATTTTTTCTACACTATACTGATGCCAAGAAAAAGCAGCCAAGAAGCCAAAAAAAAAAAAAAAAAAAAAAAACCAATTGAAGCCATTTTACTGCAAATTAGTTTTTCACCAGTCATCACAACCTACAGTGTCCTTTCAATGGGTATTTCACACCTTAAAATACAAATAAGGGAAGTTGAAAGATCAAACTGAAGTAGTAATGCTCATCACTCAATATGCTGAGGAAGAAACGAGAAATTTGATATTGATGGAGTACGCTTTACTTACATCCAGTGGCAAGAATTCTTATAGGATATATTTTGAAATCTGCTTTTGAAGGCTGAGTTTCGGCTAGAACGGCTGTCTCCAGCTGCTTTCTTGATATGTTGCCATCTTTGGGCCAGTGGCACTTCGGTTGTTTGCCATTTATGATCCAGATTACTGGTACTATTTCCTGTTCTGTAGTGTTATTTCCGTGATGGTCCAGGAAATTAACAATTGCAAAGTTGCGGGGTCTGCAACAAAAACAAAACAAAACCAGATTTAGATACAAACTAGAATAAAAGGGCATTAAAGTCGTACTTCAATACCATACCAGCAACTGGTGTGAAGCAATCTGAGGCAAATGAACACATGCTTATATGGTATTAAAGCCGCTTTGCCAACAACTAAGTCAAGAGGCCACACAAAATGCTGTTCACTGAGTCCCCAAACTTTCCAGACATACACTTGAGATGAATCGGGGAAAAAGTCAGTACAATGGGAGTACATTTTCCCAATCACAAACCATGAGGGGCCATCTTTTATAAAATTTGATGCACGAATGATAGTGCCATCATTAAGACACAATCCACTGTCTCTTTTTGACACTGAGAGCACCATACCCTTGTAACACAGATATGAGAAATGGTCTCCCCCCACACCACAAGTTGGTCCATTGTTGTGCTTTGCCTTTCGAGTTTCTGATACAGAGCATGTACGAGCTGTCTTGGATATGGCAGAGTTCTGATTTTTCTTTTCACTAAGGCGCTTCCAAATCTGCTCAAGTGGTTTGGCATACCCTCTGAGGAGATTCTTCAGTACACCCTGATAACTTTCAAAGGGGAATGCTGAGAACATGTCCAATGTTCCATGCTCGGCACAATCAGCTGGAATGTGAATGAGGGCATGAACCGCTGGAGTGGTGAAATCAATGCCAAGCAAAAACTTACACCTCCCAACAAATCTCTTCAGTAAGAATTCTGCCTCTTCTAGATTTGAGGCGCACAAGTCTGTTGATGACATTATCCTGCACGCTCGGTGTAAGTCTAGCATATGATCATACAAATCATTGTCTAGGACCCCTCGCAGAACCACAGGTGCAACGTACATGATGAATTGCCTGTACTGATTGGCTTTCCATGAGTCTGAATCAGAAAATGGACTGAGCATCCTGCTGAATTCTGTTGGCATGAATTTGTTGATTGTAGCAATTTTTGCGTCAATGCCTTGAACAGAAGCTGCTGTCATTTTAAGTTTTGATCTTCTGGACTTCTTTCTGAAAACCATTACTTGTTGCCTTCCCCTAGTAACTTGCACTTGGCAGAACCTATGCTTGCCTTTTTTATACACTAAGCAAAGTTTCTTCACAACATTGATGAAAATAGTGTGCATTGGATCAATAGGAAACTGTTTTACCATGTCAATAAAATTTAATCTTAGCATAGGGCTATCCCCTTTGTGGTGGTCACGCTGCTCTTGATTTCTAAAGTTTTGATCTGTCCGCAATTTCGCATTTAGTTCGTGGAACACTCTGCTCCGATCAATTGACATACCCCGCACAAAGCATTTGGAGCAGCCAACAAAACCATTGCTGTTTAAAATACACTTTACAAATGCCAAGGCAGGAAAGTCACAAATGAAGCAACGCACACGTACTAAAATTGTACAGCCATTGTAGGAAATACCATGGTTGACAACATCCCGTAGTTCTTCCAAAAACATGTCCATGAATTCTTCACAAGACTCTGGCTTGCCACGGCCATAATAGGCACATATAATTATGGGTTGGTGGTCAATACCATCTACTTTACATAGAATTGGCCACAGTTCATCTTTGGAACTTTTGTAAGGACTTTGCCCATCTAAATTGAATACAAGATTAAGTTCTGCTGGGGGACAACTACACGTATGGAGAAGCTCTACAATACCACAGGAGAGACCAAAATATATAAATTTGCCCTTCCCCATAGGTAAAACCGGTGCCTTCTCCCTAATAGTACCGAGTAGAGTCCGAGAGTCAAGAGGCAGGCCAGGATGGTCGTGGTGTAGAATCTTGAGCAAACCACTGACAGCTTGATGAGTTACATTGTTGGAAAGAGCCCAGTCTGCCAAACTGGATGACAAACTTTTGGCCTGCTCTGGTAGAGGCACAGTGTCCTCACAAGCACTTTCCCATGCTGAGTGGAGATGGTCAAACTCAGACGCAAACTCCTCAACTTGCAGATCAATTTTTGTCACATCATGATCAGAATAAGGTTGGGGAGATTCATTCACAGAACTTACACTGGAAGAGCTTGCTTGTGAACTACCTATGCATTCCCCCGTGTCAACAGAACAGCCCTGAACCTCCCAGTAATTGACATCAGGTTGAGAGGTACTTTGGACAGGAATGGCCCGACACACACTATCGATATCATCTTGAGTGGCCTTTTTAACTTTCCGGTACCACGTACTCTTTGACATCCTGATGAAGGTGACCACTTACCCGCCAAGACTGAAGGCTGATCTTGGTCTCTTGCCGCCTGTGCGAGAATGCTCAGCCATCATGTTCCCTGAAAATAACATACGATTATTCTCTAACATCCAGCTTCAAAAAGACAGCACATCCATAAACACTGAGTGGCTGGGGGGAATACTCACTTGTAAGAAACCTTGCAGCTAGGTTGCAAATTATGGCAGAGATGAGAATGGTAAGGAATTCTATGGAGACAGATCAAGGACATTGAATGCAGCAGCAGAGAGCTCTGGAACAGAAGCATTAACACAGACGATGAGCTAAATTCGCGGCTGTTTGTACAGAAGGGCGAAAGTCACATGAGGCTTGTGGCCGTTCATGCCATTGTTGGAATATGAACTGAACGGCCACGAGCCTCATGTGACTTGCACCCTTCTGTACGAACAGCCGTGAAATAACAGCAAGCTGAATGACGTTCGAGCAACGTGAGCACGCCCCCTCACGGCGAACCAAAGGCTATAGGGCACAAGAACTAAAGAACGTTGAAGAGACAAAGTCACACCCACATAACCTAAGCGGCGTGAATTGCCGGGACCAACGGGCCAAGGTCGCATTCCAAAATATCGCGAAGACAAGGGTCATGCAACTTGAAACGTTAACGAGCGTTCGGAGGGCTCCGAATGAAGAGGTTACCTGACATGGCAGGAGTATCAAAAGCAAGTTGTGGGAAGACCCTCTTTCAGAGCCTGTTCTCGGCTGTCGCATTCAACATGAAGTTAAAATAAGAGATTGCAAACTAAAGTCGTGTGGATCAGATGACGTCATTTTATACATTAATACACAATCAAGTGGTCGTTGAATTAATCTCACCTGTGGATGATCACCAGATATTTCTTCTTGCCGCCACAACAGCGAAGACCGTTACAAGTGGTTACAAGTAGACTGCTCGGTGCTCGGGCCGGCTCGGGCTACTGAGCGGAAGAGTTTGGCTCTCATTGGCTCTGGAGGATTACGCAGCGCGCGCACGCATCCACATCAGCGCACGCCGAAAGAAATAGTTCCCAAATTGTATGCAAAAACTGCTGCCTGACAAGAAAAAATAAATAGAAGAACTTGCTGTCCACACTTAAAAAATAGAATTTTTTTTTTTTAATATTCAGAAATGAAAATAATATCATCACCTCGCTCCCAAACAAACCACGAGCTGACACTCGTCGTGCGTTTGTCCTTTTCTGCCTATCTGACACACACTTTTTAGAAACACCACGCTGTTGACCAGGCTCAGCTTCTAGATAACGAGTTGATATTTATTGAAGGACAAAATGACGAGCCGTTTTTACGATCCGCGCAGTTTGAAATATTTAGGTAATCAGACTTTCAAAGCCACGCAATTGGTACCACTGCACAGCTCAGGGCTGGGCCTTGTTCAGGTTGGCCCGGCCCGGTTTGTCACTTGTCGGCTCGGCGGGCTCGGCTCTCTGTCGCTGTAATGAGTTCTCTCTCGTATTTAAAAATTAATTTGAGTCAAATTCAAGAAGATTTTACAAGAAGCATTCCTCTTTCGTCGAGTCTGCTCGGTTGGAGGTGAGTTGGGAGTTCATAATTTGTCGACTGGTATTTTTTGACAATCCGTGCCTCCTCTCTTCCTTACCTTCACTGCCCCGCCCCCGCCGCCTCCTCCTTGAGTTCGATGTTTGTTTTGATCGGGAGACGAAATGTAATTTAGCAGCAAATATTCATTGACTTCTCATAGTTAAAGGCACATGGTGTTTCTGAAGCTAGATTGTATCTTCTGAAATGTATCAGAGCACTGTGTTTTCGTCAAACATGGTAAAACATTTGTTTTCAGTCAGCGGTAGATAGGTTAAGTGCTCTGCAGGTTACATGAAGATATTGTATTATGTACTGAAACAGATTTTACGGATGGTATTCGCTTCGCTCTATTTCATTGTCCCTCCCTCTAAATCATGTTCAGTCCTGCTTTACTGTTTGCCCTAACCTAAAATTGTTGGGTGAGAGGCGTTTCTTCATTGTTCTGTATGTCAAAACGCTACATATGAATATACATTTACTGAAGTGAATGTAAAAACCAGTGTCATTGGTTAAAAATTTATCGCAGTCTGTTTGATATGTTGCAGTGATATGTTTTCTGTTGCTGCAAACACCTTGGAAAAGCTGCTTTTGCCATGGCTTCTGCCTAGTAGATTCGACAAGGAGAGAGACAAGGTCACCTCAACTTTCTTATTGTTGAAAGGTAAGCCCTCAATGAAAGAATCTATTTGTATTCTGTATGTTGATCTTTTTCTATTCATATGTAATTTTATTCTTATTTCAGTTGGCGCTTTATGACAAGTTTTAAATGAGTTGTATATGTTGGACATTTCACGTTGGTTGAGTCATGCTGTAACCAACTGACCAGGTAACTACGTAGTTTATCTGTAAGAGTAGGCAATATCCGTTCAGTTACTGTGAAACATTCTTCTGTTTCTTACTATTGTGTATTGGTTACAACCAAAACTTGTCTGCTACAACAGCTCATTGTTTTCATTTAAAGTTCCTTTTCTGTTCCACCTATCGAGACACTCAGACTTCCTTCAATATTTTCATTCCAGGAAAAAAAAAAAAGGATGTAATTTGAATGCTGATTACCATTGTGGGGCTTATCTACTGATTTCAATTGTAAGTAGCCACAATTTATCCAACCAATATTTTGACAGTAGGAAAACAAGCTTTCAAATGTGTATTCAGACTTTCTTGGTTAATAAGACCTGTACTAATTCTTCATTAAAAAAAATTATTAATGTTGTTTTTGTCTGCTCTTCTAGGTTGTTTTCAAGGGTGAAGCAGTAGGGTAGAAATGACATCAAGCATAAAATTTCATGATATGCATACAGTTACATTCACTTTTCTTTGCCTCATGCAAGCTTGCCTCTTTTAGAACATGTTTGGATTGTGAAGGAATTTTACTGTTGGGGCTGTAACAACCCTCAGTTTATACCACAGTGATGAACATACTGATGTACTTTTCTCTCAAGATTTGAAATAAAGGTGACTGAGTGATTTCTATTTCATTTATAATCTCCATAACTACTAGATATAAGGAGTCGTGCCGAAGCTAACTGGCCTAGAACAACCAGTGGAAATTGCTCGCTGTCTAAAAATGAGTAGTAAGCTTTTCACGATAAATCTGTGACTAAAGAGTATGCAAAGCAAACACAAAAGTACCATAGGGGAAACAAAATGTTACTTAAAGCTGGAACTTGAAATTAGACTTCATCCCTCTACTCAACATTTTAAATTAATACTGGTTTAAATTTTGTTATTTTTGGAGTTATGAAATCTTGAACATTGAACAGAAATTGTTCACAAAGTGGAATGAATATCCAGTCAGCTCCAGCCAAGAAAGTTGTGGTGGGGATGCAGGCATCTGAGGGAGTAACACCGACAGGGTAATGAAGGTACTCATGTGACACCTGCATGGACATGGAGCTTAGAAAGCAAATTGTAAGCACGCGCTGTCGTGCCGATTGTCTGTTGTCAAATCTGGTCTTAGGTGCTGCTGCAGGTGACCCGGGGGGGGGGGGGGGGGGGGGGGGGGGGGGGGGGGCAGGTAAAGCAAATTCTATGCATGCGCTGCCGTGCCGACTGGCCGATGTCAAATCTAGGCTTAGGTAGGCTAGGGTAGGTAAAGTTACTAAAATTCGACTGTCAATATTTTGTATCACGTGTAGCTCCAAAACTCTGCGCGGAACTTGCTAAACGTTTTGCAAACGGCTGGGTACGTAAAGAGGTTGCTTTACAGCCAATTTTTTAAAAGTTTGTTCTATTAGTTTGGATGGCGTTTTGACACTACCTGCCCCTGACACTTGGCGCCCCACTTTCCCTTACGACTCTTGCGTGCGCGTGTTCGTTGTGGATATGTCTACCCCCTTGCAGGCGCCTCAGGCAAACTTAATTCTCCACGATCTCCCTTCATTTTATTTTAAAAACTTCTACGCAACGCTCGCCACAGAACGCGCAGAACAACAGAGCGTGTACCCCTAGTTAAGGACGTAACGCACATGATCGAGGGGTCAACAACTCGGGTTCTCAGTGTACACAGGAGTACTTTTTTTTTTTCGGAGTAAGATAGAGTAAACTGGAGTAAGGTGGAGTAAACCGGAGCAAGGCGGAGTAAACCGGAGCAAGGTGGCGGAAGGTGGAGTAAACCGGAGTAAGCCCGAGCAAGCTGGAGTAAATTCGGAGTAACTTCGCAGTAATTTCGAAATAAACTCGACCCAATCCAAGATTTCGTTCCACAAGGAAGCATTCCGGCACGGCGACAGCGAGGCGCCTCACACGTAGGCAACCCATCGACCCTAGCGATGTGCGGGCTGGCCTACCCTAGTCTCGGCAGGCGCGCGGGGATAGGATGGGTAGGAACTCGTGATGGAGGGGGGGGGGGAGGGAATGAGTGTGTTAGATCTGGAAAGAGCTCAAGATTTCCATACACGCTCATGGAGAACTATCCTCTGTGGATTTACAAATGAAACGGTACAGCGGACCCGGTATAAATCGGAGTAAGCCGGAGTAAGGTCGGAGTTAACCGGAGTAATGTCGGAGTAAGTCGGAGTAATTTGGAGCAACCTGGAGTAAGTCGGAGTAACCGGGAGTAGGCCGGAGTAAATCGGAGAGGGCCGGAGTACCCCGGAGTAAAGTCGGAGTAAAATGTCCGTGTACACAGTGCCCCTCAAGTTGTTGACCCCTCGCACATGATACAAATAGAGGGTTAACTTCTTGTGAACATGTCCACGCAACACATACGACTTGCGAAAGGGTGAAATCGGAAATATTCGCATTTCCTCTGTTAGTAATGTAGAAGGAAAAAGAGTGCAATCGTATCAACACTTCTCCGCAGAAAACGTAAAACCATACAGGCTCAAATACTAAAAGAATGGCACAAAACACATTGCGCGTGCACAAAAGGTCATAAATACGGTCACCCAAAAGTGCTTAAGCGACGGATCCCGAGACGGAACTGGGAGTCTCAGGGCGCTGTCAGAGCTGTGACTTAACAGCGACTGACGCTGATTCGATGGTCGCCCGAGGGTTCAGACCGACGGTATGCCGAGGCGTTTCTCAGAGTCTCGAAGATCCATCGGACCACTGGCCAAACAGCGATTCACGCTTAAGCGATGGTGGCCCGAGAGGTCTCACTGACGGTATCCCGAGGCCTTACTAAGAGTCTCGGGGCACTGTCCGAGCACTGGCCGAAAAGCGACTCACGCTGAAGCGATGGTCGTCCGAGAATTCTTATCGACGATATCTCGAGGCGTTAATCAGAGACTCGTGGACTGTCGGAGAACTGGTTAAACAGCGACTCACGCTTGAGCGATGGTCGTCCGAGAGATCTGATCGACGGTATCCCGAGGCGTTATTGAGAGTCTCGGTTCACTGTCGGAGCACTGGCTTAAAAGCGCCTCACGCTTAAGCGATGGTCGCCCGATAGTTCTTTTCGACGGTATCCTGAGGCGTTATTATATGTCTCGGTTCACTGACGGAGCACTAACTGAAAGGCGACTCACGCTCAAGCGATGGTCGCCCGAGAATTCTTATCGACGGAGTCTCGAGGCGTCACTTCGAGACTCGGTTCACTGTCGGAGAACTGGTTAAACAGCGACTCACGCTTAAGCGATGGTCGCCCGAGAGTTCTCATCAACGGTGTCTCGAGGCGTTACTTAGAGACTCGGCGCTCTGTCGGAGAACTAGTTAAACAGCGACTCACGCTTAAGCGATGGTCGCCCGATAGTTCTTTTCGACGGTATCCCGAGGCGTTATTAAATGTCTCGGTTCACTGACGGAGCACTAACTGAAAAGCGACTCACGCTTAAGCGATGGTCGCCCGAGAATTCTTATCGACGGAGTCTCGAGGCGTCACTTCGAGACTCGGTTCACTGTCGGAGAACTGGTTAAACAGCGACTCACGCTTAAGCGATGGTCGCCCGAGAGTTCTCATCAACGGTGTCTCGAGGCGTTACTTAGAGACTCGGCGCTCTGTCGGAGAACTAGTTAAACAGCGACTCACGCTTAAGCGATGGTCACCCGAGAGTTCTGATCGACGGTATCCCGATGCGTTATTGAGGATCTCGGTTCACTGTCGGAGCACTGGCTGAAAAGCGCCTCATGTTTAAGCGATGGTCGCCCGACAGTTCTCATCGACGGTGTCTCGAGGCGTTACTTATAGACTCGGCGCTCTGTCGGAGAACTGGTTAAACAGCGACCCACGCTTAAGCGATGGTCACCCGAGCGTTCTGATCGACGGTATCCCGCGGCGTTTTTGAGGATCTCGGTTCACTGTCGGAGCACTGGCTGAAAAGCGCCTCACGTTTAAGCGATGGTCGCCCGATAGTTCTTTTCGACGGTATCCCGAGGCGTTATTGAGTGTCTCGGTTCACTGTCGGAGCACTGGCTGAAAAGCGCCTCATGTTTAAGCGATGGTCGCCCGACAGTTCTCATCAGCGGTGTCTCGAGGCGTTACTTAGAGACTCGGCGCTCTGTCGGAGAACTGGTTAAACAGCGACTCACGCTTAAGCGATGGTCACCCGAGAGTTCCGATCGACGGTTTCCCGAGGCGTTATTGAGGATCTCGGTTCACTGCCGGAGCACTGGCTGAAAAGCGCCTCACGCTTAAGCGATGGTCGCCCGATAGTTCTTTTCGACGGTATCTTGAGGCGTTATTATATGTCTCGGTTCACTGACGGAGCACTGACTGAAAAGCGACTCACGCTTAAGCGATGGTCGCCCGAGAATTCTTATCGACGGAGTCTCGAGGCGTCACTTCGAGACTCGGCGCTCTGTCGGAGAACTGGTTAAACAGCGACTCACGCTTAAGCGATGGTCGCCCGAGAATTCTCATCGACGGTATCTCGAGGCGTTATTGAGAGACTCGGGGCACTGTCGGGGCGTCGGAGGGCGAGCGATGGACGCCTGAGCAATTATATGGCGCTAGTCGGTCAGGAAAGTGTCGCCTCACACATTGTAAGATTAAATCGGGGCTCTGACAGAGGGCGACAATATATGATTGACATTTAGGGCGATTTTAATAAGACGTTCGCCTAGGCGCCTCCTGCCCGTCGCCTGGTCGATGCAGTGGCGACTCTCTGGCGAAGAGTCGGTGCTACTAGGGTAACCTATCTTACCTACAGATCTTGCGCACGGCAACAGTCAGAGCTGTGTGTAAACGTGTGAAAGATGATACCACTTTGAGACATGGAGCTCCTAGGAATGTGTTGTGTGACATAAGACATTGAAACAGTCATCAGTTTATTAACTTATGTGGGGATTACAATACTACCATACGGTGCCTTTCCATCGCGCAAGGCAACTGTCAGAGCTGTGTGTAAACATGTGAAAGAAGATACCACCTAACCTAACCTAACCATACCTAACCTTACCTTACCTTACCTAACCTACCCCAACCTAACCTAACCTTACCTAACGGAACCTCACGGGGACCGTCAATACTGCATCCTATACCCTCCCACAACAGTCTCCTACCTAACCTAACCTAACCTATCTTACCTACAGATCTTGCGCACGGCAACAGTCAGAGCTGTAAATAAACATGTGAAAGATGATACCACCCTGAGACATGGAGCTCCTAGGAATGTCTAGTGTGACATTAGGCAGCATTATAACAGTCATCAGTTTATTAAGTTAAATTTCAGCCTCCTAGCTCAAGTTTTGTAGTAGTCACAAAGCCTTTCACTTTCTGTGTCTGAATGGGTCCTTTTGACCCTAGCCACTAAACACGTTGTAATTTTTCACATACTGCACTCTAATTGCCCCTAAACACTGTACAGTGTTTACTGATTTATTAATTCAGTGCAAGTCAAATGAATAGTTGGGAAGGTTGACGGAGGCCACATAGACGCCTTATCGAGAAGGGAATACCTTTAGCGCGAGCGAAGCGACTGCGGTCGTCTGACAAGCCTGATATGCCCTGTTTTGACCACTGGCACCAGCAGTAACACCTGAGGTTCATTTCTGAAATAAAACTGGGGATTATACACTTAGCGTCAAAATTAGTGCCCACTTATGGTCAGCGCGACCATTTCTACGTTTTTCAAGTTAGAACGTTGAAATTTGGTACAGACCTGCCTCCAACATTAGGCGAACCTACTATAGCGTTACGTTCCTTAAAACGCTACGGCGTGTACCCGTGCAAGCCATTTTAGAAAACAATAAATTTTAAAATCGTTTTTTTTTTTTTTTTTTTTTTTTTACAAAAAATGGTTTGATGCGGAGCATAAAAATAATGTTAGGCGTTACAGCTCCGTGTCAGCTGTGTCAAAAAATCAAGATTGATGGCAAAAGTCGCCCTGGCTTGATAGAATCAAGCCGCATCAACAGGGAACCTATTGATGTCAATACTACAGACCTCGTATGCCCCTAGCCTCGTTTGATAAGTAGATTCCCTTAGCTGTGTGCAGCATTTTCCACCTCCGCTTTTTTACAGATCTTTCGCACGGCAACTGTCAGAGCTGTGTGTAAACATGTGAAAGAAGATACCACCTAACCTTACGTTTCCTAACCTAACCTAACCTTACCTAACCTAACCTCACCTCACGGGGACCGTCAATACTGCATCCTGTACCCTCCTACAACAGTCTCCTACCTAACCTAACCTAACCTAACCTATCTAACCTACAGATCTTGCGCACGGCAACAGTCAGAGCTGTGTGTAAACGTGTGAAAGATGATACCACTTTGAGACATGGAGCTCCTAGGAATGTGTAGTGTGACATAAGACATTGAAACAGTCATCAGTTTATTAAGTTATGTGGGGATTACAATACTACCATACGGTGCCTTTCCATCGCGCAAGGCAACTGTCAGAGCTGTGTGTAAACATGTGAAAGACGATACCACCTAACCTAACCTAACCATACCTAACCTTACCTAACCCTACCTAACCTACCCCAACCTAACCTAACCTTACCTAACGGAACCTCACGGGGACCGTCAATACTGCATCCTATAACCTCCCACAACAGTCTCCTACCTAACCTAACCTAACCTATCTAACCTACAGATCTTGCGCACGGCAACAGTCAGAACTGTAAATAAACATGTTAAAGATGATACCACCCTAAAACATGGAGCTCCAAGGAATGTCTAGTGTGACATTAGGCAGCATTATAACAGTCATCAGTTTATTAAGTTAAATTTCAGCCTCCTAGCTCAAGTTTTGTAGTAGTCACAAAGCCTTTCACTTTCTGTGTCTGAATGGGTCCTTTTGACCCTAGCCACTTAACACGTTGTAATTTTTCACATACTGCACTCTAATTGCCCCTAAACACTGTACAGTGTTTACTGATTTATTAATTCAGTGCAAGTCAAATGAATAGTTGGGAAGGTTGACGGAGGCCACATAGACGCCTTATCGAGAAGGGAATACCTTTAGCGCGAGCGAAGCGACTGCGGTCGTCTGACAAGCCTGATATGCCCTGTTTTGACCACTGGCACCAGCAGTAACACCTGAGGTTCATTTCTGAAATGAAACTGAGGATTATACACTTAGCGTCAAAATTAGTGCCCACTTATGGTCAGCGCGACCATTTCTACGTTTTTCAAGTTAGAACGTTGAAATTTGGTACAGACCTGCCTCCAACATTAGGCGAACCTACTATAGCGTTACGTTCCTTAAAACGCTACGGCGTGTACCCGTGCAAGCCATTTTAGAAAACAGTAAATTTTAAAATCGTTTTTTTTTTTTTTTTTTTTTTTTTTAACAAAAAATGGTTTGATGCGGAGCATAAAAATAATGTTAGGCGTTACAGCTCCGTGTCAGCTGTGTCAAAAAATTAAGATTGATGGCAAAAGTCGCCCTGGCTTGATAGAATCAAGCCGCATCAACAGTGAACCTATTGATGTCAATTCTACAGACCTCGTATGCCCCTAGCCTCGTTTGATAAGTAGATTCCCTTCGCTCTGTGCAGCATTTTCCAACTCCGATTTTTTACAGATCTTTCGCACGGCAACTGTCAGAGCTGTGTGTAAACATGTGAAAGAAGATACCACCTAACCTTACGTTTCCTAACCTAACCTAACCTAACCTTACCTAACCTAACCTCACCTCACGGGGACCGTCAATACTGCATCCTGTACCCTCCTACAACAGTCTCCTACCTAACCTAACCTAACCTAACCTATCTAACCTACAGATCTTGCGCACGGCAACAGTCAGAGCTGTGTGTAAACGTGTGAAAGATGATACCACTTTGAGACATGGAGCTCCTAGGAATGTGTAGTGTGACATAAGGCAGCATTATAACAGTCATCAGTTTATTAAGTTATGTGGGGATTACAATACTACCATACGGTGCCTTTCCATCGCGCAAGGCAACTGTCAGGGCTGTGTGTAAACATGTGAAAGAAGATACCACCTAACCTAACCTAACCTAACCTTACCTATCCTTACCTAACCTTACCTAACCTACCCCAACCTAACCTAACCTTACCTGACGGAACCTCACGGGGACCGTCAATACTGCATCCTATACCCTCCCACAACAGTCTCCTACCTAACCTGACCTAACCTAATCTATCTAACCTACAGATCTTGCGCACGGCAACAGTCAGAGCTGTAAATAAACATGTGAAAGATGATACCACCTTGAGACATGGAGCTCCTAGGAATGTCTAGTGTGACATTAGGCAGCATTATACTAGTCATCAGTTTATTAAGTTAAATTTTAGCCTCCTAGCTCAAGTTTTGTAGTAGTTACAAAGCCTTTCACTTTCTTTGTCTGAAGGGGTCATTTAGACCCTAGCTACTAAACACGTTGTTAGAACGTTGAAATTTGGTACAGACCTGCCTCCAACATTGAAAAACAGCGACGCGCCATCATTTTCAGGCGTTTTCGAACTGAAAGGTCCTTTGTTTGAGTCTCACTTCTTAGCAATGGCTGGCAAGGAAACACGCAGCAGCGTTTAAAGGGTTGAAGTCGTTGAGATACCGACTTCCCAGTCCAACATCTTTTTCTTAAAGGTCGGAATCATACAAAATCAAACATAAGGCAGCATTCTAACAGTCATAAGTTTATTAAGTTATGTGGGGATTACAAAACTACCATAACCTGCCTTTCAATCGCGCACGGCAACTGTCAGAGCTGTCAAGCCGCCCTAGCCTCGTTTGATAAGTAGATTCACTTAGCTGTGTGAAGCATTTTCCAACTCCGCTTTTTTACAGATCTTTCGCACGGCAACTGCCAGAGCTGTGTGTAAACATGTGAAAGAAGATACCACCTAACCTTACCTTACCAAACCTAACCTAACCTACCTAACCTTACCTAACCTAACCTCACCTCACGGGGACCGTCAATACTGCATCCTGTACCCTCCTACAACAGTCTCCTACCTAACCTAACCTAACCGAACCTAACTTACCTAACCTACAGATCTTGCGCACGGCAACAGTCAGAGCTGTGTGTAAACGTGTGAAAGATGATACCACTTTGAGACATGGAGCTCCTAGGAATGTGTAGTGTGACATAAGACATTGAAACAGTCATCAGTTTATTAAGTTATGTGGGGATTACAATACTACCATACGGTGCCTTTCCATCGCGCAAGGCAACTGTCAGAGCTGTGTGTAAACATGTGAAAGAAGATACCACCTAACCTAACCTAACCATACCTAACCTTACCTAACCTTACCTAACCTACCCCAACCTAACCTAACCTTACCTAACGAAACCTCACGGGGACCGTCAATACTGCATCCTATACCCTCCCACAACAGTCTCCTACCTAACCTAACCTTACCTATCTAACCTACAGATCTTGCGCACGGCAACAGTCAGCCTCCTAGCTCAAGTTTTGTAGTAGTCACAAAGCCTTTCACTTTCTGTGTCTGAATGGGTCCTTTTGACCCTAGCCACTAAACACGTTGTAATTTTTCACATACTGCACTCTAATTGCCCCTAAACACTGTACAGTGTTTACTGATTTATTAATTCAGTGCAAGTCAAATGAATAGTTGGGAAGGTTGACGGAGGCCACATAGACGCCTTATCGAGAAGGGAATACCTTTAGCGCGAGCGAAGCGACTGCGGTCGTCTGACAAGCCTGATATGCCCTGTTTTGACCACTGGCACCAGCAGTAACACCTGAGGTTCATTTCTAAAATGAAACTGGGGATTATACACTTAGCGTCAAAATTAGTGCCCACTTATGGATACCTTACCAAACCTAACCTAACCTACCTAACCTTACCTAACCTAACCTCACCTCACGGGGACCGTCAATACTGCATCCTGTACCCTCCTACAACAGTCTCCTACCTTACCTAACCTAACCGAACCTAACTTACCTAACCTACAGATCTTGCGCACGGCAACAGTCAGAGCTGTGTGTAAACGTGTGAAAGATGATACCACTTTGAGACATGGAGCTCCTAGGAATGTGTAGTGTGACATAAGACATTGAAACAGTCATCAATTTATTAAGTTATGTGGGGATTACAATACTACCATACGGTGCCTTTCCACCGCGCAAGGCAACTGTCAGAGCTGTGTGTAAACATGTGAAAGAAGATACCACCTAACCTAACCTAACCATACCTAACCTTACCTAACCCTACCTAACCTACCCCAACCTAACCTAACCTTACCTAACGGAACCTCACGGGGACCGTCAATACTGCATCCTATACCCTCCCACAACAGTCTCCTACCTAACCTAACCTAACCTATCTAACCTACAGATCTTGCGCACGGCAACAGTCAGAGCTGTAAATAAACATGTGAAAGATGATACCACCCTGAGACATGGAGCTCCTAGGAATGTCTAGTGTGACATTAGGCAGCATTATAACAGTCATCAGTTTATTAAGTTAAATTTCAGCCTCCTAGCTCAAGTTTTGTAGTAGTCACAAAGCCTTTCACTTTCTGTGTCTGAATGGGTCCTTTTGACCCTAGCCACTTAACACGTTGTAATTTTTCACATACTGCACTCTAATTGCCCCTAAACACTGTACAGTGTTTACTGATTTATTAATTCAGTGCAAGTCAAATGAATAGTTGGGAAGGTTGACGGAGGCCACATAGACGCCTTATCGAGAAGGGAATACCTTTAGCGCGAGCGAAGCGACTGCGGTCGTCTGACAAGCCTGATATGCCCTGTTTTGACCACTGGCACCAGCAGTAACACCTGAGGTTCATTTCTGAAATGAAACTGAGGATTATACACTTAGCGTCAAAATTAGTGCCCACTTATGGTCAGCGCGACCATTTCTACGTTTTTCAAGTTAGAACGTTGAAATTTGGTACAGACCTGCCTCCAACATTAGGCGTTACGTTCCTTAAAACGCTACGGCGTGTACCCGTGCAAGCCATTTTAGAAAACAGTAAATTTTAAAATCGTTTTTTTTTTTTTTTTTTTTTTTAACAAAAAATGGTTTGATGCGGAGCATAAAAATAATGTTAGGCGTTACAGCTCCGTGTCAGCTGTGTCAAAAAATCAAGATTGATGGCAAAAGTCGCCCTGGCTTGATAGAATCAAGCCGCATCAACAGGGAACCTATTGATGTCAATACTACAGACCTCGTATGCCCCTAGCCTCGTTTGATAAGTAGATTCCCTTAGCTGTGTGCAGCATTTTCCAACTCCGCTTTTTTACAGATCTTTCGCACGGCAACTGTCAGAGCTGTGTGTAAACATGTGAAAGAAGATACCACCTAACCTTACGTTTCCTAACCTAACCTAACCTAACCTTACCTAACCTAACCTCACCTCACGGGGACCGTCAATACTGCATCCTGTACCCTCCTACAACAGTCTCCTACCTAACCTAACCTAACCTAACCTATCTAACCTACAGATCTTGCGCACGGCAACAGTCAGAGCTGTGTGTAAACGTGTGAAAGATGATACCACTTTGAGACATGGAGCTCCTAGGAATGTGTAGTGTGACATAAGGCAGCATTATAACAGTCATCAGTTTATTAAGTTATGTGGGGATTACAATACTACCATACGGTGCCTTTCCATCGCGCAAGGCAACTGTCAGGGCTGTGTGTAAACATGTGAAAGAAGATACCACCTAACCTAACCTAACCTAACCTAACCTTACCTATCCTTACCTAACCTTACCTAACCTACCCCAACCTAACCTAACCTTACCTAACGGAACCTCACGGGGACCGTCAATACTGCATCCTATACCCTCCCACAACAGTCTCCTACCTAACCTAACCTAACCTAATCTATCTAACCTACAGATCTTGCGCACGGCAACAGTCAGAGCTGTAAATAAACATGTGAAAGATGATACCACCTTGAGACATGGAGCTCCTAGGAATGTCTAGTGTGACATTAGGCAGCATTATACTAGTCATCAGTTTATTAAGTTAAATTTTAGCCTCCTAGCTCAAGTTTTGTAGTAGTTACAAAGCCTTTCACTTTCTTTGTCTGAAGGGGTCATTAAGACCCTAGCTACTAAACACGTTGTTAGAACGTTGAAATTTGGTACAGACCTGCCTCCAACATTGAAAAACAGCGACGCGCCATCATTTTCAGGCGTTTTCGAACTGAAAGGTCCTTTGTTTGAGTCTCACTTCTTAGCAATGGCTGGCAAGGAAACACGCAGCAGCGTTTAAAGGGTTGAAGTCGTTGAGATACCGACTTCCCAGTCCAACATCTTTTTCTTAAAGGTCGGAATCATACAAAATCAAACATAAGGCAGCATTCTAACAGTCATAAGTTTATTAAGTTATGTGGGGATTACAAAACTACCATAACCTGCCTTTCAATCGCGCACGGCAACTGTCAGAGCTGTCAAGCCGCCCTAGCCTCGTTTGATAAGTAGATTCACTTAGCTGTGTGAAGCATTTTCCAACTCCGCTTTTTTACAGATCTTTCGCACGGCAACTGCCAGAGCTGTGTGTAAACATGTGAAAGAAGATACCACCTAACCTTACCTTACCAAACCTAACCTAACCTACCTAACCTTACCTAACCTAACCTCACCTCACGGGGACCGTCAATACTGCATCCTGTACCCTCCTACAACAGTCTCCTACCTAACCTAACCTAACCGAACCTAACTTACCTAACCTACAGATCTTGCGCACGGCAACAGTCAGAGCTGTGTGTAAACGTGTGAAAGATGATACCACTTTGAGACATGGAGCTCCTAGGAATGTGTAGTGTGACATAAGACATTGAAACAGTCATCAGTTTATTAAGTTATGTGGGGATTACAATACTACCATACGGTGCCTTTCCATCGCGCAAGGCAACTGTCAGAGCTGTGTGTAAACATGTGAAAGAAGATACCACCTAACCTAACCTAACCATACCTAACCTTACCTAACCTTACCTAACCTACCCCAACCTAACCTAACCTTACCTAACGAAACCTCACGGGGACCGTCAATACTGCATCCTATACCCTCCCACAACAGTCTCCTACCTAACCTAACCTTACCTATCTAACCTACAGATCTTGCGCACGGCAACAGTCAGCCTCCTAGCTCAAGTTTTGTAGTAGTCACAAAGCCTTTCACTTTCTGTGTCTGAATGGGTCCTTTTGACCCTAGCCACTAAACACGTTGTAATTTTTCACATACTGCACTCTAATTGCCCCTAAACACTGTACAGTGTTTACTGATTTATTAATTCAGTGCAAGTCAAATGAATAGTTGGGAAGGTTGACGGAGGCCACATAGACGCCTTATCGAGAAGGGAATACCTTTAGCGCGAGCGAAGCGACTGCGGTCGTCTGACAAGCCTGATATGCCCTGTTTTGACCACTGGCACCAGCAGTAACACCTGAGGTTCATTTCTAAAATGAAACTGGGGATTATACACTTAGCGTCAAAATTAGTGCCCACTTATGGATACCTTACCAAACCTAACCTAACCTACCTAACCTTACCTAACCTAACCTCACCTCACGGGGACCGTCAATACTGCATCCTGTACCCTCCTACAACAGTCTCCTACCTTACCTAACCTAACCGAACCTAACTTACCTAACCTACAGATCTTGCGCACGGCAACAGTCAGAGCTGTGTGTAAACGTGTGAAAGATGATACCACTTTGAGACATGGAGCTCCTAGGAATGTGTAGTGTGACATAAGACATTGAAACAGTCATCAATTTATTAAGTTATGTGGGGATTACAATACTACCATACGGTGCCTTTCCACCGCGCAAGGCAACTGTCAGAGCTGTGTGTAAACATGTGAAAGAAGATACCACCTAACCTAACCTAACCATACCTAACCTTACCTAACCTTACCAAACCTACCCCAACCTAACCTCACCTTACCTAACGGAACCTCACGGGGACCGTCAATACTGCATCCTATACCCTCCCACAACAGTCTCCTACCTAACCTAACGTAACCTAACCTATCTTACCTGCAGATCTTGCGCACGGCAACAGTCAGAGCTGTAAATAAACATGTGAAAGATGATACCACTCTGAGACATGGAGCTCCTAGGAATGTCTAGTGTGACATTAGGCAGCATTATAACAGTCATCAGTTTATTAAGTTAAATTTCAGCCTCCTAGCTCAAGTTTTGTAGTAGTCACAAAGCCTTTCACTTTCTGTGTCTGAATGGGTTCTTTTGACCCTAGCCACTAAACACGTTGTAATTTTTCACATACTGCACTCTAATTGCCCCTAAATACTGTACACTGTTTACTGATTTATTAATTCAGTGCAAGTCAAATGAATAGTTGGGAAGGTTGACGGAGGCCACATAGACGCCTTATCGAGAAGGGAATACCTTTAGCGCGAGCGAAGCGACTGCGGTCGTCTGACAAGCCTGATATGCCCTGTTTTGACCACTGGCACCAGCAGTAACACCTGAGGTTCATTTCTGAAATGAAACTGGGGATTATACGCTGAGCGTCAAAATTAGTGCCCACTTATGGTCAGCGCGACCATTTCTACGTTTTTCAAGTTAGAACGTTGAAATTTGGTACAGACCTGCCTCCAACATTAGGCGAACCTACTATAGCGTTACGTTCCTTAAAACGCTACGGCGTGTACCCGTGCAAGCCATTTTAGAAAACAGTAAATTTTAAAATCGTTTTTTTTTTTTTTTTTTTTTTTTTTTTTACAAAAAAATGGTTTGATGCGGAGCATAAAAATAATGTTAGGCGTTACAGCTCCGTGTCAGCTGTGTCAAAAAATCAAGATTGATGGCAAAAGTCGCCCTGGCTTGATAGAATCAAGCCGCATCAACATGGAACCTATTGATGTCAATACTACAGACCTCGTATGCCCCTAGCCTCGTTTGATAAGTAGATTCCCTTCGCTCTGTGCAGCATTTTCCAACTCCGCTTTTTTACAGATCTTTCGCACGGCAACTGTCAGAGCTGTGTGTAAACATGTGAAAGAAGATACCACCTAACCTTACGTTTCCTAACCTAACCTAACCTAACCTTACCTAACCTAACCTCACCTCACGGGGACCGTCAATACTGCATCCTGTACCCTCCCACAACAGTCTCCTACCTAACCTAACCTAACCTAACCTATCTAACCTACAGATCTTGTTCACGGCAACAGTCAGAGCTATGTGTAAACGTGTGAAAGATGATACCACTTTGAGACATGGAGCTCCTAGGAATGTGTAGTGTGACATAAGGCAGCATTATAACAGTCATCAGTTTATTAAGTTATGTGGGGATAACAATACTACCATACGGTGCCTTTCCATCGCGCAAGGCAACTGTCAGGGCTGTGTGTAAACATGTGAAGGAAGATACCACCTAACCTACCCTAACCTAACCTAACCTTACCTATCCTTACCTTACCTTACCTAACCTACCCCAACCTAACCTAACCTTACCTAACGGAACCTCATGGGGACCGTCAATACTGCATCCTATACCCTCCCACAACAGTCTCCTACCTAACCTGACCTAACCTAATCTATCTAACCTACAGATCTTGCGCACGGCAACAGTCAGAGCTGTAAATAAACGTGTGAAAGATGATACCACCTTGAGACATGGAGCTCCTAGGAATGTCTAGTGTGACATTAGGCAGCATTATAACAGTCATCAGTTTATTAAGTTAAATTTTAGCCTCCTCGCTCAAGTTTTGTAGTAGTTACAAAGCCTTTCACTTTCTGTGTCTGAAGGGGTCATTTTGACCCTAGCCACTAAACACGTTGTTAGAACGTTGAAATTTGGTACAGACCTGCCTCCAACATTGAAAAACAGCGACGCGCCATCATTTTCAGGCGTTTTCGAACTGAAAGGTCCTTTGTTTGAGTCTCACTTCTTAGCAATGGCTTGCAAGGGAACACGCCGCAGCGTTTAAAGGGTTAAAGTCGTTGAGATACCGACTTCCCAGTCCAACATCTTTTTCTTCAAGGTTGGAATCAAACAAAATCAAACATAAGGCAGCATTCTAACAGTCATTAGTTTATTAAGTTATGTGGGGATTACAAAACTACCATTACGTGCCTTTCAATCGCGCACGGCAACTGTCAGAGCTGATAAGCCGCCCTAGCCTCGTTTGATAAGTAGATTCACTTAGCTGTGAGAAGCATTTTCCAACTCTGCTTTTTTACAGATCTTTCGCACGGCAACTGCCAGAGCTGTGTGTAAACATGTGAAAGAAGATACCACCTAACCTTACCTTACCTAACCTAACCTACCTAACCTAACCTTACCTAAACTAACCTCACCTCACGGGGACCGTCAATACTGCATCCTGTACCCTCCTACAACAGTCTTCTACCTAACCTAACCTAACCTAACCAACCTACAGATCTTGCGCACGGCAACAGTCAGAGCTGTGTGTAAACGTGTGAAAGATGATACCACTTTGAGACATGGAGCTCCTAGGAATGTGTAGTGTGACATAAGACATTGAAACAGTCATCAGTTTATTAAGTTATGTGGGGATTACAATACTACTATACGGTGCCTTTCCATCGCGCAAGGCAAGTGTCAGAGCTGTGTGTAAACATGTGAAAGAAGATACCACCTAACCTAACCTAACCATACCTAACCTTACCTAACCTTACCTAACCTACCCCAACCTAACCTAACCTTACCTAACGGAACCTCACGGGGACCGTCAATACTGCATCCTATACCCTCCCACAACAGTCTCCTACCTAACCTAACCTAACCTATCTTACCTACAGATCTTGCGCACGGCAACAGTCAGAGCTGTAAATAAACATGTGAAAGATGATACCACCCTGAGACATGGAGCTCCTAGGAATGTCTAGTGTGACATTAGGCAGCATTATAACAGTCATCAGTTTATTAAGTTTAATTTCAGCCTCCTAGCTCAAGTCTTGTAGTAGTCACAAAGCCTTTCACTTTCTGTGTCTGAATGGGTCCTTTTGACCCTAGCCACTAAACACGTTGTAATTTTTCACATACTGCACTCTAATTGCCCCTAAACACTGTACAGTGTTTACTGATTTATTAATTCAGTGCAAGTCAAATGAATAGTTGGGAAGGTTGACGGAGGCCACATAGACGCCTTATCGAGAAGGGAACACCTTTAGCGCGAGCAAAGCGACTGCGGTCGTCTGACAAGCCTGATATGCCCTGTTTTGACCACTGGCACCAGCAGTAACACCTAAGGTCCATTTTTGAAATGAAACCTGGGATTATACACTGAGCGTCAAAATTAGTGCCCTCTTATGGTCAGCGCGACCATTTCTACGTTTTTCAAGTTAGAACGTTGAAATTTGGTACAGACCTGCCTCCAACATTAGGCGAACCTACTATAGCGTTACGTTCCTTAAAACGCTACGGCGCGTACCCGTGCAAGCCATTTTAGAAAACAGTAAATTTTAAAATCGTTTTTTTTTTTTTTTACAAAAAATGGTTTGATGCGGAGCATAAAAATAATGTTAGGCGTTACAGCTTAGTGTCAGCTGTGTCAAAAAGTCGAGATTGATAGGAAGAGGCGTCCTGGTTTGATAGAATCCAGCCGCATCAACACGGAACCTATTGATGTCAATACTACAGACCTTGTATGCCCCTAGCCTCGTTTGATAAGTAGATTCACTTAGCTGTGTGCAGCATTTTCCAACTACGTTTTTTTACCGATCTTGCGCACGGCAACTGTCAGAGCTGTGTGTAAACATGTGAAAGAAGATACCATCTAACCTTACCGAACCTAACCTAAGCTAACCTAACCTACCTTACCTAACCTTACCTAACCTAAACTCAGGGGAACCGTCAATTCTGTATCCTTTACCCTTCCACAACAGTCTCCTACCTAACCTTACCTAACCTAACCAAATCTCTCTAACCTACAGATCTTGCGCACGGCAACAGTCAGAGCTGCGTGTAAACATGTGAAAGATGATACCACCTTGAGACATGAGCTCCTAGGAATGTGTAGTGTGACATAAGGCAGCATTCTAACAGTCATCAGTTTATTAAGTTATGTGAGGATTCAAAACTACCATAACGTGCCATGTACTTGGCTCTGTGTGTGAGTATGCGTGTGGTGATGTGGTCTAGCCCCAGATCGTCATAAAGCCATGCAGTTGGGTACATGGGATTCATGCCGAGTGAGTGGCGGGCTATGTTGCGCTCTGCAGAGCAGAGCTTTGGTATGTATGTGTGGGTAGGCGCGGTGACTGGGATGGCCGAAGCGTATTCCAGTGCCGGCCTGATGTAAGTATTGTAGGTGTGGAGTAGAGTTTGCTGGCATGTGCCTTTGCCCCGGGCCCGAAGCATTTTCAACAGATTCATTCTGAGGTATGCCTTGTGCCGGACTTCGGAGCTATGGACACTCCAGTTGAGTGTGTTTGTGAGCCGCATCCCAAGGTATTTGGTGCTTTTTTGTAAGGGAATGGGCGTTTGGTGTAGAGTGATCCTGGGATCGCTCATTTGGTGTTTTTTGGATGAGAAATGGTGGAATTTTATGAGCACAGATTTGTCTGGATTAACCCCTATTCTCCAGGTGCGGAGCCAGGGTTCCAGTCTGTGTGTGATGTAGGATTGGAGTTGTGCTTCAGCGGCCGGAACGCTGTTGTGTATGGAGTATAGTGTTGTGTCGTCCGCGAATTGCTGGACGAAAGTTGTTCTGTTGTTTGTGGGAGGTGGTGTGTCTGAAATGAATAAGTTGAAGAGGTCACAAGAGCTGGGGGCACCCTGGGGTGTGCCAGCTCTGAGTGGGAATGCGCGGCTGATGCAGTTAAGGTAGGTGGCTTGGCTGGTGCGTTGTGAAAGGTAGTTGTGAATGAGGCGTGTAGTGGTGGGCCGGAAACCGAGCGTGTGCATCTTGTAGACAAGCCCCTCATGCCAAAGGCGATCATAGGCCTTTTCTATGTCAAGAAAGGCTGCCACTGCAACCTTCTTGCTGTTAAACCCATCAGTAAGGCGCTGGGTAATGAGGTGGAGTGCTGTCTCGCAAGAGAGCCCCGCTCGGAAGCCGAACTGTGTGATTGGTATTGGGTTTATGTTGTGGGTTTCTGCTCTAAACCGAGGAAGCCATGCTTTTTCAAACAGTTTTCCAAGGGTGTTGAGCAGCGTGATGGGGCGTAGGTTTGTGGGTATGGATGAGTCTTTTCCTGGCTTGGGTATATAGACTATTCTGCCTTGCTTCCAAGAAGCGGGATAGTGGCCAGAGAATTCTACAGCGTCAAAAAGTTTTATCAGCCGTTCATAGAACTCGTCTGGAGCTTGTCTTAAGGCAGGCCAGGGAAGACCATCCGGACCCCGTGCTGTGTTTTTTTGGTTTTTGAGTATGGACTTGAGGTGCTCTACTGTGTATGGTTGTTGTAGGTCTACGGGGACCTGGAACTGTGCTGGTGGTGTGAGCATGTCTTGGTTCTCTTGTATGAACCTGTTGACCTGCTCATAGTGTTGGTTGTTGAAAATTGGATTTTGTGGTAGTGAGCAGATTTCCTGTTCTGTGGGGAGTGTAGGTTTGAGTGGCAGAGCGTTTACTCTCGCCTGCTCAGCCCGCTTGAGGCATTGTTTTGAGAAAAACCCGTGCCTCGTCGACTTACACGACGGTCATTTTGGTGGGTTTGGGCAGGGCGAGAGCGTGTTGTGTCCTGCTTGCCCGCAGTTGGTGCAGTATTTCGTGTTTTTGTTTTTGCATTGTGAGGTGTAGTGTGAGAATTGGGAGCAGTGTGTGCACTGCCGGGGCGGCGCCGCGTCAACCTTGGGGGGCTCGGCTCGCAGATGCATGCCAAGCTCCTGGACTTGAAGTCCATCCCTTAGTATGGTCGTCATCTCCTCGGCAGTTTGCAGTCCCACACGAACGCATGTGGACGGCTTATTGTCCTTTCGGGCAACAATCCGGCGCACAAACGTGGGGTGGTACGCATTGGTAGTGAGTGCAGAGTTGATTTGTTGGTCTGTAACCTCGTGCGGCACTCGGACGAGGACTACGCACCAGGAGTGTGTTTTGGTTGTTGTTTTGGGTGGTGTGGGTGGTGTGGGTAGGAGAGGGGGCCGGACGGCCTCAACTAGGATCCTGCCTAGTTTTGTACCCTGCTTGCATGCGCAGGTTTTAGGGTTGAGCATAGCGACGCTCGCATCAGCTGCTAGGAGTCCCCAGACCAGCTTATTGCGGAGGCCCTTGCCTTCCTCTCCGTTTAGTCAATGCCTCGTTTGTCTGTGTGATGCGGTGTAGAGCTCTGATTACAGATACTCTCTTTAGGGTGTAGCGTGACGGCGATGTGCAATGCCGTGTGTTGTAATTTGTGTTGAGACTGTGTGTTCTGTGGGTCTGTTAAGCAGCCTTTTACTGCCTCATGGGTTTATGAATCTTCACTACCCCGCCACTACTCACACTCTCAAAGCAAACAGCGCTTGGCTTTCGCCGTAACTGCCGCGTAAGAGGTGCTTTCGATAACTGATAGATGATTTTTCGACAGACTGTTGATTCCCCCACAAGGTGCAGTGCGGGAGGACAGACAGCGTGGCAAAAACCACAATCTATCAGCAAAGATAAGCGGGGGCGATCCAGAAAGACGGGGGAAAAGAAAGAGACGAGACAAGAAGGCCAAGAGTAGCGGGCATACGCAGCAGAGCTGCGAGGTTGTTCTTTGTTGGAGAGCCCAAAGGGCCGATGCGGTGGCGACAGCGCAGCTGAAGCGAAGAAGGGGAGAAGTGCGGTCAGACTAAGCGGACTTAGGCTTTCCCTTCACTTTTCCTCCCGCGGCGAGGCTGCGACGATGACGGCGACCGGCGGCGGATACAACAGGACAGACGTGCTACGAGGAGCACGGCTGCCTGAGGACTGATGTTCTCGCGCGGGAATCGCCCAGTATATATACTTTCGTGGTGTTCCACGTGCGCGCGCATGCGGAACACCACGAAAGTATATATACTGGGCGATTCCCGCGCGAGACGCCATCCTGTTTTCGTGTCGTTTCGACGTGTCGCGAGTGTTCGTGATTATATGAAATCAGGATTGTTGTCGCGTGTGCTTGTGCGACGATAGCGCGGGTGCGTCTTCCTAAGGTGGAAAACGACAAGGTGAGTCACCCCTTCATGTATTATTTTTATTATGCGTGTTAGTCTAGGGTAGGTTAGGTTAGATCGGAGCCGATCCTTCGCCCGGTCCTTTTGCATTATTAATGTCGGGAGCATTTTTTTTGACCACCGATTTTGTTAGTTTTAGGTTAGGTTAGGTCCTGTCAAAGACCGGTTTCATGACTTGTAGTGAGCGGTCCTCTCTAGGCCCAAATTCATGTTAGGCCGCAATACAGCGCGTGCGTGTTGGGTTAGCTAATAATGGTGTTGGTTCAAACCTTGGTGTTTTAATGTACTGATCTTTGTTATTGCTGTTTTTATCCTTTTTTGCACCTACCCAAAACACTTCCTTTCTCTGCCAAAGACCAGCAAAGACCATTGAAAGATGATTAAGAAAAACCATGGCATTGGAAGGAGACACGACACAACTCATTGTTTTCAAGTGTTTTCAGCACACTAGGATGTCTAACCGTAATCAAAATTTCTCTTTTCTCTTCCAGGTGATTTCAATTGTGCATGCTTTGTTGATGGTTTTAGACGTAGACTAACAGGGTTTGTTTGTATTTTAGATGCGTCTCCGAATCTCATTTTCGTCCAAAACCTCTCTCGACCTGATCTTCCGCGTACGGCAAGTGCAAACGGACATGTTGTCTCAACAGCCGTTTCAAACCACCTTTTGTCGCTTGGTCCATAATTGTTTAAACACTATTTTCAATGTGAACAATATAACGTGTCTTCATGCGATTTTTTAAAAGGTTGGAAATCTGTTTCCGCGCCTTCCTACCCCTATCAGGAGAAAACACCCAACGGAAAGAAAACAACGTTAAAAAGTGTCAAATTTTTCAGTTTTTTTCGGATTTTGCGTTGGGTGCAGTTTCCAGACGCAAATACACGCGAGACGTTGCATAAATGTCATTGTGATCCCAATCGTGGACACAGGGGCACTTTTTTAAGGCCATTTACTGTTAAGGATAATGTAAGGCGTTACACCTCAGTGTCAGCTGTGTCAAAAAATCAAGATTGATGGCAAAAGTCGCCCTGGCTTGATAGAATCAAGCCGCATCAACACGGAACCTATTGATGTCAATACTACAGACCTTGTATGCCCCTAGCCTCGTTTGATAAGTAGATTCACTTAGCTGTGTGAAGCATTTTCCAACTCCGCTTTTTTACAGATCTTTCGCACGGCAACTGTCAGAGCTGTGTGTAAACATGTGAAAGAAGATACCACCTAACCTTACCTTACCAAACCTAACCTAACCTAACCTTACCTAACCTAACCTCACCTCACGGGGACCGTCAATACTGCATCCTATACCCTCCCACAACAGTCTCCTACCTAACCTAACCTAACCTAACCTATCTAACCTACAGATCTTGCGCACGGCAACAGTCAGAGCTGTGTGTAAACGTGTGAAAGATGATACCACCTTGAGACATGGAGCTCCTAGGAATGTGTAGTGTGACATAAGGCAGCATTATAACAGTCATCAGTTTATTAAGTTATGTGGGGATTACAATACTACCATACGGTGCCTTTCCATCGCGCAAGGCTCAGGGCTGTGTGTAAACATGTGAAAGAAGATACCACCTAACCTAACCTAACCTAACCTAACCTTACCTATCCTTACCTAACCTTACCTAACCTACTCCAACCTAACCTAACCTTACCTAACGGAACCTCACGGGGACCGTCAATACTGCATCCTATACCCTCCCACAACAGTCTCCTACCTAACCTAACCTAACCTAATCTATCTAACCTACAGATCTTGCGCACGGCAACAGTCAGAGCTGTAAATAAACATGTGAAAGATGATACCACCTTGAGACCTGGAGCTCCTAGGAATGTCTAGTGTGACATTAGGCAGCATTATAACAGTCATCAGTTTATTAAGTTAAATTTTAGCCTCCTCGCTCAAGTTTTGTAGTAGTTACAAAGCCTTTCACTTTCTGTGTCTGAAGGGGTCATTTTGACCCTAGTTACTAAACACGTTGTTAGAACGTTGAAATTTGGTACAGACCTGCCTCCAACATTGAAAAACAGCGACGCGCCATCATTTTCAGGCGTTTTCGAACTGAAAGGTCCTTTGTTTGAGTCTCACTTCTTAGCAATGGCTTGCAAGGGAACACGCCGCAGCGTTTAAAGGGTTGAAAACGTTAAGATACCGACTTCCCAGTCCAACATCTTTTTCTTCAAGGTTGGAATCATACAAAATCAAACATAAGGCAGCATTCTAACAGTCATTAGTTTATTAAGTTATGTGGGGATTACAAAACTACCATAACGTGCCTTTCAATCGCGCACGGCAACTGTCAGAGCTGTCAAGCCGCCCTAGCCTCGTTTGATAAGTAGATTCACTTAGCTGTGTGAAGCATTTTCCAACTCTGCTTTTTTACACATCTTTCGCACGGAAACTGTCAGAGCTGTGTGTAAACATGTGAAAGAAGATACCACCTAACCTTACCTTACCTAACCTAACCTAACCTAACCTAACCTACCTAACCTAACCTAACCTAAACTAACCTCACCTCACGGGGACCGTCAATACTGCATCCTGTACCCTCCTACAACAGTCTCCTACCTAACCTAACCTAACCTAACCAACCTACAGATCTTGCGCACGGCAACAGTCAGAGCTGTGTGTAAACGTGTGAAAGATGATACCACTTTGAGACCTGGAGCTCCTAGGAATGTGTAGTGTGACATAAGACATTGAAACAGTCATCAGTTTATTAAGTTATGTGGGGATTACAATACTACCATACGGTGCCTTTCCATCGCGCAAGGCAAGTGTCAGAGCTGTGTGTAAACATGTGAAAGAAGATACCACCTAACCTAACCTAACCTTACCTAACTTTACCTAACCTTACCAAACCTACCCCAACCTAACCTAACCTTACCTTACGGAACCTCACGGGGACCATCAATACTGCATCCTATACCCTCGCACAACAGTCTCCTACCTAACCTAACCTAACCTAACCTATCTTACCTACAGATCTTGCGCACGGCAACAGTCAGAGCTGTAAATAAACATGTGAAAGATGATACCACCCTGAGACATGGAGCTCCTAGGAATGTCTAGTGTGACATTAGGCAGCATTACAACAGTCATCAGTTTATTAAGTTAAATTTCAGCCTCCTAGCTCAAGTTTTGTAGTAGTCACAAAGCCTTTCACTTTCTGTGTCTGAATGGGTCCTTTTGACCCTAGCCACTAAACACGTTGTAATTTTTCACATACTGCACTCTAATTGCCCCTAAACACTGTACAGTGTTTACTGATTTATTAATTCAGTGCAAGTCAAATGAATAGTTGGGAAGGTTGACGGAGGCCACATAGACGCCTTATCGAGAAGGGAACACCTTTAGCGCGAGCAAAGCGACTGCGGTCGTCTGACAAGCCTGATATGCCCTGTTTTGACCACTGGCACCAGCAGTAACACCTAAGGTCCATTTTTGAAATGAAACTGGGGATTATACACTGAGCGTCAAAATTAGTGCCCACTTATGGTCAGCGCGACCATTTCTACGTTTTTCAAGTTAGAACGTTGAAATTTGGTACAGACCTGCCTCCAACATTAGGCGAACCTACTATAGCGTTACGTTCCTTAAAACGCTACGGCGCGTACCCGTGCAAGCCATTTTAGAAAACAGTAAATTTTAAAATCGTTTTTTTTTTTTTTACAAAAAATGGTTTGATGCGGAGCATAAAAATAATGTTAGGCGTTACAGCTTAGTGTCAGCTGTGTCAAAAAGTCGAGATTGATAGGAAGAGGCGTCCTGGTTTGATAGAATCCAGCCGCATCAACACGGAACCTATTGATGTCAATACTACAGACCTTGTATGCCCCTAGCCTCGTTTGATAAGTAGATTCACTTAGCTGTGTGCAGCATTTTCCAACTACGTTTTTTTACCGATCTTGCGCACGGCAACTGTCAGAGCTGTGTGTAAACATGTGAAAGAAGATACCATCTAACCTTACCGAACCTAACCTAAGCTAACCTAACCTACCTTACCTAACCTAACCTAACCTAAACTCAGGGGAACCGTCAATTCTGTATCCTATACCCTTCCACAACAGTCTTCTACCTAACCTTACCTAACCTAACCAAATCTCTCTAACCTACAGATCTTGCGCACGGCAACAGTCAGAGCTGCGTGTAAACATGTGAAAGATGATACCACCTTGAGACATGGAGCTCCTAGGAATGTGTAGTGTGACATAAGGCAGCATTCTAACAGTCATCAGTTTATTAAGTTATGTGAGGATTCAAAACTACCATAACGTGCCATGTACTTGGCTCTGTGTGTGAGTATGCGTGTGGTGATGTGGTCTAGCCCCAGATCGTCATAAAGCCATGCAGTTGGGTACATGGGATTCATGCCGAGTGAGTGGCGGGCTATGTTGCGCTCTGCAGAGCAGAGCTTTGGTATGTATGTGTGGGTAGGCGCGGTGACTGGGATGGCCGAAGCGTATTCCAGTGCCGGCCTGATGTAAGTTTTGTAGGTGTGGAGTAGAGTTTGCTGGCATGTGCCTTTGCCCCGGGCCCGAAGCATTTTCAACAGATTCATTCTGAGGTATGCCTTGTGCCGGACTTCGGAGCTATGGACACTCCAGTTGAGTGTGTTTGTGAGCCGCATCCCAAGGTATTTGGTGCTTTTTTGTAAGGGAATGGGCGTTTGGTGTAGAGTGATCCTGGGATCGCTCATTTGGTGTTTTTTGGATGAGAAATGGTGGAATTTTATGAGCACAGATTTGTCTGGATTAACCCCTATTCTCCAGGTGCGGAGCCAGGGTTCCAGTCTGTGTGTGATGTAGGATTGGAGTTGTGCTTCAGCGGCCGGAACGCTGTTGTGTATGGAGTATAGTGTTGTGTCGTCCGCGAATTGCTGGACGAAAGTTGTTCTGTTGTTTGTGGGAGGTGGTGTGTCTGAAATGAATAAGTTGAAGAGGTCACAAGAGCTGGGGGCACCCTGGGGTGTGCCAGCTCTGAGTGGGAATGCGCGGCTGATGCAGTTAAGGTAGGTGGCTTGGCTGGTGCGTTGTGAAAGGTAGTTGTGAATGAGGCGTGTAGTGGTGGGCCGGAAACCGAGCGTGTGCATCTTGTAGACAAGCCCCTCATGCCAAAGGCGATCATAGGCCTTTTCTATGTCAAGAAAGGCTGCCACTGCAACCTTCTTGCTGTTAAACCCATCAGTAAGGCGCTGGGTAATGAGGTGGAGTGCTGTCTCGCAAGAGAGCCCCGCTCGGAAGCCGAACTGTGTGATTGGTATTGGGTTTATGTTGTGGGTTTCTGCTCTAAACCGAGGATGCCATGCTTTTTCAAACAGTTTTCCAAGGGTGTTGAGCAGCGTGATGGGGCGTAGGTTTGTGGGTATGGATGAGTCTTTTCCTGGCTTGGGTATATAGACTATTCTGCCTTGCTTCCAAGAAGCGGGATAGTGGCCAGAGAATTCTACAGCGTCAAAAAGTTTTATCAGCCGTTCATAGAACTCGTCTGGAGCTTGTCTTAAGGCAGGCCAGGGAAGACCATCCGGACCCCGTGCTGTGTTTTTTTGGTTTTTGAGTATGGACTTGAGGTGCTCTACTGTGTATGGTTGTTGTAGGTCTACGGGGACCTGGAACTGTGCTGGTGGTGTGAGCATGTCTTGGTTCTCTTGTATGAACCTGTTGACCTGCTCATAGTGTTGGTTGTTGAAAATTGGATTTTGTGGTAGTGAGCAGATTTCCTGTTCTGTGGGGAGTGTAGGTTTGAGTGGCAGAGCGTTTACTCTCGCCTGCTCAGCCCGCTTGAGGCATTGTTTTGAGAAAAACCCGTGCCTCGTCGACTTACACGACGGTCATTTTGGTGGGTTTGGGCAGGGCGAGAGCGTGTTGTGTCCTGCTTGCCCGCAGTTGGTGCAGTATTTCGTGTTTTTGTTTTTGCATTGTGAGGTGTAGTGTGAGAATTGGGAGCAGTGTGTGCACTGCCGGGGCGGCGCCGCGTCAACCTTGGGGGCTCGGCTCGCAGATGCATGCCAAGCTCCTGGACTTGAAGTCCATCCCTTAGTATGGTCGTCATCTCCTCGGCAGTTTGCAGTCCCACACGAACGCATGTGGACGGCTTATTGTCCTTTCGGGCAACAATCCGGCGCACAAACGTGGGGTGGTACGCATTGGTAGTGAGTGCAGAGTTGATTTGTTGGTCTGTAACCTCGTGCGGCACTCGGACGAGGACTACGCACCAGGAGTGTGTTTTGGTTGTTGTTTTGGGTGGTGTGGGTGGTGTGGGTAGGAGAGGGGGCCGGACGGCCTCAACTAGGATCCTGCCTAGTTTTGTACCCTGCTTGCATGCGCAGGTTTTAGGGTTGAGCATAGCGACGCTCGCATCAGCTGCTAGGAGTCCCCAGACCAGCTTATTGCGGAGGCCCTTGCCTTCCTCTCCGTTTAGTCAATGCCTCGTTTGTCTGTGTGATGCGGTGTAGAGCTCTGATTACAGATACTCTCTTTAGGGTGTAGCGTGACGGCGATGTGCAATGCCGTGTGTTGTAATTTGTGTTGAGACTGTGTGTTCTGTGGGTCTGTTAAGCAGCCTTTTACTGCCTCATGGGTTTATGAATCTTCACTACCCCGCCACTACTCACACTCTCAAAGCAAACAGCGCTTGGCTTTCGCCGTAACTGCCGCGTAAGAGGTGCTTTCGATAACTGATAGATGATTTTTCGACAGACTGTTGATTCCCCCACAAGGTGCAGTGCGGGAGGACAGACAGCGTGGCAAAAACCACAATCTATCAGCAAAGATAAGCGGGGGCGATCCAGAAAGACGGGGGAAAAGAAAGAGACGAGACAAGAAGGCCAAGAGTAGCGGGCATACGCAGCAGAGCTGCGAGGTTGTTCTTTGTTGGAGAGCCCAAAGGGCCGATGCGGTGGCGACAGCGCAGCTGAAGCGAAGAAGGGGAGAAGTGCGGTCAGACTAAGCGGACTTAGGCTTTCCCTTCACTTTTCCTCCCGCGGCGAGGCTGCGACGATGACGGCGACCGGCGGCGGATACAACAGGACAGACGTGCTACGAGGAGCACGGCTGCCTGAGGACTGATGTTCTCGCGCGGGAATCGCCCAGTATATATACTTTCGTGGTGTTCCACGTGCGCGCGCATGCGGAACACCACGAAAGTATATATACTGGGCGATTCCCGCGCGAGACGCCATCCTGTTTTCGTGTCGTTTCGACGTGTCGCGAGTGTTCGTGATTATATGAAATCAGGATTGTTGTCGCGTGTGCTTGTGCAACGATAGCGCGGGTGCGTCTTCCTAAGGTGGAAAACGACAAGGTGAGTCACCCCTTCATGTATTATTTTTATTATGCGTGTTAGTCTAGGGTAGGTTAGGTTAGATCGGAGCCGATCCTTCGCCCGGTCCTTTTGCATTATTAATGTCGGGAGCATTTTTTTTGACCACCGATTTTGTTAGTTTTAGGTTAGGTTAGGTCCTGTCAAAGACCGGTTTCATGACTTGTAGTGAGCGGTCCTCTCTAGGCCCAAATTCATGTTAGGCCGCAATACAGCGCGTGCGTGTTGGGTTAGCTAATAATGGTGTTGGTTCAAACCTTGGTGTTTTAATGTACTGATCTTTGTTATTGCTGTTTTTATCCTTTTTTGCACCTACCCAAAACACTTCCTTTCTCTGCCAAAGACCAGCAAAGACCATTGAAAGATGATTAAGAAAAACCATGGCATTGGAAGGAGACACGACACAACTCATTGTTTTCAAGTGTTTTCAGCACACTAGGATGTCTAACCGTAATCAAAATTTCTCTTTTCTCTTCCAGGTGATTTCAATTGTGCATGCTTTGTTGATGGTTTTAGACGTAGACTAACAGGGTTTGTTTGTATTTTAGATGCGTCTCCGAATCTCATTTTCGTCCAAAACCTCTCTCGACCTGATCTTCCGCGTACGGCAAGTGCAAACGGACATGTTGTCTCAACAGCCGTTTCAAACCACCTTTTGTCGCTTGGTCCATAATTGTTTAAACACTATTTTCAATGTGAACAATATAACGTGTCTCCATGCGATTTTTTAAAAGGTTGGAAATCTGTTTCCGCGCCTTCCTACCCCTATCAGGAGAAAACACCCAACGGAAAGAAAATAACGTTAAAAAGTGTCAAATTTTTCAGTTTTTTTCGGATTTTGCGTTGGGTGCAGTTTCCAGACGCAAATACACGCGAGACGTTGCATAAATGTCATTGTGATCCCAATAGTGGACACAGGGGCACTTTTTTAAGGCCATTTACTGTTAAGGATAATGTAAGGCGTTACACCTCAGTGTCAGCTGTGTCAAAAAATCAAGATTGATGGCAAAAGTCGCCCTGGCTTGATAGAATCAAGCCGCATCAACACGGAACCTATTGATGTCAATACTACAGACCTTGTATGCCCCTAGCCTCGTTTGATAAGTAGATTCACTTAGCTGTGTGAAGCATTTTCCAACTCCGCTTTTTTACAGATCTTTCGCACGGCAACTGTCAGAGCTGTGTGTAAACATGTGAAAGAAGATACCACCTAACCTTACCTTACCAAACCTAACCTAACCTAACCTAACCTTACCTAACCTAACCTAACCTCACCTCACGGGGACCGTCAATACTGCATCCTGTACCCTCCTACAACAGTCTCCTACCTAACCTAACCTAACCTAACCTATCTAACCTACAGATCTTGCGCACGGCAACAGTCAGAGCTGTGTGTAAACGTGTGAAAGATGATACCACTTTGAGACATGGAGCTCCTAGGAATGTGTAGTGTGACATAAGGCAGCATTATAACAGTCATCAGTTTATTAAGTTATGTGGGGATTACAATACTACCATACGGTGCCTTTCCATCGCGCAAGGCTCAGGGCTGTGTGTAAACATGTGAAAGAAGATACCACCTAACCTAACCTAACCTAACCTAACCTTACCTATCCTTACCTAACCTTACCTAACCTACCCCAACCTAACCTAACCTTACCTAACGGAACCTCACGGGGACCGTCAATACTGCATCCTATACCCTCCCACAACAGTCTCCTACCTAACCTAACCTAACCTAATCTATCTAACCTACAGATCTTGCGCACGGCAACAGTCAGAGCTGTAAATAAACATGTGAAAGATGATACCACCTTGAGACCTGGAGCTCCTAGGAATGTCTAGTGTGACATTAGGCAGCATTATAACAGTCATCAGTTTATTAAGTTAAATTTAAGCCTCCTAGCTCAAGTTTTGTAGTAGTTACAAAGCCTTTCACTTTCTGTGTCTGAAGGGGTCATTTTGACCCTAGTTACTAAACACGTTGTTAGAACGTTGAAATTTGGTACAGACCTGCCTCCAACATTGAAAAACAGCGACGCATCCATCATTTACAGGCGTTTTCGAACTGAAAGGTCCTTTGTTTGAGTCTCACTTCTTAGCAATGGCTTGCAAGGGAACACGCCGCAGCGTTTAAAGGGTTGAAAACGTTGAGATACCGACTTCCCAGTCCAACATCTTTTTCTTCAAGGTTGGAATCATACAAAATCAAACATAAGGCAGCATTCTAACAGTCATTAGTTTATTAAGTTATGTGGGGATTACAAAACTACCATAACGTGCCTTTCAATCGCGCACGGCAACTGTCAGAGCTGTCAAGCCGCCCTAGCCTCGTTTGATAAGTAGATTCACTTAGCTGTGTGAAGCATTTTCCAACTCTGCTTTTTTACAGATCTTTCGCACGGAAACTGTCAGAGCTGTGTGTAAACATGTGAAAGAAGATACCACCTAACCTTACCTTACCTAACCTAACCTAACCTAACCTAACCTACCTAACCTAACCTTACCTAAACTAACCTCACCTCACGGGGACCGTCAATACTGCATCCTGTACCCTCCTACAACAGTCTCCTACCTAACCTAACCTAACCTAACCAACCTACAGATCTTGCGCACGGCAACAGTCAGAGCTGTGTGTAAACGTGTGAAAGATGATACCACTTTGAGACATGGAGCTCCTAGGAATGTGTAGTGTGACATAAGACATTGAAACAGTCATCAGTTTATTAAGTTATGTGGGGATTACAATACTACCATACGGTGCCTTTCCATCGCGCAAGGCAACTGTCAGAGCTGTGTGTAAACATGTGAAAGAAGATACCACCTAACCTAACCTAACCATACCTAACCTTACCTAACCTTACCTAACCTACCCCAACCTAACCTAACCTTACCTAACGGAACCTCACGGGGACCGTCAATACTGCATCCTATACCCTCCCACAACAGTCTCCTACCTAACCTAACCTAACCTAACCTATCTAACCTACAGATCTTGCGCACGGCAACAGTCAGAGCTGTAAATAAACATGTGAAAGATGATACCACCCTAAGACATGGAGCTCCTAGGAATGTCTAGTGTGACATTAGGCAGCATTACAACAGTCATCAGTTTATTAAGTTAAATTTCAGCCTCCTAGCTCAAGTTTTGTAGTAGTCACAAAGCCTTTCACTTTCTGTGTCTGAATGGGTCCTTTTGACCCTAGCCACTAAACACGTTGTAATTTTTCACATACTGCACTCTAATTGCCCCTAAACACTGTACACTGTTTACTGATTTATTAATTCAGTGCAAGTCAAATGAATAGTTGGGAAGGTTGACGGAGGCCACATAGACGCCTTATCGAGAAGGGAATACCTTTAGCGCGAGCGAAGCGACTGCGGTCGTCTGACAACCCTGATATGCCCTGTTTTGACCACTGGCACCAGCAGTAACACCTGAGGTTCATTTCTGAAATGAAACTGGGGATTATACACTGGGCGTCAAAATTAGTGCCCACTTATGGTCAGCGCGACCATCTCTACGTTTTTCAAGTTAGAACGTTGAAATTTGGTACAGACTTGCCTCCAACATGAGGCGAACCTACTATAGCGTTACGTTCCTTAAAACGCTACGGCGTGTACCCGTGCAAGCCATTTTAGAAAACAGTAAATTTTAAAATCGTTTTTTTTTTTTTTTTTTTTACAAAAAATGGTTTGATGCGGAGCATAAGAATAATGTTAGGCGTTACAGCTCCGTGTCAGCTGTGTCAAAAAATTAAGATTGATGGCAAAAGTCGCCCTGGCTTGATAGAATCAAGCCGCATCAACACGGAACCTATTGATGTCAATACTACAGACCTCGTATGCGTCTAGCCTCGTTTGATAAGTAGATTCCCTTCGCTGTGTGCAGCATTTTCCAACTCCGCTTTTTTACAGATCTTTCGCACGGCAACTGTCAGAGCTGTGTGTAAACATGTGAAAGAAGATACCACCTAACCTTACGTTTCCTAACCTAACCTAACCTAACCTAACCTAACCTAACCTTACCTAACCTAACCGTCAATACTGCATCCTGTACCCTCCTACAACAGTCTCCTACCTAACCTTACCTAACCTAACCTAACCTATCTAACCTACAGATCTTGCGCACGGCAACAGTCAGAGCTGTGTGTAAACGTGTGAAAGATGATACCACTTTGAGACCTGGAGCTCCTAGGAATGTGTAGTGTGACATAAGACATTGAAACAGTCATCAGTTTATTAAGTTATGTGGGGATTACAAAACTACCATTACGTGCCTTTCAATCGCGCACGGCAACTGTCAGAGCTGTAAGCTGCCCTAGCCTCGTTTAATAAGTAGATTCACTTAGCTGTGAGAAGCATTTTCCAACTCTGCTTTTTTACAGATCTTTCGCACGGCAACTGCCAGAGCTGTGTGTAAACATGTGAAAGAAGATACCACCTAACCTTACCTTACCTAACCTAACCTAACCTAACCTAACCTAACCTTACCTAAACTAACCTCACCTCACGGGGACCGTCAATACTGCATCCTGTACCCTCCTACAACAGTCTCCTACCTAACCTAACCTAACCTAACCTAACTTACAGATCTTGCGCACGGCAACAGTCAGAGCTGTGTGTAAACGTGTGAAAGATGATACCACTTTGAGACATGGAGCTCCTAGGAATGTGTAGTGTGACATAAGACATTGAAACAGTCATCAGTTTATTAAGTTATGTGGGGATTACAATACTACCATACGGTGCCTTTCCATCGCGCAAGGCAACTGTCAGAGCTGTGTGTAAACATGTGAAAGAAGATACCACCTAACCTAACCTAACCATACCTAACCTTACCTAACCTTACCTAACCTACCCCAACCTAACCTAACCTTACCTAACGGAACCTCACGGGGACCGTCAATACTGCATCCTATACCCTCCCACAACAGTCTCCTACCTAACCTAACCTAACCTATCTTACCTACAGATCTTGCGCACGGCAACAGTCAGAGCTGTAAAAAAACATGTGAAAGATGATACCACCCTGAGACATGGAGCTCCTAGGAATGTCTAGTGTGACATTAGGCAGCATTATAACAGTCATCAGTTTATTAAGTTAAATTTCAGCCTCCTAGCTCAAGTTTTGTAGTAGTCACAAAGCCTTTCACTTTCTGTGTCTGAATGGGTCCTTTTGACCCTAGCCACTAAACACGTTGTACTTTTTCACATACTGCACTCTAATTGCCCCTAAACACTGTACACTGTTTACTGATTTATTAATTCAGTGCAAGTCAAATGAATAGTTGGGAAGGTTGACGGAGGCCACATAGACGCCTTATCGAGAAGGGAATACCTTTAGCGCGAGCGAAGCACTGCGGTCGTCTGACAAGCCTGATATGCCCTGTTTTGACCACTGGCACCAGCAGTAACACCTGAGGTTCATTTCTGAAATGAAACTGGGGATTATACACTGAGCGTCAAAATTAGTGCCCACTTATGGTCAGCGCGACCATTTCTACGTTTTTCAAGTTAGAACGTTGAAATTTGGTACAGACCTGCCTCCAACATTAGGCGAACCTACTATAGCGTTACGTTCCTTAAAACGCTACGGCGTGTACCCGTGCAAGCCATTTTAGAAAACAGTAAATTTTAAAATCGTTTTTTTTTTTTTTTTTAACAAAAAATGGTTTGATGCGGAGCATAAAAATAATGTTAGGCGTTACAGCTCCGTGTCAGCTGTGTCAAAAAATCAAGATTGATGGCAAAAGTCGCCCTGGCTTGATAGAATCAAGCCGCATCAACAGGGAACCTATTGATGTCAATACTACAGACCTCGTATGCCCCTAGCCTCGTTTGATAAGTAGATTCCTTAGCTGTGTGCAGCATTTTCCAACTCCGCTTTTTTACAGATCTTTCGCACGGCAACTGTCAGAGCTGTGTGTAAACATGTGAAAGAAGATACCACCTAACCTTACGTTTCCTAACCTAACCTAACCTAACCTAACCTAACCTACCTAACCTAAACCTCACCTCACGGGGACCGTCAATACTGCATCCTGTACCCTCCTACAACAGTCTACTACCTAACCTAACCTAACCTAACCTAACCTAACCTATCTAACCTACAGATCTTGCGCACGGCAACAGTCAGAGCTGTGTGTAAACGTGTGAAAGATGATACCACTTTGAGACATGGAGCTCCTAGGAATGTGTAGTGTGACATAAGGCAGCATTATAACAGTCATCAGTTTATTAAGTTATGTGGGGATTACAATACTACCATACGGTGCCTTTCCATCGCGCAAGGCAACTGTCAGGGCTGTGTGTAAACATGTGAAAGAAGATACCACCTAACCTAACCTAACCTAACCTAACCTTACCTATCCTTACCTAACCTTACCTAACCTACGTCAACATTACCTAACCTTACCTAACGGAACCTCACGGGGACCGTCAATACTGCATCCTATACCCTCCCACAACAGTCTCCTACCTAACCTAACCTAACCTAATCTATCTAACCTACTGATCTTGCGCACGGCAACAGTCAGAGCTGTAAATAAACATGTGAAAGATGATACCACCTTGAGACATGGAGCTCCTAGGAATGTCTAGTGTGACATTAGGCAGCATTATAACAGTCATCAGTTTATTAAGTTAAATTTAAGCCTCCTAGCTCAAGTTTTGTAGTAGTTACAAAGCCTTTCACTTTCTGTGTCTGAAGGGGTCATTTTGACCCTAGTTACTAAACACGTTGTTAGAACGTTGAAATTTGGTACAGACCTGCCTCCAACATTGAAAAACAGCGACGCGCCATCATTTACAGGCGTTTTCGAACTGAAAGGTCCTTTGTTTGAGTCTCACTTCTTAGCAATGGCTTGCAAGGGAACACGCCGCAGCGTTTAAAGGGTTGAAAACGTTGAGATACCGACTTCCCAGTCCAACATCTTTTTCTTCAAGGTTGGAATCATACAAAATCAAACATAAGGCAGCATTCTAACAGTCATTAGTTTATTAAGTTATGTGGGGATTACAAAACTACCATAACGTGCCTTTCAATCGCGCACGGCAACTGTCAGAGCTGTCAAGCCGCCCTAGCCTCGTTTGATAAGTAGATTCACTTAGCTGTGTGAAGCATTTTCCAACTCTGCTTTTTTACAGATCTTTCGCACGGAAACTGTCAGAGCTGTGTGTAAACATGTGAAAGAAGATACCACCTAACCTTACCTTACCTAACCTAACCTAACCTAACCTAACCTACCTAACCTAACCTAACCTAAACTAACCTCACCTCACGGGGACCGTCAATACTGCATCCTGTACCCTCCTACAACAGTCTCCTACCTAACCTAACCTAACCTAACCAACCTACAGATCTTGCGCACGGCAACAGTCAGAGCTGTGTGTAAACGTGTGAAAGATGATACCACTTTGAGACCTGGAGCTCCTAGGAATGTGTAGTGTGACATAAGACATTGAAACAGTCATCAGTTTATTAAGTTATGTGGGGATTACAATACTACCATACGGTGCCTTTCCATCGCGCAAGGCAAGTGTCAGAGCTGTGTGTAAACATGTGAAAGAAGATACCACCTAACCTAACCTAACCTTACCTAACTTTACCTAACCTTACCAAACCTACCCCAACCTAACCTAACCTTACCTAACGGAACCTCACGGGGACCGTCAATACTGCATCCTATACCCTCCCACAACAGTCTCCTACCTAACCTAACCTAACCTAACCTATCTAACCTACAGATCTTGCGCACGGCAACAGTCAGAGCTGTAAATAAACATGTTAAAGATGATACCACCCTAAAACATGGAGCTCCTAGGAATGTCTAGTGTGACATTAGGCAGCATTATAACAGTCATCAGTTTATTAAGTTAAATTTCAGCCTCCTAGCTCAAGTTTTGTAGTAGTCACAAAGCCTTTCACTTTCTGTGTCTGAATGGGTCCTTTTGACCCTAGCCACTAAACACGTTGTAATTTTTCACATACTGCACTCTAATTGCCCCTAAACACTGTACACTGTTTACTGATTTATTAATTCAGTGCAAGTCAAATGAATAGTTGGGAAGGTTGACGGAGGCCACATAGACGCCTTATCGAGAAGGGAATACCTTTAGCGCGAGCGAAGCGACTGCGGTCGTCTGACAAGCCTGATATGCCCTGTTTTGACCACTGGCACCAGCAGTAACACCTGAGGTTCATTTCTGAAATGAAACTGGGGATTATACACTGAGCGTCAAAATTAGTGCCCACTTATGGTCAGCGCGACCATTTCTACGTTTTTCAAGTTAGAACGTTGAAATTTGGTACAGACCTGCCTCCAACATTAGGCGAACCTACTATAGCGTTACGTTCCTTAAAACGCTACGGCGTGTACCCGTGCAAGCCATTTTAGAAAACAGTAAATTTTAAAATCGTTTTTTTTTTTTTTTTTTTTTTTTTCATAACACAAAAAATGGTTTGATGCGGAGCATAAAAATAATGTTAGGCGTTACAGCTCCGTGTCAGCTGTGTCAAAAAATCAAGATTGATGGCAAAAGTCGCCCTGGCTTGATAGAATCAAGCCGCATCAACAGGGAACCTATTGATGTCAATACTACAGACCTCGTATGCCCCTAGCCTCGTTTGATAAGTAGATTCCCTTAGCTGTGTGCAGCATTTTCCAACTCCGCTTTTTTACAGATCTTTCGCACGGCAACTGTCAGAGCTGTGTGTAAACATGTGAAAGAAGATACCACCTAACCTTACCTTACCTAACCTAACCTAACCTAACCTAACCTAACCTTACCTAACCTAACCTCACCTCACAGGGACCGTCAATACTGCATCCTGTACCCTCCTACAACAGTCTCCTACCTAACCTAACCTAACCTAACCTAACCTATCTAACCTACAGATCTTGCGCACGGCAACAGTCAGAGCTGTGTGTAAACGTGTGAAAGATGATACCACTTTGAGACATGGAGCTCCTAGGAATGTGTAGTGTGACATAAAGCAGCATTATAACAGTCATCAGTTTATTAAGTTATGTAGGGATTACAATACTACCATACGGTGCCTTTCCATCGCGCAAGGCAACTGTCAGGGCTGTGTGTAAACATGTGAAAGAAGATACCACCTAACCTAACCTAACCTTACCTAACCTAACCTAACCTTACCTAACCTAACCTTCCCTATCCTTACCTAACCTTACCTAACCTACCCCAACCTAACCTAACCTTACCTAACGGAACCTCACGGGGACCGTCAATACTGCATCCTATATTCTCCCACAACAGTCTCCTACCTAACCTAACCTAACCTAACCTATCTAACCTACAGATCTTGCGCACGGCAACAGTCAGAGCTGTAAATAAACATGTGAAAGATGATACCACTTTGAGACATGGAGCTCCTAGGAATGTCTAGTGTGACATTAGGCAGCATTATAACAGTCATCAGTTTATTAAGTTAAATTTTAGCCTCCTCGCTCAAGTTTTGTAGTAGTTACAAAGCCTTTCACTTTCTGTGTCTGAAGGGGTCATTTTGACCCTAGCCACTAAACACGTTGTTAGAACGTTGAAATTTGGTACAGACCTGCCTCCAACATTGAAAAACAGCGACGCGCCATCATTTTCAGGCGTTTTCGAACTGAAAGGTCCTTTGTTTGAGTCTCACTTCTTAGCAATGGCTTGCAAGGGAACACGCCGCAGCGTTTAAAGGGTTGAAGTCGTTGAGATACCGACTTCCCAGTCCAACATCTTTTTCTTCAAGGTTGGAATCAAACAAAATCAAACATAAGGCAGCATTCTAACAGTCTTTAGTTTATTAAGTTATGTGGGGATTACAAAACTACCATTACGTGCCTTTCAATCGCGCACGGCAACTGTCAGAGCTGATAAGCCGCCCTAGCCTCGTTTGATAAGTAGATTCACTTAGCTGTGAGAAGCATTTTCCAACTCTGCTTTTTTACAGATCTTTCGCACGGAAACTGTCAGAGCTGTGTGTAAACATGTGAAAGAAGATACCACCTAACCTTACCTTACCTAACCTAACCTAACCTAACCTACCTAACCTAACCTTACCTAAACTAACCTCACCTCACGGGGACCGTCAATACTGCATCCTGTACCCTCCTACAACAGTCTCCTACCTAACCTAACCTAACCTTACCTAACCTATCTAACCTACAGATCTTGCGCACGGCAACAGTCAGAGCTGTGTGTAAACGTGTGAAAGATGATACCACCCTGAGACATGGAGCTCCTAGGAATGTCTTGTGTGACATTAGGCAGCATTATAACAGTCATCAGTTTATTAAGTTAAATTTCAGCCTCCTAGCTCAAGTTTTGTAGTAGTCACAAAGCCTTTCACTTTCTGTGTCTGAATGGGTCCTTTTGACCCTAGCCACTAAACACGTTGTATTTTTTCACATACTGCACTCTAATTGCCCCTAAACACTGTACAGTGTTTACTGATTTATTAATTCAGTGCAAGTCAAATGAATAGTTGGGAAGGTTGACGGAGGCCACATAGACGCCTTATCGAGAAGGGAATACCTTTAGCGCGAGCGAAGCGACTGCGGTCGTCTGACAAGCCTGATATGCCCTGTTTTGACCACTGGCACCCACTGGCACCAGCAGTAACACCTGAGGTTCATTTCTGAAATGAAACTGGGGATTATACACTGAGCGTCAAAATTAGTGCCCACTTATGGTCAGCGCGACCATTTCTACGTTTTTCAAGTTAGAACGTTGAAATTTGGTACAGACCTGCCTCCAACATTAGGCGAACCTACTATAGCGTTACGTTCCTTAAAACGCTACGGCGTGTACCCGTGCAAGCCATTTTAGAAAACAGTAAATTTTAAAATCGTTTTTTTTTTTTTTTTTTTTTTTTTTACAAAAAATGGTTTGATGCGGAGCATAAAAATAATGTTAGGCGTTACAGCTCCGTGTCAGCTGTGTCAAAAAATCAAGATTGATGGCAAAAGTCGCCCTGGCTTGATAGAATCAAGCCGCATCAACAGGGAACCTATTGATGTCAATACTACAGACCTCGTATGCCCCGTATGCCCATTATAACAGTCATCAGTTTATTAAGTTATGTGGGGATTACAATACTACCATACGGTGCCTTTCCATCGCGCAAGGCAACTGTCAGGGCTGTGTGTAAACATGTGAAAGAAGATACCACCTAACCTAACCTAACCTAGCTGATTCACTTAGCTGTGTGAAGCATTTTCCAACTCCGCTTTTTTACAGATCTTTCGCACGGCAACTGCCAGAGCTGTGTGTAAACATGTGAAAGAAGATACCACCTAACCTTACCTTACCAAACCTAACCTAACCTACCTAACCTTACCTAACCTAACCTCACCTCACGGGGACCGTCAATACTGCATCCTGTACCATCCTACAACAGTCTCCTACCTAACCTAACCTAACCGAACCTAACTTATCTAACCTACAGATCTTGCGCACTGCAACAGTCAGAGCTGTGTGTAAACGTGTGAAAGATGACACCACTTTGAGACATGGAGCTCCTAGGAATGTGTAGTGTGACATAGCAGCATTATAACAGTCATCAGTTTATTAAGTTATGTGGGGATTACAATACTACCATACGGTGCCTTTCCATCGCGCAAGGCAACTGTCAGGGCTGTGTGTAAACATGTGAAAGAAGATACCACCTAACCTAACCTAACCTTACCTATCCATACCTAACCTTACCTTACCTACCCCAACCTAACCTAACCTTACCTAACGGAACCTCACGGGGACCGTCAATACTGCATCCTATACCCTCCCACAACAGTCTCCTACCTAACCTAACCTAACCTAACCTATCTAACCTACAGATCTTGCGCACGGCAACAGTCAGAGCTGTAAATAAACATGTGAAAGATGATACCACCCTGAGACCTGGAGCTCCTAGGAATGTCTAGTGTGACATAAGACATTGAAACAGTCATCAGTTTATTAAGTTAAATTTCAGCCTCCTAGCTCAAGTTTTGTAGTAGTCACAAAGCCTTTCACTTTCTGTGTCTGAAGGGGTCATTTTGCCTAGCCACTAAACACGTTGTTAGAACGTTGAAATTTGGTACAGACCTGCCTCCAACATTGAAAAACAGCGACGCGCCATCATTTTCAGGCGTTTTCGAACTGAAAGTCTCACTTCTTAGCAATGGCTTGCAAGGGAACACGCCGCAGCGTTTAAAGGGTTGAAGTCGTTGAGATACCGACTTCCCAGTCCAACATCTTTTTCTTTAAGGTTGGAATCATACAAAATCAAACATAAGGCTGCATTCTAACAGTCATTAGTTTATTAAGTTATGTGGGGATTACAAAACTACCATAACGTGCCTTTCAATCGCGCACGGCAACTGTCAGAGCTGTCAAGCCGCCCTAGCCACGTTTGATAAGTAGATTCACTTAGCTGTGTGAAGCATTTTCCAACTCTGCTTTTTTACAGATCTTTCGCACGGAAACTGTCAGAGCTGTGTGTAAACATGTGAAAGAAGATACCACCTAACCTTACCTTACCTAACCTAACCTAACCTAACCTTCCTAACCTAACCTTACCTAAACTAACCTCACCTCACGGGGACCGTCAATACTGCATCCTGTACCTTCCTACAACAGTCTCCTACCTAACCTAACCTAACCTAACCAACCTACAGATCTTGCGCACGGCAACAGTCAGAGCTGTAAATAAACATGTGAAAGATGATACCACCCTGAGACCTGGAGCTCCTAGGAATGTCTAGTGTGACATAAGACATTGAAACAGTCATCAGTTTATTAAGTTAAATTTCAGCCTCCTAGCTCAAGTTTTGTAGTAGTCACAAAGCCTTTCACTTTCTGTGTCTGAATGGGTGATTTTGACCCTAGCCACTAAACACGTTGTAATTTTTCACATACTGCACTCTAATTGCCCCTAAACACTGTACACTGTTTACTGATTTATCAATTCAGTGCAAGTCAAATGAATAGTTGGGAAGGTTGACGGAGGCCACATAGACGCCTTATCGAGAAGGGAATACCTTTAGCGCGAGCGAAGCGACTGCGGTCGTCTGACAAGCCTGATATGCCCTGTTTTGACCACTGGCACCATCAGTAACACCTGAGGTTCATTTCTGAAATGAAACTGGGGATTATACACTGGGCGTCAGAATTAGTGCCCACTTATGGTCAGCGCGACCATTTCTACGTTTTTCAAGTTAGAACGTTGAAATTTGGTACAGACCTGCCTCCAACATTAGGCGAACCTACTATAGCGTTACGTTCCTTAACACTAGGGGTACCGGGCTGGGTCATTTGACCCAAATCGCCCTTTCTTTCTCTACCACTTGAGTACTTCTTTTTTCTTGGGCCTGGGGTTTTCTGACTTTTATTTTTTTGGCCCTTGGAGCATTTTCGGCCCTTAACTTTTTTTTTTTTGGTCGAATAGTTTTGAAATAAAGGGCATGTTACCCTCCGTTTACCAAAGTGGGTCATTTGACCCAGCCATATACTGACCACGTTTTCCGCCCTTGGTGTTACGCTTTTTTTCATCCAGGCGATGTAAAAAGAGTCTGGCGTACTTGAGAAAGGTCATTGAGCAATGTTATGACACTCCTTGCAATAAAAGTGTAAGGCAACCAGCACGGGTTACCTTATTTGTCGATTCAGTACAACTCTGACGCGGATTTTTTTAACGAGCAAGAAGCAGGCGCCCTAATATTAATTTCTATAAATAGACATCAACAATACTATTAGCCCAACCTACCTAACCTTATAATAATATTTTACTATCACGGGAGTGTATTTCATTTCGCCGACTAGGCATAGTGTCGACCTACACTTTTCTCATTTCTGACCTTTTTTTGGTAGCTATCTAACTTTGCCTAACCTAACCTAAACTTGCCTAACCCAACCTACTCGTTTGACCAGAAGCCAATACAATAAGTGGGCAAAGAGGAAAATATAGGTCGGCACTATGCCTGGTCGGCAAAAAGGATTACACGCGAAATAAAGATCGGTCAAAGAGGGGTCGATCTACTGCCATACGCCAATTTTGTATTATTTTTTTGACAGTGCACCTCCCAATATATTAATTATTTTTTTTGCGAGTTCTTTTTAAAATCGTAATAGAGTCCACAAACAACGTCAGGAATACAAAACGACACCCTTAAATCATGTTTTAGGTCAGAAAAGCGCCTATGGGTCATATGACCCACCGTGGTAAACGGAGGGGCAGCCAAGTCCGGTACCCCTAGTGTTAAAACGCTACAGCGTGTACTCGTGCAAGCCATTTTAGAAAACAGTAAATTTTAAATTTGGTTTGTTTTTTTTACAAAAAATTGTTTGATGCGGAGCACAGGCGCTAGAATCATTAAAAAACAGCGACGCGCCATCATTTTCAGGCGTTTTCGAACTGAAAGGTCCTTTGTTTGAGTCTCACTTCTTAGCAATGGCTTGCAAGGGAACACGCCGCAGCGTTTAAAGGGTTGAAGTCGTTGAGATACCGACTTCCCAGTCTGACATCTTTTTCTTAAGCCATTTTCAGTCCGTGAAGGCACTGCGAAGTCCGCCATATTGCCCAACTTTTCAAAGACGCCCTGCAGTGAATTTGTGGAATGCCACTGCAGCTAGGTAAGTTGTGGTCGAAGCATCAAAACGATAAATGTTGTTGCGAATGCATGTGACTTTCATGTGCTAGCGTTGAAATTTCGAAATTCACTGTTATGATAGGTTGTTTCGACGATCGAAACCAGTGGTTGCCACTTGGCTACAGGGCCGGTCCGCAGTGTCATGATCGAAACGCATTTTGTTTCGGGCGATCTCGTTCTTTGAGTCATTCAGGGCATACCAGTTCATAATAAAAACCAAATTTTTTTTTATGTCGGACTGTATAATTCACTGTGAGGGTCATACATTGTGCGGAATTGTCGTTCGGGACGTCCTGCAGAGTAAAGTCGGGAAGAGGCCCCTTGCCTCCCGGGTTGGCTGACCGGCCATGTAGCCACCCGGCTACAACTCTAACACGCTCCGATGGGCGCCAAAATTTTGGAAATGGTCGTTTTGGGTCACTTGTGACCAACATGGTCAAGAAACTGTGAAATAATACTTATTTTCATAAAAAAGACGTGTGAAATTCCTTTTTTGTGATTTTAGGCATTTTGAGCGTTTTGTATGCCCTGTAAACACGGGTTCGCGTACTTAATTTTATAGTTCTGTATTTCCTCAGGCAGAGAGATGTGCAGAGGGTACCAATACTGCCCGTCTGTCCACACCCAAAAGCTGCTCACCAGGGCTACCGGGATCCGGCCATGTAGCCACCTGGCTACAGCTCAAACGGGTTAACCAGTGGCGCCAAAATTTTGGGGTTGGTCGTTTCGGGTCTAAGGTGACTCAAAGAGACCAAAAATAGCAAAATAAAAATTCCCTGGCCGTTTTGAAAGGGGGCGCCGGTTAAAGGGTTAAAGGTTGGAATCATACAAAATCAGTTTTCGCGCCTTCCTACTCGTATCAGGAGAAACCACCCAATGGCAAGAAAATATCCTTAAAAAGTGTCAAATTTTTCAGTTATTTTCAGGTTTTGCGTCGGGTGCAGTTGCTTCATAACGCAAATACAAGCGAGACGTTGCATAAATGTCATGTTGATCCCAATAGTGGCCACCGGGGCACTTTTTTAAGGCCATTTACTGTCTAAGGTTAAGGATAATGTTAGGCGTTACAGCTTAGTGTCAGCTGTGTCAAAAAGTCGAGATTGATAGGAAGAGGCGTCCTGGTTTGATAGAATCCAGCCGCATCAACACGGAACCTATTGATGTCAATACTACAGACCTTGTATGCCCCTAGCCTCGTTTGATAAGTAGATTCACTTAGCTGTGTGCAGCATTTTCCAACTACGTTTTTTTACCGATCTTGCGCACGGCAACTGTCAGAGCTGTGTGTAAACATGTGAAAGAAGATACCATCTAACCTTACCGAACCTAACCTAAGCTAACCTAACCTACCTTACCTAACCTAACCTAACCTAAACTCAGGGGAACCGTCAATTCTGTATCCTATACCCTTCCACAACAGTCTTCTACCTAACCTTACCTAACCTAACCAAATCTCTCTAACCTACAGATCTTGCGCACGGCAACAGTCAGAGCTGCGTTTAAACATGTGAAAGATGATACCACCTTGAGACATGGAGCTCCTAGGAATGTGTAGTGTGACATAAGGCAGCATTATAACAGTCATCAGTTTATTAAGTTACGTGAGGATTACAAAACTACCATAACGTGCCATGTACTTGGCTCTGTGTGTGAGTATGCGTGTGGTGATGTGGTCTAGCCCCAGATCGTCATAAAGCCATGCAGTTGGGTACATGGGATTCATGCCGAGTGAGTGGCGGGCTATGTTGCGCTCTGCAGAGCAGAGCTTTGGTATGTATGTGTGGGTAGGCGCGGTGACTGGGATGGCCGAAGCGTATTCCAGTGCCGGCCTGATGTAAGTTTTGTAGGTGTGGAGTAGAGTTTGCTGGCATGTGCCTTTGCCCCGGGCCCGAAGCATTTTCAACAGATTCATTCTGAGGTATGCCTTGTGCCGGACTTCGGAGCTATGGACACTCCAGTTGAGTGTGTTTGTGAGCCGCATCCCAAGGTATTTGGTGCTTTTTTGTAAGGGAATGGGCGTTTGGTGTAGAGTGATCCTGGGATCGCTCATTTGGTGTTTTTTGGATGAGAAATGGTGGAATTTTATGAGCACAGATTTGTCTGGATTAACCCCTATTCTCCAGGTGCGGAGCCAGGGTTCCAGTCTGTGTGTGATGTAGGATTGGAGTTGTGCTTCAGCGGCCGGAACGCTGTTGTGTATGGAGTATAGTGTTGTGTCGTCCGCGAATTGCTGGACGAAAGTTGTTCTGTTGTTTGTGGGAGGTGGTGTGTCTGAAATGAATAAGTTGAAGAGGTCACAAGAGCTGGGGGCACCCTGGGGTGTGCCAGCTCTGAGTGGGAATGCGCGGCTGATGCAGTTAAGGTAGGTGGCTTGGCTGGTGCGTTGTGAAAGGTAGTTGTGAATGAGGCGTGTAGTGGTGGGCCGGAAACCGAGCGTGTGCATCTTGTAGACAAGCCCCTCATGCCAAAGGCGATCATAGGCCTTTTCTATGTCAAGAAAGGCTGCCACTGCAACCTTCTTGCTGTTAAACCCATCAGTAAGGCGCTGGGTAATGAGGTGGAGTGCTGTCTCGCAAGAGAGCCCCGCTCGGAAGCCGAACTGTGTGATTGGTATTGGGTTTATGTTGTGGGTTTCTGCTCTAAACCGAGGAAGCCATGCTTTTTCAAACAGTTTTCCAAGGGTGTTGAGCAGCGTGATGGGGCGTAGGTTTGTGGGTATGGATGAGTCTTTTCCTGGCTTGGGTATATAGACTATTCTGCCTTGCTTCCAAGAAGCGGGATAGTGGCCAGAGAATTCTACAGCGTCAAAAAGTTTTATCAGCCGTTCATAGAACTCGTCTGGAGCTTGTCTTAAGGCAGGCCAGGGAAGACCATCCGGACCCCGTGCTGTGTTTTTTTGGTTTTTGAGTATGGACTTGAGGTGCTCTACTGTGTATGGTTGTTGTAGGTCTACGGGGACCTGGAACTGTGCTGGTGGTGTGAGCATGTCTTGGTTCTCTTGTATGAACCTGTTGACCTGCTCATAGTGTTGGTTGTTGAAAATTGGATTTTGTGGTAGTGAGCAGATTTCCTGTTCTGTGGGGAGTGTAGGTTTGAGTGGCAGAGCGTTTACTCTCGCCTGCTCAGCCCGCTTGAGGCATTGTTTTGAGAAAAACCCGTGCCTCGTCGACTTACACGACGGTCATTTTGGTGGGTTTGGGCAGGGCGAGAGCGTGTTGTGTCCTGCTTGCCCGCAGTTGGTGCAGTATTTCGTGTTTTTGTTTTTGCATTGTGAGGTGTAGTGTGAGAATTGGGAGCAGTGTGTGCACTGCCGGGGCGGCGCCGCGTCAACCTTGGGGGCTCGGCTCGCAGATGCATGCCAAGCTCCTGGACTTGAAGTCCATCCCTTAGTATGGTCGTCATCTCCTCGGCAGTTTGCAGTCCCACACGAACGCATGTGGACGGCTTATTGTCCTTTCGGGCAACAATCCGGCGCACAAACGTGGGGTGGTACGCATTGGTAGTGAGTGCAGAGTTGATTTGTTGGTCTGTAACCTCGTGCGGCACTCGGACGAGGACTACGCACCAGGAGTGTGTTTTGGTTGTTGTTTTGGGTGGTGTGGGTGGTGTGGGTAGGAGAGGGGGCCGGACGGCCTCAACTAGGATCCTGCCTAGTTTTGTACCCTGCTTGCATGCGCAGGTTTTAGGGTTGAGCATAGCGACGCTCGCATCAGCTGCTAGGAGTCCCCAGACCAGCTTATTGCGGAGGCCCTTGCCTTCCTCTCCGTTTAGTCAATGCCTCGTTTGTCTGTGTGATGCGGTGTAGAGCTCTGATTACAGATACTCTCTTTAGGGTGTAGCGTGACGGCGATGTGCAATGCCGTGTGTTGTAATTTGTGTTGAGACTGTGTGTTCTGTGGGTCTGTTAAGCAGCCTTTTACTGCCTCATGGGCTTATGAATCTTCACTACCCCGCCACTACTCACACTCTCAAAGCAAACAGCGCTTGGCTTTCGCCGTAACTGCCGCGTAAGAGGTGCTTTCGATAACTGATAGATGATTTTTCGACAGACTGTTGATTCCCCCACAAGGTGCAGTGCGGGAGGACAGACAGCGTGGCAAAAACCACAATCTATCAGCAAAGATAAGCGGGGGCGATCCAGAAAGACGGGGGAAAAGAAAGAGACGAGACAAGAAGGCCAAGAGTAGCGGGCATACGCAGCAGAGCTGCGAGGTTGTTCTTTGTTGGAGAGCCCAAAGGGCCGATGCGGTGGCGACAGCGCAGCTGAAGCGAAGAAGGGGAGAAGTGCGGTCAGACTAAGCGGACTTAGGCTTTCCCTTCACTTTTCCTCCCGCGGCGAGGCTGCGACGATGACGGCGACCGGCGGCGGATACAACAGGACAGACGTGAGGAAAACCGCAAGGTTCTTCTGCCCACCCCGCCACAGGCGCCCACAAGCAGCTGGAGTGTGGTCCTCGTCCGGGTCCCGCTGGACATCACGACGGACCAACTCCAAGCCGCCCTCACAGAATCCAAGTACCACCCCGCCAACGTTCGCCGCATAATCGCCAAGCGCGATAATAAACCATCCACCTGTGTACGAGTCTGCCTTACGTCCGCCGAAGAGGTCTCTTCCCTCCTCCGCAGTGGCCTCTCCTGCCCCGCCCTAGGCAGGAAGTTCCCAGCGGAATCCCCCCGGGCCAGCCCCGCCCCTCCCAAACAGTGCTCCCACTGCTTCGCCTACGGGCACTTCAAAAGCCAATGTAAGCGGACAAGCAAACAATTCTGTTCCAACTGTGGACTCATCGGACATACCGCCCAAACCCCCTGCCCAAACCCATCCCGCTGCCCGGCCTGCAACTCCACCCGGCACGGATACCTCTCCCGGCAATGCCCCAAGCGAGCCGCCCAAGCAGTCTCCAACCCACTCCCCCTCAAACCTACCCGGCCCGCGGAACAAATCAACTTCGATGAAAGTTCCGACAAAACACCCGTGTCCCGGCAAGAACTGTTCTATTTTATATCCACCGCCTTGCTGGCCTCCCTCCCCCAGCATCGCCCAGCCGTCGCCCGGGCCCTTGAGAGCGCCGCTGCCGCCCTCTGGGGACCCGGCGCGTGCATCCAGATTCAGGGTAACAAAGTTCTTGCAATAGCACCCACCAGCAACTAAACAACATCCTCCAACAACCAACAACTAAACAAAAATGGACATTACCCTATACAGTATAAACATCCGGGGCCTCAAAAACAAAAAAGTCTTCCGGACCCAGATAGCCGAAATAAAGCCACACCTCATTTGTGTCACTGAACACTTCCTAGCTCCCGGTGACACATACACCATCCCCGGCTACTATGCATTCTACGCCTACCATGACGGCAGATGCCTAATCCAAGAGCGCGGCGGCGCCGCCCTATACGTAAGATCAGACCTGGCCGCTCAACAAATCCAGTTAAACCCGCAGCACATCCAGCAAGTGGAGGCCGTAGCGGCCACCGTTACAATAAACAACCTGCAGTATCAGATCCTAGCACTCTATAAACCACTAACTAGTGATCTACCAATAGACCTCATATCCGCCCTCGAAAACCACCCCCACGCAATCATCTCCGGTGACCTGAACTGCAGACACACCCAATTAGGAGACCGCGATAACAACGCTGCGGGAACTCTTCTGTACAACCACCTCCAAACCAGCCCGCTAATCCCTCTGATTCCTCCCGAGCCCACCTGCCACCACCAAGCCGGTCTCTCCAACCCCGACCACGTGCTAGTGTCAGAAAACATCTATGCCCTCAACCCCCAGCACGAGGTGGGAGATGATGTTAACAGCGACCACCTGCCTCTTATCACAACCATCAAAGTACCTGGACCACGGCCACCCCCACTACCTAAACGCAGCTTTCGCAACTTTGCCAAAACAAATTGGCCAGAATTTCAAGCCGAACTGCAACAAGTTTCGCTTCAGCTACCCCCTAATCCGCTGACCAGCCCACAGCATATAGACGATGAAGCAAGGCTCCTACAAGGCGTCCTAGTGGAAATCCTCTATAATCATACGCCCACCACCTACATCCGTGGGTACCGCCCTCGCATCCCAAAGCGAATCCTCCTCCTTATAAAGTTAAACCGCCAAATACGCAGGAAGCTCCGCCGCCAACCGGAACTACGGCCCCGGTATAACCAAAACCAGAGAAGTATCCGCTCCCAAATTAAACTCCATTTCGAGCAAGCCTGGAACACCGCAACCAAAAACCTAAATCACCACGATGGCCAAAAATTCTGGAAAAAATTCCAAAAACTCACCAACACGGATAAAACCCCATCCGAACCATTCCGATACAACGGCCAGATCTACGCCTCCAGCCAACAGAAAGCCGATATCTTGGCCCAAGTGCAGCAGGAAATATGCTCCCCTCCAGAGCACCCCCGTTTCAACCCGCGCCACAAACGCGCAGTTGATCAATTCATCACCACCAACCAGGAACTCCTCACCCCCTTACAGGAGTTTCAACTTCCGGAAAACATACCCCAGCCTCACACCGTCGAACAGCTCCGCTCCATTCTAAAAAATCAGAAAAATACCGCGCCTGGCCCAGACGGGATCCCTTGGCCTGCCCTCCGCTCCGCCCCGGACGAGTTCCTCGCCCGGTACGCTAAACTCTATGATGCCATAGAATACTCCGGCTATTTCCCAGCTCCGTGGAAAATAGGTAAAATCATCTACATACCTAAACCAGGCAAAGACCCTTCCAATCCCCTCAATCTCCGGCCAATAACGCTCCTCAACAATCCTGGTAAGCTTTTTGAAAAATCCTGGCTCCAAAAATTCCGACAACAAATAAATCAACTAAACATTATCCCCCCCACCCAATTTGGATTCCGCCCTGGGGTCTCATGCGAAGTCGCCCTGCAGCTACTCACGCAGCGACTCACGGATGCGTTCAATGACGGGAAGGTGGCCGTAGCCGCCTTTCTCGACATAGAAAAGGCATACGATAAGATCTGGCATGAGGGACTCATCTATAAAATGCACCATATGGGGTTTCCCCCCACCACCACCCGCCTCGTCCATAATTACCTCTCTGGACGAACTAGCCAAGCCACCTACCGGGCCGCTATCAGCGCGGCATTCCCGCTCCTGGCCGGGACGCCCCAAGGGGCCCCCGTGTCATGCGACCTCTTCAACATCTACATTGGCGACATGCCTCCGCCCACCAACGCCCGGACCACCTTTGTACAACAATTTGCTGATGACACAGCCGCCTACGCCATCCATAACAATGTTCCAGCCGCCCAAGGCCAACTCCAATCATACCTTACCAACAGGGTCGAACCATGGCTCTACAAATGGCGCATCGCTGTTAACGCAGAAAAATCCGCCTTAGTCAAACTCTTGCACTACAATAGCCAAATACATCGCGAATACGACCCAGTTATTCGCCTCAACAACACCCGGCTCAACCTCACCCCCGCCACGCGCTACCTCGGCGTCCAGTTAACACGCACCCTTAACTGGGCCCCGCACCTCGCCAACATACGCGCTAAAGCGTACCGCCGCTGTAACCTACTCCGCATGCTCCGCGCTCGCGGTCTAGGCACCAACCAAAACACCCTGCTACATGCATATAAAACCTACATCCGGCCTGCCATAGAATACGCCTCCATAACCACAGGCGTTACAGCCCCCATCCATACCTACATACCCCAAATCAGCTCAACAGAGCGGGGCATCATCCGCAAAGCACTTGGTATTGACAACCAATACCCTTCCGCCTGGCTCCACGAGGACATAGGACTCGAGCCCATCCATCGCAGACTTGCACTTCGCAGAGCTAAACATATGCACCGCCTGTTGCTCAGAGCACCGCCGGTACTAAACCACCTAATCACTCCCCCGCCTCGGAACACCCGAGCACCAGCCAAAAAATACAACCAACCAACCACAATAGCTCTAGCCAACCTGCAACTCTGGCTCCCGGATCAGCTCCGTGAGCTCAGGGAAGCAGGCAACATTATCACCCCCGCCATCGAGACCCTCCTCACATGGCAGGGACTCGGCCGCATCAACCCAATTCTTAATCCCCCCCACCCCAACAATAAATAAACAGGCCTGCCAGCCGCTGAGCAGGTCTGTCGGGAGTTTTTACCTGAATCACAGGACTACCCTAGCCACCCCGGCTAGGGTGTCACACCAGGCGTCAGGAGTGCACTGCCACAAAAGTCAGGCGTGCACCAATCCGGCCGGAAGTGCCTCTCTAACACCTCGAGGGCTTCCCCCGTAAGGGTGGTGTTGATTTTCTCCCAGGTCAGCAAGCCATACGCTAAATTAATACCGTAATAACCACTATTCCCTGAGGAGCCTTCGGGCTGAACAGGGGTTGGAGGCCATTGGCCCTTCCAACAAAAGCGTATAAAAAAAAAAAAAAAAAAAAAAAGCGCGAGACGCCATCCTGTTTTCGTGTCGTTTCGACGTGTCGCGAGTGTTCGTGATTATATGAAATCAGGATTGTTGTCGCGTGTGCTTGTGCAACGATAGCGCGGGTGCGTCTTCCTAAGGTGGAAAACGACAAGGTGAGTCACCCCTTCATGTATTATTTTTATTATGCGTGTTAGTCTAGGGTAGGTTAGGTTAGATCGGAGCCGATCCTTCGCCCGGTCCTTTTGCATTATTAATGTCGGGAGCATTTTTTTTGACCACCGATTTTGTTAGTTTTAGGTTAGGTTAGGTCCTGTCAAAGACCGGTTTCATGACTTGTAGTGAGCGGTCCTCTCTAGGCCCAAATTCATGTTAGGCCGCAATACAGCGCGTGCGTGTTGGGTTAGCTAATAATGGTGTTGGTTCAAACCTTGGTGTTTTAATGTACTGATCTTTGTTATTGCTGTTTTTATCCTTTTTT